>CM037853.1:22149885-22459581 GCA_021234595.1 Delia radicum | reverse complement strand
CTGCCTGAACAAAGCTTTCTGATCGGGACCAGCATAAAATTATCAACTGTACCTGCAATTCAATGAATAGTCTCAATCAGATATTCAATGAATGTAAGGTAAATATGTCAAAATCAAATATTAGTGGTCTCCGTGCCAAGGCTATTAGCTCGCCACAAAAATGATTTTTGTTTCGACGGTATGGTTGATTTGATATTTTCAAGCACCTGAATGAGTTCTTCTGAGTACATTACATTATTAGAAGAGAAATTGGTGCCATTTATTGAAAATAGCAGCGAAGAAGAATTCATTTTCCAACAATACATTGCTCCCAACAAAAAATAACTTCGCTTTGGTAAGTAGTAACTACGTTTGTAGAGATTCACTGCCTCGCATACAATAAAGCAATTGGGGAAGGCCTTCTGTTGTGCTTCCCTTAATGCCTTTTTTGAAGCAGTGAATAATGCCTACGATAAAGCAATAAAGAATGCATATCATGAAGCATTAATATTGTCAACATACAAGAAATAGCATTTTATTTCATAGGAAGACATGAATTTATTGCTTCTTGGAGCACATGAAAGAAGCGCTTTAATAAATATTAAAAAAATTAATAAAAGGAAACATGTTTAAAACCCTTAAATGTAAGATTAGTAAAATAAAGAATTTCGATTGTGCGTTAGTTAAGTATCGTTCAGTCATTCTGTAAATATCCGAGAGGGTCTTTTTGGTTAAAAGTTAAAACATTAACCCTATATGGATCAAATTGCTTACAATAGATATTTGTATCAAGGGGAATTTTTTTTATCAATTTAAAAGCTTTACACTCTTGTAGCCATAATATAAATTACGTTTTATGGGTCTTTTCCCCAGGCTAGTAACGGTTAAAAATTTCTTTAAATTATAGTAAACATAATTATAGTCTAAGCTAATTTAATTAATATTTTTCCGAAAATTATACAAACTTTGATGAAAACATAAAAATGTTGTTCAATTTTTAGTTGATTTTACACTTTTATTTTTTGCATGATTACTACACTAGTGCACTATATAGTGTTATATATCAATCGAAAGCTTATTGAAAAACACACAATCTAGTGTAAAAATAATTACTTCGGCCGCATAGTAACAAAAAATATAAAATACAAAAAAACCAATATGTTTACTGATTTTTGTAAACATATTGGTTGTTTTTTACAACAAGAACTATTGTTTTTTACAACAAGAACTATTCAAGAATGAAAAAGTACCAAAAAAAAGGTACCAGAAGATGGCTTTTGAATATTCTTTGCCGAAAATATAACGTTTATATAAAGTTTCCTTGGATCAAATGCCAAAATAAATTAAAAAAAAAACCCAAAAACGGTAATTTTTGGAACTACTTCTAACCCCTTTAATCCCCACTATGGCCGATAATCTTAGACACACGAACCATAGAATTTTTTTCACTACAAAATATGCAAATTTCATTAAAATCGGAGATTATCTCATGAAAGACCTTCCTTGTAAGTGGAATATTCCAAATCCAAAAAAATCAGCTTATAGGTTAACTCGAAATTCGTATAAAACTGGTAGATAGTATATCTGATAGAATTTTCGAGTTGATTAAAAAAAAACCCAGTCCTCACGCATTATTAAAAATGCTGTCTTAAAATATTTTTCTTAAATTTTTTTAAATTTTGATATATTAAGTTAAGTGTATTTAAAGTTATGAAATACTAATTGATTTTGTTAGTCCTTCATAAATAGTAAAATAAAATAAAAAAATTAATTATTTTTTTTTGTTGAACATTATTAATTTTTAATTGGTTTTACATTTATGACAGTTAAACTCTTTTACTTTTTTTTTGCTTACGAAATTTAGCGAAATTAATGTGTAATTATAGTTTTGCAACGCAGTGTAATAACTTATTTTATTTTTTTTCTCCTAAGGTCCAGCAATAAATTTTGTTGATTTCAACAAGTCGATTTTCATTTGCATTGAACTGCGAACTAAGTGTAAGCAAAACATTTAGCTGAATTTACTAATTCTTTGCTAAAAATCAGCTCACTAAATGGTTTTTAGAAAAACACTTTTGCAGATATTAGCCATTTTTCTGCAAGGATACTCCCAGCAAAAATTTTACTAACTCCATTGACTTTTTGCTAACTGTACGGACTTTATTTTTTGAGTGTAGTTTTTGTGTTACAGATGCTTTAATTACTAGCACATAGTCGTTGTGATTTTAAAGTAATATATCATAAATGTATTCCGGTAGATGTAGGATTCTTATGAATTGAAAACAGTTACATATTTTTCTTAACGGTTTGAGAAATTTAATTGCATTTTTTGGCCAATTGTTTTACATTCATAAATTATTGATAATTACATTAAAAAAAATACAAAAATACCAAGAAAAATGGTTATACTGATTTTAAGGGGTTGTAAAAAGAAGCTTTTGTCTTTGATTTAACTCATTAAAGACCCATAATAAATTCGCAGGTCATTTTTCAACCAAACGTTGCACATACAGTGTCGCGCAAAATAAATGCAACGAAATATACGAATAAAATTTGATTTGAAAAATTTACCTTCCAGGTCGGTTAGGAAAAATATTTTAATTGGATCTTTTATACTATTGAATAGAGTACAAAGGAACTATGTCAGAAAGCCGATTAAAAATAAATATTTGGGAAATGTCAGACAATAATATGGAATAATAAAAGCAACAAAATAAAAAATATGAAAATTTGAACTACTTTGCCTTTTGAGACATTTTGAAAATAATACCGTTCAACAAAATCAAAAAAAAAATAGATGCATTGGCGTTGAGACCTATTATTTCTTAAAGAATTTAGGACGCATATTGTAACGACTGCTATGCATAACTATCGTGTCACTTGAGAGACCGCGCTACCCAGGGACAATGGGGTCGAATCTTGTCTCTCAGACTTAGGAATCAAGTCAATTAAAATAAATAAAAAATATAGGTAGCTAAAATCCGGATATCGACTACTAAGAGAAAATATGGGATAAAGAAAATTAATAAAAAGTATACAAGAAAAAAAATACTGAACTTTAGAAGGGAAGGAACCCGATGTTAAACCCTACATTATTCACAACCCTCCCAGCCATGCTACAATTAATTGAATCTCAGTCAGCCCATGCGTACCCTATCTGCTCAAGCGTCTAACCTTTGCGTGGGAAAACAAAACTATTTAGTAATTCACTATAACAAATTAATATTGTTTCACTCAGAGAAAAAATATGGTTGCAATATGATTGCAGCTACAAAACAAATTATTGTAGTATCAGTCATATTCCAACAATAATATGGGTGCTTTCATCATTTTCTAGTATACATTTCTCTTTTTTTTCAGTTATCATGTTATTGTATTATATACAATTATAATAAAGCATTTATTATCATGTTCCTATATCTAACTACAGCAATATTATAGTTGCGCCAACTATAAAATGATCAGTCGGTTGTTCAAATATGAACATGTTTTCTATCTTATAGAGTTTTAAAATATATTTTGTATTCTGAGAATAAGGGATATTGGAAACTCCTTATCTTAAGTATATTGGGGTACTTAGGAGTTTAGGCACATGTGTGAAAGTGTAATAACTCATTAGTAGGTAATATTTACTTAGGATAATCAGGCGTGTTTTCAAAGGGGGGATATTTTTCAATACAACAATGTAAAGAAGATTAAAAACACTAATTCAAAATACTCTAAGTTATAAGTTTGTTGTCTCAACTCTGTCTACCCTTGCAAAGGTTTGATTGTCGCGCATCCCTTAAATAAATCTATTTTATTATATGAACATAAAAGTGTTACAAAATTAAGTATAAATTGATGAAAAAAGTGCTTAATTTTTTAATTGTTTGTAATTACGCAAAAAAAAAAATAGTGTTAAAGAAAAAACTAGGAAAGAAAATTTTTAACATAATGCACGTGCTTTTAAGTCTGTAGTACGAAATAATCATAATATTTTTGCAATAATTATAATATGGTAACAAATCATGACGAAATTCTTATCCATGGGCATAATATGATTGCTGCAAACATCGTTTGATTACTATAGATGTATTGTTAAATTGTATTCTTAACAATATTTGTATGCGTGCTTTATGCTGTAATCCCATGTATGGCTTGTAAAGCTGACATAATATTTCACAAAGATTATTCTTCAGCGCAAAGACAATTTAATTACATAAATTATTTTAAACTAAAGTTTGTTTTAAATTTTGTGTGAATTATTAAATAAATATACTATTAAAAAAATGCATATCTTTTTAATCCAGCATCAACAGTATGCTGGGAGAATACTGTAGGGCTCATATTATGATAATTGATAAAAATTTCCAGAACCATAATATGATAATATTAGGATCTATTTGAAACAATGATATGGTAATCTTATTATCATATTATGATACAGAAGCAGATAACTATGGTTGTCACAAACATAGAAATATGGTTGTCGCGGTCATAAATACAAAAATGTATGATGCTCTTCGAATATGGTTCTATCAACCATGTTTTTCTTTGCGTGTTATTAACACAATTCATAGTAGACACGATTTTTAAACAGAACAATGATCAAAATTTAAAATTATCGGATAGTTAAATTATCAAAGTCTATTGCAATTATTTTAAAGTTACCTCTGAATATACTTATTTTATAATGTGAAAGGGTTATAAGTTAATTAAAAGTAATATAAATGTGGAACGTTCATTATTGTTGTATTACTATCAGGATTTATGAAATTTTATGCAAACTATATATACAAAACCGATAAAAAATATTTAAAAATAAATTACATGTATTTTACGCCAGTTATAATAAAGACGCAATCGAACAAATAAAAAACATAACAAATATTACATTATTCAAAAAATTCAAAAAACAGGTCACTGACGAAGGTTCAATACCAGAAACTGCGCAGTCTGTTTCAGAAAAAAAATTGAAAATACCACACCTTTCACAATTAAATTAAATAAAATTGCATTAAAAGTATTAATTGCAATTGTCTGAAAAAGACGTTAAAATTCAAACTCAAACACAAATCAAACGTTGCTCTCTGGCAATTATTCCCTAAATACGAAAGCGCCATCTATCGAATATACAAAGAATATATCATAGATATGGCATCACTTACAACATATGGGAAAACAGTGGACATTAGAGTGAGGTAAGTTTCTAAAAATAGAACTGTTGTGTTGTTGGAGTTGTACTTCTGAGATTATGTATGCAAGAACAAAAACAAAAAACTAGTTTTAAATCACAACAAAACTCGACTTGTCTAACGTGTAGTGCGAGTGCATGTGGCATTAGAAATCAGTTTATCTATACCACAGTCAGTGAGTGCACAGAAAATTTCATATCGACGCAATCGTACAAATTAAAAACATAACAAATATTACGTTATTCAAAAAATTAAAAAACAGGGTCACTGACGAAGGTTCAATACCAGAAACTACGCAGTCTGATACAGAAAAAAAAATTGAAAATTTCCAATGTAGTTATGATTTTTAGAAAATACACTCATTCTTCTCTACCAAGCCTTTCACAAATAATAGTTTCTGTTTTGAAATTTATCGAAATTTATCGTATTTATGTTATTACTGTATTATTAAAATTTTATCAAAATTCCCCATAACAAGTCCAACGATGTCCCAAGCCTGATGACTATTGGAATTATCGTAGTGTTGATTCAAAATTGCCACTACGAAAAATTGCAGTAAAATTTAAAATATTTTTTTTTCTTTGTATAGAAATGCAAGTTTTTGTTCAAGAATTAAACTAAAATCAATATACCGACAAATTTAAAAATAATCTCTTTATAAAAGAAAACTTAAAACAATAAAATAGAAAATAAATATGAATTTGCAAACAAAAAAATACTTAATTGCAACAATTGTTTATATCCGTAATTTACACATCCTTTCCTGCTCACAATGTCCGATGAGATTATTTCAAATCAAACATAGATATCTTCAAATACCGTCCATTTATCGATAGGTAACTTCTAATGTAAAGTTATTGTAATTCTTAATGGCACTATAGGATGCCAAATTGATGGCCACAACTGAGGGACATTTGCTTCAATGATAAATCCTGACAATCCAATAGATTCTCAGCTCCTTTTGGCTGAACATTGCTCCGAGGTGGATTTCAATATATAACTTCTCCATTTTGCCAAAATTATTCAATTTTCCGCCGTCCACAACAAATTATAAAAAAACACCAATTTCAATTGCAAATTCAGAATACTTTTTAGGCATTCAACATTTCAAATTCAATATTTTTTTTGTAATATATTGTAAATAAAACTGCCTTACTTTTTTAAAATTCAAACTAAAATCTTTCAGAAATATCTTTTGAAGAAAATTTGCATGGAAACAAAGTTCCTATAACAATTTTAAAATTTAAAAAAAAATTAATTTAATTTAATTTTTAATTTATTTTCATCGGGATAAACATTATTGCATTTATAGTAATTAAATGTGCTAAAATCCCAAAACTTATTTAACAAATTGTGAAAAGCAATCTGATGTCGGCGTGTCCCTATCCGGATTTCATTCCTGCCTAAGGAAATCTTCAGGGGACTTTGTTATTAGAATTTCTAGAGATATTTGTTATGTTAAATCACAAACTCAATCAGAATTTCTTGTCCTCGTCTAGGAGCGAGATTCAAAATTTAAAATATCAAAGAAAAACCAAAACAACAACAAAAAATTGTCACAATTGGCTTTGTCATCTTCCAAATACTACTCTGTTTTTTTGACAGATCTAGCAATGTAGTGACGTTTATTCAAGTAAATCAACAATAGAAAATCATATGTTTTCTATTAGTGTCAGTTACATTTAAATTTGCACAAGCACCTGCATATTTGTTATTTAAATTTATTTTCATCGGGATAAACATTAATTGCATTTATAGTAATTAAATGTGCTAAAATCCCAAAACTTATTTAACAAATTGTGAAAAGCAATCTGATGTCGGCGTGTCCCTATCCGGATTTCATTCCTGCCTAAGGAAATCTTCAGGGGACTTTGTTATTAGAATTTCTAGAGATATTTGTTATGTTAAATCACAAACTCAATGAGAATTTCTTGTCCTCGTCTAGGAGCGAGATTCAAAATTTAAAATATCAAAGAAAAATCAAAAACAACAACAAAAAATTGTCACAATTGGCTTTGTCATCTTCCAAATACTACTCTGTTTTTTTGACAGATCTAGCAATGTAGTGACGTTTATTCAAGTAAATCAACAATAGAAAATCATATGTTTTCTATTAGTGTCAGTTACATTTAAATTTGCACAAGCACCTGCATATTTGTTATTTAAATTTATTTTCATCGGGATAAACATTAATTGCATTTATAGTAATTAAATGTGCTAAAATCCCAAACTTATTTAACAAATTGTGAAAAGCAATCTGATGTAGGCGTGTCCCTATCCGGATTTCATTCCTGCCTAAGGAAATCTTCAGGGGACTTTGTTATTAGAATTTCTAGAGATATTTGTTATGTTAAATCACAACTTTGTTTATACATTTGAGCCCAAATAAATAGCACGACCTCACAACATCGCGAATATGGCCTTAGAATTTCAAAGTTAGATTTATTTAAAGAATACCTTGCAATAAACATTTTGTAGAAAATTTAAATTTTTTGATGAACTTTTTGGAAAAAACTAAATTGAAAATGCTACTTTTTTGCAACATTCAAATAGCATGAACTATGCCTTTTAATATGATATATTACACGTTTCGAAATATGCGTTATTATTTATTTATTTACTGATTTTTATGATTATTTTAAATAAAAATTTGTACGATGAGGCTAATGTGGTATTGTATTTTAGAAATACGTTTTTAATGAAAGTTTGATTTGCTAGGCAATTTGTTGTTGTGTCTCGTTCCTGGAGATAATTTTCCGAGTCACACTCAACATCTGCTTAAGATAAGTAGATATACAAAAACATATATTAATCAGGGACCGAAAATAACAGTTATTTTCAAATTTTTAAACAAAAAAAGCAACTAGAAGTAAATGTCGGAAAACTGCTTCAAGTATACCATTTTGATCATTATGCACTAGTCTATAATGAAATGCATTGCTTTTTAAAATTTTGATTTTTATTTTTTTTTTTAAAGTTATAAAAGTTATTTTTTGATTTTTATTTTTTTGAGCAAAAATAAAAAATATTTTTTGATTTTTATTTTTTCGAGCAGAAATAAAGTTATTTTTTGATTTTTATTTTTTCGAGTAAAAATAAAAGTTATTTTTTGATTTTTATTTTTTCGAGCAAAAATAAAAGTTATTTTTTGATTTTTATTTTTTCGAGCAAAAATAAAAGTTATTTTTGATTTTTATTTTTTCGAGTAAAATAAAAGTTATTTTTTGATTTTTATTTTTTCGAGCAAAAATAAAAGTTATTTTTTGATTTTTATTTTTTCGAGCAAGTATAAAAGTCATTTTTTTGTTTTTATTTTTTTTTTTTTTTTTAATAAAAATAAAAGTTATATTTTGATTTTTATTTTTTCGAGCCAATATCAATGCCAATATCAAGTACATATATTTTAAACATCATTCATGAGCCTTGAGTTGATCAGATGCTGGTAAATTACTTATGGAAAACTACTTTAACTCCAGAAGTCGCATCAACATATAGTATGTAGAGCTCCAACGTGTCACAACATCTAACTGTGGTTTTGGGATATTTAGTGTTTTCATTCTATATCTAAAAATAAAATTAAATAAAATATACAGTGGCGGAAAAAATACTATAAACACTCCAAGTTTTTTCTTTTTGCAACATTTCGATTGAAAATTGACAAACTTATGGAGGAGGAGGGAAGATGTATGATTTAAATTTACTTACCGAAACGACGGCGTTCTCAAAACTTTTACAGCTTTTCGTGCTCGATCAATATCAGGATTGAAGTCCCCAAGAAAATCTTTAACAGCTAGCTGAAGCGTGTGTGCAGCACATTTAATTGAAATGATATTTTCAAAATGTATATTGTTTACGGTTTCGTAAAAATTTTCAATATCATTGTCATCCAGCTCTTCGTCTTCACTTTCACTTTCTTCAGAAGGCATAAGCTCTACAGCTTTTACTAAATTGCGCCCGTTATCAGTCGTTATGGAATATATTTGTTTTTTGTCGATATTAAAATCCTTTAAAACATTTTCGACTTCAATTTTTAAATTTTCAGCTGTATGCCTTTTTTTTAATTCTAGCATCGCCAGAGTAAAAATTACTATTTGATTATCCGAAACAATTTGGATTTTAATACCTAAAATTGCGCGATCACTTCGCGTTGCTGTATCCATTTTCAAGCAAATAACTTTTTCTTTCACTATATCTTTTATTTTTGTTTTAATAGCGTGACATTTTGTATGCACCAACTCCATTATATTTCTTGAATTAATTTTTGATATTTTTAAACCATCAAATATTGGAGTCGTCAATATTTTAAATGGCTTCGAGTCAAAAAATGCCAACGGTAAAGATTTTTTTGTCACCATATCGATGCACGCCTGAATTACTTCAATTTTTGACATTTGAACAGAAAATTTAATTTTTGTATTTTCATTTTCATTTTCATCTGATTTTGATTTTTTTTCATTGTTCTTAAAAAGTTCACTGTGATTTTTTTGCATGTGTCTTTTTAAATTAGTTAAATAAAAACTATTTATTTTTTGACCACAAGATTTGCATTCGCATTCACCCTCGTTTTCATTAAAAAAATTCGCGTATATATAAATTACGTTTGCGTCCTATTTTTAAAAAAAAAAAATTTAAGTTATTCAAATGCAACGTTTCAAATGAATTCACATTACCAACTGAATTAAACTTTTCTTTTCAGGCTTTTGATTTTTAATATTTTTTATATATAACGGTAAAGACGAGTTTTAAATAATGAAATAAATAATAATAACACTGTGCTCGAATTTGTGATTTCTCTCATTTATTGTCTGTAGTTGATATCGTTACATACTAAATACTCCTAATAACTCCTTTCCTATTTTTGATTTTTTAAAGGAAAAATTGTTTACAACCGAAATAATTGAAAAAAAAACTTTATTAAAATCTCATTCTTCTTTAAGTCATTTTTAAAACAAGAATTGTTCAAAAAAATCGTCATATCAAAAATAAGTTTTACTGTTTATAAAACTCGAAAATATGACAAAAGGCAACCATAAAATTTATATATTTCGTTCATACAAATATAACTGCGTTATTTGTTATTTATTCGTTATAGAAATAAAAATTAATAACTTATGGAATTTCAACTCAAGAAATTGAAGTAAATATCAAAAATAACTTTTATTTTTGCTCGAAAAAATAAAAATCAAAAAATAACTTTTATTGTTGCTCAAAAAAATAAAAATCAAAAAATAACTTTTACTTTTGCCCGAGAAAATAAAAATCAAAAATAACTTTTATTTTTGCTCGAAAAAATAAAAATCAAAAAATAACTTTTATTGTTGCTCAAAAAACTAAAAAACAAAAAATAACTTTTACTTTTGCCCGAGAAAATAAAAATCAAAAAATAACTTTTATTTTTGCTCGAAAAATAAAAATCAAAAATTATTTTTATTTTGCTCGAAAAAATAAAAATTAAAAAATAACTTTTATTTTTGCTTGAAAAAATAAAAATCAAAAAATAACTTTTATTTTTGCTCGAAAAAATAAAAATCAAAAAAAAAACTTATTTTTGCTCGAAAAAATAAAAACCAAAAAATAACTTTTATTTCTGCTCGAAAAAATAAAAATCAAAAAATAACTTATATTTTTGCTCGAAAAAATAAAAATCAAAAAATAACTTTTATTTTTGCCCAAAAAAATCAAAAAATAACTTTTATTTTGCTCCAAAAAATAAAAATCAAAAAATAACTTTTATTTTTGCTCGAAAAGATAAAAATCAAAAAATATTTTTTATTTTTGCTCGAAAAAATAAAAATCAAAAAATAACTTTTATTTTTGCTTGAAAAAATAAAAATCAAAAAATAACTTTTATTTTTGCTCGAAAAAATAAAAATCAAAAAATAACTTTTATCATCTGACTTTTATGAAAAAAGGAATAATTATTACGGTCCCTGATATTAATACAAATATTTAGCGTAAAATGAAATATATTTAAAAAAGCATTTTTTCAGTAAAAATTTACTGGTAGTGAAAATTACATTGCCTTATCAGTAAAAATTTATTTTTACAGAAATTTTGCTAGTACTGCAAAGTGCCCATCTATGATGGAGTCACATATACTTGGTTATATATACATCTATATACATATGTCCAAATAAGAGCACCTTTTGAAAATATTAAATCACATATACCACCATAGCTGACCATATATGAGTAATTTTTGCAAATATATGTTTCATATATATATTTCCATATTTGTCCATATAATCAGCCATATACTCAACCATATACTTAACCATATATGAACATAATTTTACATATATTACATTTTTTAACCAGGACATCAAATTACTGTATTATCATTTTGCATTCATTTTATAGAGTAGTTTTTATTATTTAAAAAAATTAAACAACAAAATTTTTAGTACAGTGTTATATTAACGTCATATAGACAGTCGCAATTAATTTTTAATTAATATGCATTTGACAAATTTAATTTAGAAATGTTGATGTTTCTGTTTATTTTTTATTACATTTGTGGTCCATTTCTACTACAATTGCGGTTAATTTTTTGAACAGTAAAAAACAAATGACAATGTTAGTTGAATTTAATGAAATATAAGTAGTACGTTTTTCAAGTGCAATTTCATTTGTTTTTAACTACATTTGCAGTCGACTTTACCAACCGAGTATTCTAATAATAATAATATTTTAACATATTTCGTAACTATTAAACGTATATTAATATAACTGTTTTTTTTATTATTATGCTCCTAACTAGGTTTTAAAAATTTGTGATTTAAAGGTGAAAAAGTTGGAAAAACATTTGTACAAAATCGTTCAAAATCTGATTAATTGCATTTTTATAGTTCATAGATTTTGAAATTTTAAATACCTAATAGTAAATGGTCAAAAAAAAAATTCAAATAAGTATTTTACCAAAAGTAATTAAGATATATTATAAAACTTTTATTTTCATAAAATTGCTAAACATTTTTCATTTTGTTGCTTTTGTTTTGCACATTCGCATATTGTGAACTATCCATACTTTTGTTTGCCCTTTTCCACATATTTATATTGACCACTTTTTTATATACTTCTTATATAGTATATTTAATTACATAAAAGATCCCATCAAAATAATTCTTCTAACCGACTTGGAAGATGAAATATTTCAATTCAAAGATTTACTTATATTTTGTTGGTTTTGTTTTGCGCTACACTGTATGTATGAAATAAGGAATGTAGTGGAAATGAATAGAATTTATAGATTATGTGTTACAGATGCTTTAATTACTAGCAGATAACCGTTATGATTTCAAAGTAATATATCATTAATGTATAACGGTATATATGTGATTTTTAAAAAACGTAGCAGTTATATATTTTCTTAACGGTTTGAGAAATTTAATTGCGATTTTTGGAAAACTGTTTTACATTCATAAATTATTGATAATTACAGAAAAAAATTCAAAAATACCAGAATTTTTTCTTTACTGATTTTAAGGAGTTAAAAAGGAAAATTATATTTTTTATATAACACATTATTCCATTTTATACCACTCATCGATCCCCTGGAAATTTTTTTGAAATTTGGTTTACTAAATTGTTTGCACACCTTTTGCTCCATCTAGCGGTGGTATTCGCAATTTAAATTAAAATTTTGACGCGTTGTATGTACTTAACGGGTTAAGATTTTGTTTAAATTATAATTTTTGTTTAGTGCTAAAGCAAATATAGATCAAACTGCATATGAGTCATTCCATGTCAGATCGAACACTTTTTATACCACACCGCTTCCGATTTACTTTAAATTTGCCAGATGTATTAAACATTTTAAAATATTTCACCAGTGTTTCCTGAAAAATCCAGTGTTTTTGAAAAGGTTATGGGCATTTGAAAATCGTCAAAATCGTTAAAAGTCATCCAACACGAGAACTTTCAAACTAAAACTAGTAAATGGATTTTAAAGTTAAATAAATTATTTAAAAGGTATTTGAACCTTATTTTTAAAAATTAATTTTGTTTTTGTAATTTATTTTTTTTATTTTAAATTTTAGTTTTTTTAACTTAATTTCTGTTTTCCACCTTCACGCTCAATATAACCTTAATATTACCCGTAAATTTCAGAATGGAAGTCGAATAGATTCTATTTTTTCCGATTTTTTTCCATTGTAGTACCACGCAAAAAAAATGTTTGCCAAATTTACACTAAGCGTACCTAAATCTATTAGAAAATATATATCGCACACCCAGTTCAAAAGTGACTCAACTCAAAATTTTTAATTTTTCAGAAATCGAAAATAAAATATTTGCAACCATATACCAATTGAAACATAAAGAAAGACATAACTGTTTTTTAGCAACAGTTAACAACAACAAAATACACTGAAATTTTTTTTATAGATAAACAAGTTTACTGTGCATAGTTTAAACATATAAAACCGAAAAACTAAAATTTTGAGTTAAGTCACTTTTGAACTAGATGTGCGATATGTATTACAAAGATAGGTCGATTGCCCTAAAAGCAGTGTCAATTGCCTTAAAATTACCAATCCTGTGACTGGTAAAGGGAGGACATACCACTTAACCAGAGTGCTTATTAAGAAGACACTGACACTGACAATGACACTGGTCATTGATGAATTACTCGAGGGTCTGAACGACTTGGGTTTCAGGACCTATGGATACGCCGATAATCTTGTAATTTCCGTTGTGGGCTGGGATGACAGGACCATCTCCGTGCGTATGCAATAGGCTCTGAACTTCACTCTTTCGTGGTGCCGGGAAAAGGGGTTGTCTGTCAATCCGTCGAAGACAATCCTGGTACCATTCACGAGAAGGAGAAAACTTAACCTGTCTATGCCGGTCGTTGGGGATGTCACGGTTGGCTTTTCTAGCAGTGTTAAGTATCTTGGAGTGACTCTTGATAGCTCCCTTACCTGGAACGAACATCTTGACCACGTCTTCAAGAAGGCTACCAGGGCATATTATGCCTGTCAGAGTTTTTGCGGGAGAACATGGGGCCTAAGGCCACAAATGGTCTACTGGTCGTTCAATACTATTGTTAAACCGATGATCACCTATGCTGCCCTTGCACGGTGGCCAAAAGTTGAGCAGAGTAAGGCAAGGGATGCTCTTAAGAAAATCTACCGTCTTGCGTGTGTTGGAATTACAGGGGCCGGCGGAACTTGCTCGACGGATGCCTTGGGGGTTATGCTTGGGATCCCGCCATTGCATATTTCTGTAATGGAGGTTGCCAGTATGGGTACCTCTAGACTTAATGAATTCGGTAGCATGAGGGGGGGCGACTTAAGGGGTCACATGAGGATCGCGCGAATCCTAATAGATGACCCGATTACTAAGGTTGCGGACAGAGCATCACCTGAGTGGATCTTTGATAGATATTTTGATGTGCTTTTGTTTGACAGAGACATGTGGACCAATCAATCCTGGGAACCGGCAGATGGTTCTCAGGTGTGGTTCACTGATGGCTCTAAGCAGTCGAATGGGAACACGGGTGCGGGCGCCTTTGGACCAGGCTTCCAGCGTGCTTTACATATGGGAAAATATCCGTCCATTTTTCAGGCGGAGATTTGGGCAATCTGTGTCTGTGCAGGGGAATGCCTGCGAAGGGGAACTCGCAGATCTCACATCTACATTCTTTCTGACAGTCAGGCTGCACTGAAGGCCATAATGGCTTATAAGGTGTCGTCCGGGTTGGTCATGGAATGCATTCAGACTCTCAATAGGCTCGGTAGGGGCAACTCTCTAACCTTGGGGTGGATTCCTGGTCATGAGGGGCATAAGGGCAACGAGAGGGCAGATTGTCTTGCCAACCGCGGAGCCCGAAGGCCCTTTATTGGTCCTGAACCATTCTGTGGAATACCTGCGGGGTTTGGTAGGGAAAGGCTCAGGGCATGGAGAGAGTCTGAATTCTCTGGTTACTGGGAAAACTCTCCTGGTCAGCGCCAGGCTAAAAGATTGATCTCTTTTTCCAGTAGTGGGTGGAGGCGACTCTTGTCGCTTGAAAGGGGGAGTCTGAGGACCCTGGCGTCGTACTTAACTGGACACTGTAATCTCAGATACCATCTGCACAAGAAGGGCCAATCGGACACGGATATGTGTAGGTTTTGTGAGATGGTGTCTGAGACCTCGGAGCATGTTCTCTGCGAATGTCCCAGGCTTTGTGATAGGAGACTTAGGTTTCTAGGTGATCGCTTGATTTCGCCTTCCGACATCGCGAACATTTTGCCTAATAGAATAATTGGCTTTATAGGTAGCTTGAATCTGTAGGTAACTTTAGGCAGCACAAAAGACCTACATTGGTCGAGGTGCATAATGCCTTCTGATCTAATCTAAGAAGAAAAAGCCAGTTGCCAGAATTTTACCCATTGGAAGCTGTTTAGTTTGGTTAGTCCTGTGGCATGCCACTATGTGGTTTATAGCAGGACAAATGACCCCCCCCCCCCCCCCATATGACAAGCCAATGTTAAAGTTGCCGATCCTTGTGTCACATGCAGAACCGGTCCCATTCCCCATAGGACATATTAGCGAAATCGGATTATTAGTTTGATTACAAATTGACTTTGAAAAAAAAGTGAAAGCAAAAAAAAAATTAAAATTTCTATAAAAAAAACTCGAATTTGTTATATAAAAATGTTTCTTAATTGAACTGAAAAAAATCAAATGATATTGAGATTCTTTTGAAATTAACAAGTTACCAATAGTGTAATTTTTTTTTTTTTTTGGAGATGGGCTGCTTATATCAATTAGAACACTAAAGATGACAAAAAAAAAAACTTTTTTACCCACTCACTCTGTTAAGGTCACTCAATTTTTGTTCAGAGGTTTAATATTTTGCTCACATAATCTGACAACTTTTTTTAAGGCAACTTGATTAGAAAAAAAGTTCACATGAGCATATGCAAGTGATAATGTGGGCCGGGTTTTTTTTCGATCTCCCTCCTTATATTAATGTGAAATGTCATAATTATGTTTCTCGGTTTGGTAGTGACATTTTAGCAACATTTTTAGGGCGATTTTTAAAAATATGTTTCAGCAAAATGATTCCATTACTTAACCAATTTCATTTATTTAGCTATTGTATGTTTCAAAACCTTCAGCTAGTTAATTTAATTAAATTAACAACAATTATGATAATTAATCACTCTACGTATCTTTTTTACATTCCCACCATTTGTTTTACTTGTATTTAGTATGTTTAATCACTAAATTATATTGTCTATCTGACTTGAGGCCATAATTCATTTATCAGTGCCTAGAAACGCCAAAATAATAAAATATTTTACGAAACAGATAAATACTGTACAAACAATCTGCAATACAGGAAACTTAAATCACACAAACAAACGAACACGAAAATCTCGTTAATCGTTTCAATGACATCTGATGATTCAGATTCCTCCCACCCCGCGACAGGAAACATAAGCCAAAGCCAATGTACGCATCCTGTGTTGTAACTTTAACTACTGGCCAAAGTGGCCAACTAGCTTAAGAAGATTATGTATGTAAGAGTGAGTAGAGCTTTAATTAAGAAAATCTTAAAAAACAAAAAAAAAAAAAAACAAAAAATATCTGACAACAGGAGCAATCCAATTTATATAGATATTTAGCACATGGAAATGTGTGTGAGCATTTGTTGGTGTTTAATTTGGTCATTGTGTAATTTAGTGAATGTGAGTTACACTTAAAGAAAAAATGTATAGCAAGGAACATGTATAGAAGTAGAATTAAGGAAAATCTTTTTTAATACGTTAATCTGCAGAAGTGATTTTAATGCGTTTAAGGGCTAAATCACAGACTAAACAAGTAACAGAAGCCACAATTTTTATAAAAACCATATTTTTTAAATAACTTTTTCTGAACGCCGTGTGCGAACGGGTAAGAAAGTTGAATTACCCATTATTTATTATCGACACTGTACTGTGTATATATTTGTTTCATTCTAACACGATATTTTAAAGAGTTACCATGGACAGTATTTATGAGAAAATTTGTTAGTGCTGCCAGACTTTAAATTTTCGTGACCGGTCTAGTTAGTCTCTATGGCTGAATAAAATTTGGTTTTACAGAAAAATAGTGGCGAAAAAAATGTTTTAGGTGAAAACTTTTTTGGATGTAAAATATAAAATTATTTGATAAAAAAAAACAATTTCGAAGGAAATAATTTTTATTTTTTGAATTTTACATAGTATTCACCTTAAAGCGTCTGGTGAAAAATAATGCATTCTATTTTATACAAAAAAAGCTACAATTGTGATATAATTTTTATTAAAAATAAAAATTATGTTTTTTCAACCTTTAATTGTGCAATGAAAATGAGGTAGAGCTTGCACATAACGTACAAATTTTCAATTTATTTTTGATCAATGGTGATAATCTTTAACTTCGGACTCATATATTAGTTCTCATTTAGTGGGATAACTAGTTTATATGAATGTTTGATGTTTACATGTGATTGTCACTACTTTCAAAACTGGTTCTGATGATGAGAACTTAGAAAATTACTGAAATATATCTATCAACACATTCCTGAAAGTGGTCAATTAATAAATTTGAAAACAAAAACTCTATAGATTATTTGCGAGGACAATATTCTAATAAAAAAATATAGAGTATAAACTCGAACTTGAATAATTTTCATTTTCATTAAAAAAAAGTTACCATAAAATTGTAACGTAATGTTGGATAATGTGGTTTTGGGCTATATAAAAACAATATGGAATATTCCAATTTTAAATACATCAGTTTATAATCAAACTCTTTGGAAATTGTTTGGCTATGAGCGAAATTTTTTTAATTGCAGTAAGCAGACAAAAACATTTACAAATTTTAAAAGTTTTGGAAACCATCAAAAAAATTTAGAAAATAAAAAAATATACCAACTGTCCACTTTAGAGAACAAACATAGTACCACTTTAGAGAACATTATGAAAATTTAATTTTTCAATTACTTTTCTTGCATATGTACCTATTATAAAGGGTCCGCCATCCAACGTTTTTTATTCCAACTAGTGCTTATTTCGTGAATGGTAACACTTAGCTCATGTCTGATTTGACAGATAATTAGTTGTATCCTTCCGCTGCACGAATATGGTCCGTATGTTCGTTATCTTGTGAAAAAACTGAAAGAAACTGGCATCCTCATCGAAAAACCATAGCGTGAAAAGCCAAAAACTGTGCGTACACTCGGCAGAAAGTGCGCGTGGAGCGCCATCAACATCAATTCACCGTCGTTCTCAACAATTGAACATTTCGGAGACATAAATGAGACGAATTTTGCATAAAGACCTTGGTATGACGCCATACAAAGTCCAATTGGTTCAGGAGTTCAAAAAACAAAAGTTATTTGGCGGACCCTGTATTAAAGAAAACTACACTTTATGTTGCATTTTTTGAAATAACACACTAAAACCAAGAAAAATGTATGCATTCATGTCGAAACTTTTTGAAAATAGTGTTAGCGGAAACTTAACCTGATGACAGTTGATAGATTTTCCATTTTCAAGCAACAACATGACAATAACGAAATGTCTTTTTTTTTAACGAATAGGGTTCATTATCGAACATTCCCTTACTATATACAACAATTGTATTTAAAATTTTGATTTACCTTCATATTTTTATTCATAACTTTTGGTAGAGACCAATTTTGTTCATTTTTAATACCCGCTTATAAATAAAAACAATACCAGGTACATTGCTTTATATTTTATAAAAAAAAAATCTTTTAAAAAAATTCGAAATAATTTAAGCTTTTTTGTAGAATATAAACTGAAAAAGAACATATTTTAGTTAACTCGATTAACTCGATTAATCGACCAAAATTCTTCGAGTTATTCGATACTCGAAATTGACCCTTTTAATTTACTCGAACAATTGTTTGATTAAAATTCTACGATTAATCGAGTAACGGTTAACCGATTGAATACCCTAATATTTGCATTTCACTAGACAAAGTTCTTTAGAAGCCTTATGAATGAAAACCGCTTCAAATTTGTTTTTTTGCTCGATTAACTCGATTAATCGACCAAAATTTTTCGAGTTATTCGTTACTCGAAATTGACCCTTTTAATTTACTCGAACAATTGTTTGATTAAAATTCATCGATTAATCGAGTAACGGTTAACCGATTGAATACCCTAATATTAGCATTTCACTTTACAAAGTTCTTCAGAAGCCTTATGAAATAAATCCGCTTCAAATTTGTTACAAATTTCGTTAATTTTACGTCGTCCACTCCTCTTGGAACAAACATTATATGCCACTGCAGGCCTTACGCCACTAGATTTTTGACTTGTCCCAGCATCCCTTTTATATAAAATTGATAATAGTATTAATGATACGAGTATATAATATTCTTTTTAACCATTCTGATTCCAAGCGTTAAAAGAAATCCTTAACATAACTGCAATTTTGCCACTTTTTTCTTCCTTTAGTAATAAAACCATCGGGTTTAAAATTTTTATTTTATCGGGTTTAAAATTTTTTTTTTCATCTTTTCCCAGCATTTCATAATTTTTTTAAGTTAATGTGCTTTCCAGACATAAAAAAGCTCAGCATTTGTATTAATAGACGTCACTAAAAGATGCTCTAGTTCTACAAATTGGTTAAAGTTGGTTCTGAAATTCATAGTACTAACTTAGGGGGTCGTGGGTTCGAATCCCAGGGTAATAGTATATAATTTGTAATTATATGATTATTAATTAATAAAATAAAAAAAAAATAAAATATATAGTAGTAATGAGTCTCAAGCTCAACTTTGATGGATTATAAAAGCAAACTAGGAAATGCATTGGAATGAAAGTTTGTATTAGATCATATTTGGTATAACATTTTTTAAAAAAATCGATCATTTTTTTTTTAAGTTTGGCTGTTTTGTAAAACTATTTACTGGTTGGAAATGGTTTAAACTGCATGAAAGTTTCATCATTTTGACATTACGAAAAAGGTCCACTTTAGCTAACAGGCCAGACTTTGTTAAAGACTTTGTTTACTCATTTGCTATTTAAGTACATTTGCTGTGTATAATTATTATCTAAATTGTAACTTTATTTTTTTTAAGTGTATTACCTGTGGGCACGTTAATACTTTGTGTCATTTTGAGGATAATTCCAAATATCTACAAAGTTAAGGTTTTACAGGTATTTAGTCTTATGGCTTTTGTTGTTGTAATTTTTGTTGCTACAGGCCTCTGATTAAGATGAATTTAAAATTTTCTCCAACATCTTTGCTGTTAATTTAATTTTCTTCATTTTGTTTATTTAAACCACACTCAAAAAAGTTACGCAGTTACTGCATGAGAGTTATGTGTGTGGTACTCAGTAGTACTTGCTTTCAATTACAATTACAGTTGTTTTTTTTCTATGAAATAATACAAAACAGTCAGTATAAAAGTTATTTAAAAAAAACTCAAGAAAATTACTGTATTCTGTAACAGTTGTTTGAAGCAGTTATTTTAGTATTTTAATAAACAACTACCAAAACAGTGATTTTACAGAAAATTTCATTTTTTATCCAATGTATAAAAACTGGAGTACCGTTTGGAATTTTGACTTTACCTATTAAGTAGGAAATACAAATTTTTATTGTAATTGAAAGAAAAACAAAATTTGATTTTTTTAAAAAAATATTTTTTAAATACCAAAAAAATAACTGTTATAAACAGTAGTTTTTATAAATTTTTTCAGTTGTTTCAGCATGCTTGTAGTAAAAAATTGTCAGTTGTTTTTGCGACGGTATTAGTTGTTTTTACTACATTTGTTAGTTGTTTATCAACAGTTGTTTCAACATGTTTGTAGCAAAAAATTGTCAGTTGTTTTTACTACATTACTAGTTGTTTTTACTACATTTGTTAGTTGGTTATCAACAGTTAAAGGCAACTACATATTTAGTTGTTCCAATGGTAATCACATTTTTAACTGAAATTACCTTTGTTTTATTTGTCATTTTGAGAACTGTCATACTTTTCGAGTGTACAATGTATATATTAAATTAACAACGACCTGTGTGTGTACTACTAGAATGTTGTTGTCTAGTGTTATTTACGCTCCCCTGGCATCAAAATGTCAAATTTAAACGTTAATACTAAAGAATTATAATTTTTTTTTCTGTCACCAAAAATGTCGCGTGTTATAACTAATGTTTGGTTGAATTTTTTTCTTTGTGGGGCTGTGACTACTGACTGGTTGGTTTTAGGCTGGTTGGTTGGTTTTTGGTTATTTTGTTATTTGACTAGCTGGCTGGCTGCCTGACTGTGATTCTAATGCGATTTTCGCATTTTATTAAAAAATTCCCGCGTGTGTTCTTAGTATTTGTTTTTCTCTTTATCATTATTATTATTATAGGACGCGCTGTTGTTGTTACTATTTTTTTAATGATAAAAAAATGACATTAAATGACAAAAGTGACAGACTTGACAACTAAACCCGCAGAATTAATGACAAGGAAAAACAAAGTAATGAATACAAAAATATAAACATAAATTCAAATACATATACATATACAAATACAAATACAGAGATACAGTTAAAGTTGAGTAAAACAGTTAGTTAACAGCATCCGGTCATCATTAAGATGTTGAAAATCAAATGCTATTCAGGAAATAGAGAAAGAGGAGAATATTTTTAACAATTTTTGGCAATTCTGTACATATTCTAGAAGTTAAAACTAAAAATCATGTCGATTGTCAATATTAACACTAAAAATTATTTTAAGTTCTAATTTTGTAAATTCTGTAAAATTTTCAAATTTATTCAATTTTCAAGTAGTGTAATTAAATTTATTTAAACTTTAATGTCCACTTCAAGAAAATTACAACAAAATTTATATATTGCCATAAACTTTTGTTTGTGAAAGTTTGAATGATTCCTTAAAAAAAAAAAACACAGAACAGTATAAGAGCAGTACCATTCATATATAAAGGTGCAACTTGAAAATAAAACTCCCACAAAAATATCAAAAAAAAAAAACTTTTTTAACATAAAAATGCCTAAAGCCAAAATATCAAATGTTGGTAACATACGAGATGGTCTTATGATTGTTTAAATAAAGAAAAAGAAACCTTAACTTAAATATAAGAAGACCTGAATACGTTTGAATTCAAGTAGATTTTCTAACTATAGGCGAAAGTATGGTACAAACCTTAACGGGTAGTATACGAAAATTTTGTAAATTGATATGAATGTCTGTTGCAGTACTTGAAGAAAAAGTTTTCAAAGTATGTATGTGTGTAGTACTCATATTTATAAATATAAAATAAGTTCTACTTTTGCCATGTATTCCTCCTTACATGAATGTAGCAATTTTTATGTGGTGGTAAAATTCACACACATACACACATTTATCACATTTAACATTCGTAACGATATTCTCATTACAAATTCAATGAATGTGTGTGTGAGTGTATGTGTCTAAAGAGAAAAGAAAGTTCTTTACTTGACTTAACTAGTTGGCCAAAAACTAGAAGTTTTAAATTATTTCAAGTACTACCTACTAATGCAATAAAAACCCCAAACCACGAGTTAAACCAGAGCTGTTCATCGTAGTATGTTAAAGACCTCACGAGCTGAGGAAAATTTTAGCAGTGTATTTGAGTTTTTGTCTTTAAAACTATTGTGCCAAAAATATTTCAAATGATTTGTAACGAACAAAAATATTGCGCCCCGGTAGGCTAGTTGGTAGCGTGCTAGCTATTTAGTGCGGTCGTGGGTTCGATTCCCGCCAGAGGCATTGGTCTGTTTACGCTACAACGAGTCGAAGGCCATAATAGCTAGTGCTCGGTTAGTGTAATAAGATATAATTTGTAATTGCATGATTATTAACAAATAATAATAAAAAAAAAATATTATTGGCTACAACCAAATAATGTAGTTGGCGAAAACCTCGGTAGTCGCGATGAAACAGTTTTGTGTGTGTAGGTCCTTAAATTTTTTAACTTTCTATCATTTTTACTTTCCCCATTTATATAAATATTTTATCAAAAATTCATAAAGTCTACCTTCATAATATTCAAACCAAATTCCAAGGCTTTTCCACTTCGTGGCCCTACCAATAGGTCCTTAAATTTTTTAACTTTCTATCATTTAAGCCCCATTTATATCAATATTTTATCAAAAATTCATAAAGTATACCTTCATAATATTCAAACCAAATTCCAAGACTTTTCCACTTCGTGGCCCTACCAATAATAACTTTTAAATATCCCGACTAAGCAGATGTTAAAGCGGGATTAGGAGCCCACAGAACAATATTCAAGTTAATTGATTTAGCGGTTCAGCCTGGCAATTGGTTCAGCGAAGGGTTTTGGGCAGGCCGCCAGAGGGTATACTTTTCCCCTTTTATCCCTTATTTTAACCACATCCATAGCCACATATCCAAAAATGATCATAGCAGTTAATTAGGTTTATCCGAAGGAACATATATTTTAAATTTGAAATTTCTACACAATACTGCTTCTCACGATGTGTTACTATTGCACTGGCAAATGGACCATAACAAAATATTTTTTTGGGGATTTTTTGAATTTTCATTCATCGTCTTCTTAGACAGTGTACAATTAATACTATAATTAATATGCACATATTTTTCAATTGTTTGAGATAGGCGTGGTAGAGAAGATTAAGCATACTTTTCTAAAAATCATAACTACATTGTAAATTTTTATTGAGTTAGACTGCGCAGGTTTCTGGTAACACAACCTTCATCAGTAATCCTTTTTGACAATACTGTAATTATTTGTTATGGTTTTTATTGTTTGATTGCATCTATATGAAATGTTTATTTATTAAATGCAATCCTGACCGTGGCTTGAACCTGCTTTCTTTGCCACATGCACTTCGCACTACACTTAGACAGAGGCTCTAACCAACTGCTCTAAGTAAGGTCGATTTTTGCTGTGGCTTAAAACCAGTTTCAATTACACGGGGTCGATTTTACATTTAATTGTAATTGCAGAAGATAGCTAAGACAAACACCACAACAATTCACAATTGTTAGAAATCATATGTAATCTAATTTCCACTATTTCCCACATTTTGTGAGTTGGCGCAACTATGATGTATTTTTTGTACATACGGTAGTTTGGCTATTCACGTAGTTAGGGAAGAGTTGCCAGGGAGCAAATTTTTTAGTTTTAAGATTTTAATAATTATTGACATTTTCCATGATATAAATTCGCTAGAATTTTGGTTATGAGGTGATCAGAAACAAAACATTTTTTCGCTAAAAGTGAAAGTTTTAAAAAGCGGAGTTTCATTCAGTAAAGATTTTGTCTTCCATCAAAGAAAATTCTTCAAAAAAGTCACATCTCTGATTCCTAAACAAACAAAGCATTAAAAATCATCTACTAAGAAAATTTTTGTGATACTCATAGTTTAACTAAACTAGTATAAGAGGCAGTTTGTATTTGAATGGTTTTTTTCTTTTAGTTGAATTTAAGATTTTAATGTTAGTGGGAGTGTCAACCAAAAAAAAAAGTAATATATCATCGACAGTATTTAACAAAAAGAGTGGTAAATATATGAAATTATAGTTAGCAGATGTGGTAGTGGTAACACCGGTAGTATTACCCAGCATAAGAACTACTACGACTACAACAACTATTGGCAACAATGAAGGCATTAGCAATTCATAAAGCTAAACAACGAAAAAATGTCCTTTAAACGCCTTTAACTGTGTGAAAACTATAGTTTTAATGATGCGTTTTTTTGTTATATATTTGAGCACAAAAAAAAATCACTTCATTTATATGATGATGTTAGTTTGACTGTTGGGCTGTAATGAAACTTTGAAAAGAATTAAGTCTTTATTTAACTTTTTTTAATATGAATTAATTTGATTCAAAAATTGTACTCCAAAAGTTTCCTTTCTGAAGACATTTTATTTTCAAAAAAAATATTTTTATTTGAATAGTTTTAAATTAAATTTTACATTTTTTAAAATTAAATTTTCAATTTTTTAAAATTAAATTTTAATTCTTTATAAATTAGATATAGAGAACCATGCTTTATTAAGACATTTATGTAACTTTTGTTTGCCTTTAACCGAACTTTATTGAAAACATTATCAACCAAAGTTAAAAATATTATGGCGGTTGAAGATGTTATAAAAATCTTAATTTTTGATTCAAAAATAAATGAAAAACTAATCTTTAGCCAGATCGAAATACTAGTATCAACCTAGATAATATGTTTGATTTGTTTTATTTTTGTAAATATATGGAGGTTGAAAGCTCGTTATAAATTGAAAATAACATAAAAATAATCTCGATGTATATAAAAAACAAAAAACTAACTAATTTTTTTAAATTAACAGATTTTAAAATTTTTTGGGAAAATATCTTGTTTTTTTCTTTTTTTAAATAGTTGTATGCCAACCCTGAAGTTAGAATTATTTTAATAAAAACCATTCATTATTTATGTTTTGAATAAAAACGAAGTATATTTTGGAATATTTTAGAAAGTTTCAAATCTGTCGTAGACCGATCGGTCAGATTTCGAAAAATTACTTAAAGCCGTTGCACCAATTTGTAGCACAGATATACATTTAACTACTCTCTCATAAAAGATTATGTTTTTTTTTATATTCTTAAATAATTATTGAAAAAAGTCATATTTAAAACCGTCAAAATAAAGACCGAGATCGAAATAAGTGTGACACGAAAAAGTCATAATAACTTTCTAAAGCATCATCAATTTGAACAAAAGTGGCCATTTATTAAACACAATTTTAAGCAAATTTATATTAAATTAAAAGAATTTATGAAATTCCATATTTAGTATCAAAACTTTTAGGAATTTTTGGCAATACATGTTGTGTTTGTCACAACTGTTTAACAAAGAGCCAAATATCTCTATACCGGTCGAAGTACTATGAAGTTATTTAGATTCGATTATTTTGATTAAAAACAGATATTTTTGTGTTGTGTCTAGGAATTCTGCTGTTTGTTATAATGACACTATCCAAGATGATGTAAATAATTATGAACACCAGGTTATATATTTTCGCAGTTTCTTCCACGAACCCTCTGGCAGTTTCCCCCTCTAACTCTCTTTGACTTTTATTTGATATTAATTGTATACATTATCAGATTCAAAATAATTTTAATGCATGTCTACAAAGGTCCGCCGAATTTGAGCATGTTTAAATATTTTAAGCATTTTTAACCCTGTATGAGGTAATATTCAATTTTATCTGAAATTAGACTTTGGTTTTTTTTAAATATGATGTAATATTAACATATATGTTATTTTGTATTTTACAATGTCTCGCTATATATAACGTCATATTTACTTGTATTAATTTTATCTAATTCTAAATGCTATATACAAATGCGTATTGATCGATATACGATAAGGTGCAACTATATGTGACTGCATATTAAAACTTTTCGATAAAGTTAATTTTATATATGAATTTATATAACCATGTCTGTTTAAATATACTGGCATACAGGAACATATAGGTATAAATAAAATAATGTATTATTTTAACCAAATATTTTTACTTGGGATAGGCGAAACTGATTTGGTACTAGCAATGGAGAATGTCTTAATAAGAAAATGGACGATATATTCTATACCGTGTAATTAATATATCGCACTTCAAAATTTATGACTCCAAAAAAGTAGGGCTCTCATCATCCTCCCTATATGCATTTGTATGTGCAAACATAACTGCCAGCTTTTTCAACTGTGCCCATTGCGACTCAGAATATGTTCTGGTTGGATTGATTTTTCCTTTGTTATTTTATTACAAGGGAGGTATCCCAAACCTGCATATTTTAAAAAAATTTGGATATGTTAAAGAAGAGTAAACAAATACACACTTATCAAGATAGGTGTCTAATCCTACATTTAAGGGTTAAAAAGTGCGGTTAGTACTCATATTGCATATATCGTGAAACCAGTGCGGTTACATTTATAATTAGTCGAAATTTAGGGAAAAAACTCTTCGGGAAAAGAACAAAAAACCCGAATGATTACGAGTTTCGAAAAAAGATCAGCCACTTACCGATTAAATGAAATAAGCATTATTATGCAATATTTGTAGCTTAATCCAAATACAATTCCTTAATAAAAAATATGTGTTTGTTAACATTAATAACAAACACACACGTTTTTAACAACAAGAATAGTTAAGAGTTTTTATTCCTAATGTGTCTTTCAAAAAGCGTTAATTTGGTACCAAATTTGTCTATACTTAAATTAGAATGAAATAATCCAAAAACTTTAAAAATTGTGTAATTTATGATCCCACTTACTAGGAGAGACTCCCTACCCATCGGGATCATCACCGATCTTAATGCAATACGGATATGGGATTGCAAATATTTCAAATCAATTGCCATTCGGATCGACTTTACGAAATTCTAAGTTTTGTTCGAATTTTTATGTCCCAAACAGGCATATATAATAAATATTTCACAGAAATGGCAACCCTGCCATACACATAGGCAATATTGATATCAAAATTTTTGTTTTCTAGAGTACTACAACACTGAGCACAAAAATTTAAATTTCATGAATTTCAGTCATATTTTCATAAAAAAAATGTATTAATTTGTTTTCCTCACTTTAACCATTGAATATGAGATCGGGCCGCTAAAAAAAAATCCATGTAACTTATTTTATCCGAATTTTATTTAGATCGGCAAGAACTTATCGGGAGACTCTCCTTGAAAGCTACACCTAAACATGAGATTCGGCAGCTAAACACATAACGTGTCACTTAAATTTGCATACTCTACAACATATCGTAATCTCGTCGAGATCTGCGCATCCGGGTCGGCATGAATTCCTTGCTAGGGTTATATTTTTTATTATCTCTAACTTTTGTACTTTTGTATTTATCTTTTTTTTTTTTTTAATTTTAACCAATACTCAGGGGATGCCCCCTACTCATGCAGTGCATTGTATTGATCAGGAAAATAGGCTATGGGAGGGAGGAAAGAGGGAGTAGTGTTTGTGGATATTTGGTATAAATTTTTCTAAGTTTTAAGTAACAGGGAAGACTTCTGCGGGAAGTTTGTTCCACATACGAATCGTTCGACTAAAAAACGAATTTTCTCTGTAATGCGTTGTGCGAAATACAGGACAATTAACTACAAACGGATGTGCTCTACTAGATAAGAGAGTATTACGAATAAAAACTCGGGCACGTGGAATAAGTTCACTTATCTCAGATGAGCATCTCCCATGGTAATGGGATGTGGGGTGTCACACAACCCACATTCCGACGATGCTCCAATGAATCAATAGAGTTGGATACACTACTGTCATTGATAAGCTTCACCGCCCTCCCCTGAACACGGTCCAGAAGCTTCAGAATAGACAGTAGAGCCCCAGCCCATATATGAGAGTTGTATTCCATTTTTGGCCGGATATAGCTGGTATAAATAATAAGGAGTTTGGATGGAGTGAATTAAGTCTTGCGCCGTTTTAGAAAACCGAGACACTTAAATGCCTCTTTGAACACTTGAAATACGTGCTTATTCCAACGGACATCACACTGTATTCTCATGCCCAGAACATCAAGAGTATCCGATTCCTCAATACCTATACCATCCATAGTTACAGATGACAATGTTAATTCCACAGCCCGTCTGTGGGTTAACATACAACATTGGGTCTTGCGTGCATAAAAATCGACCTTATTCGCGCGACCCCACTCGGAGATTGTAGAAAGGTCTTGATTGAGTGTGTCATTCATGTTCTGCAGCATGCCCTATATCTCCAAAGAGCTTGGCCTGTGATCGAATGAAAATTAATGACAAATGTTGCTGTCATCTGCAAAAGAGTAGATAGGATTGATGGTCTGACCAAGAAGGTCATTAATAAAAATAAGAAAAAGGGTAGGAGAAAGAATGTTTACTTCATCGCGTTTTTGTAAATTTTCAAACAGAAATGCGTTAGTTGACAAATAAGTTTGCAAATAAGTACTTATCGCTGCGTATGATGTATCTATTGAACGATCGTTTATGTGGTATTTTGAAGAGCTAGAAAAACTGCGTAACTATTTTATCTCAAACTGCCCTACTAATATTAATGTAATTTATGAAGTCTAACAATGGAGGTGTCCCGAGCCGAACTCGCAAATTTGAATAAACGTTGGCCATGTTGTAAAAAAGCTAGAAAAAAGAGACATGTATATATTTTTAGCTGAGCACTCTCACTTTTAAGGGTTAAAAAGTAGGGTTAAAAATTAATTTGTTTTTGTGTGAAAACTTGTCTTTAATTTGCGAAAACTAGATAGATGTATACAGAGTTTAAGTACTCAAAAAACAAAAACTTTTTAAACCAATATTGCCTACATAGTGGACCCAGAGTTGCTACATTTTTTAATAAATTGAAATATAAAAACCGTACGGTTTCGAATATCAGATACCCCCTCGATTAAATTAAATAGGCATTATTATTATTATGCATTATTTTTAGCTTAATACATTAATACATTACCCAAAACACAATTTTTTTTCATAACAAACTCAAAAAAAAAAAAAAAATCTTTGGACATAATTTGTACACCAGTAAATGTGTCTTCAAAAAACATTTCATTTGATAGCAAATTTTTCTATAGTTACTTTTAAGCCAATGAAATAAACTGAAAAAAATAAAATGGGGTAATGTTAGACCCTACTTAGTAACGCCTAAACCTAAAATTGGATAGCTAAAAAACACACGGGTCCCTTAAATTTTATTTCTCTATAACATATCCGAAGTTCATTGAGATTTGCCGGTCCGGGTCGGGATACCTCCCTTGTAAGTAATGACAAAAAAGTTTAGCAAATCATTCAATTGGAATTAATTATTTTTAGATTCCCCTTTTGCTATTTAAAGCTTTAGAACTTAACTTATGATTTAACTGAGAAGTCCTATAATTTTCAAAAATATTTTAAATAAAGCTTCGTTATGAATAAAGACATTAATTGATGAATTAATATAATCATTCCTTTCAATTTAGCCAACAATGAATTTATTGATTAAGGAACTCAATTAACGCAAAAGTATAGAGCCGATAGCCTATGTAACTAGTGCTCATTAAATTATAATATTAGATTTATAATTAATTGTTAGTCTAATAAAGAATAATAATAATAACGCAAAAGTTTTTCTGAAGAAATTAATTCAAAATCTTTTTTTTTTTATTTTTAATGTGTTCAATATAAAATTTTGGGTAAATTCATTAAATAAATTGTTTCAAAACATTTGCATTTAGTTTTTGATTTAATTGAGAACTCATATAATTTTCCAAAAAATAAAGCTTTATTTTGAATTAAGGTGTTAGTTAAATGATAAAACAATTTAAGCATTAAAGTGAATTCAATGAATAATAAATGTATCGACTTACGGACTCATTTAACTTGAAAAACCCTCCGAGTTAAGCTTCTAAATAATAATTAATTAACTTAAAGAATTAACTTAAATATATTTTAACGTATTCATAGAATACCAAGTAATATTAAACGTTTGAATATAATTTTGCGCATACATACAATTTCAAGTAATATTTATCTGTTCAATGTAAGATTTTGGGTGAATTCATGGAATAAATTCTTTTAAATCATTTGAATGAAGTTTTTGATTTAATTGCGAGCTTATATGATTTTCCAAAAGCTTTTAAATAAAGCTTCATTATGAGTTAAGACATTCAATGATAAATAACATTAAGCATTGAAATGAATGCAATCGATAATATATTAATCGATTAACTAACTCGTTCAACTTAAAAGCTTCTCTAACTTAAGCTTTTAAATAATAAGCTTAACAAGTTTAAGGGAAATTTTGTATGTATTAAATTTCATTAATGTTATTATTAGTAATATTCATAGATTCAACATAACAATACACTCTTTTAAAGCTCTACCTTTTATATCACAGTGCAGCATTTTTAAGGTCATCGTTTGGTTCCTCCTTCATACCCGTTTTTTTTTTGAAGTGTATATCGAAACTAAAAAAAATCCGCAAAGGACTTTTCCAGATTACATCGAAATTTTTTTTTTGGACACCCTAAGTTTTTGCACCCAAACATGATTTTTTTAAAAAAGGAAAATTTTTATGGAATCCATATATCATAAACCGTTCGGAATTTTGTTTTTATGTCTTTGGCAAAGTTGTAGATCCAAACCAAAGCAAAAAAATTCTCATATGGACCGACCCAAAAAAATTGCATCCACTGCATCAAAATTGCAAAAAATTGGGAAAAAAATGCTATTTTTTTATGATTTTTTTCATGATTTTGTCCTGAAATGGCTTAAATACTGGGAATTTAAGAAATATTTCTTCAGCTAAATTATATCTAACAACAATATAAACAACTCTCTAGTATATGTCATCTTAATACGAACATTCCTTAACCCTAGAAAGCACATCTTTTTGCTCACACTTATTTTGCAATTCATATATCGTAAATAGTAAATTTGAAAACAAGTAACAACAAAAACGGCATTAACCTATATAGTCTTTCTTTGTCGAAACGACAAACATTAGCTATGCAAAATAAGTGTGAGCAAAAAGATGTACTTTCTAGGGTTAAGGAATGTTCGTATTAAGATGACATGTACCAGAGAGAGTTGGTTATATTGTTGTTAGATATAATTTAGCTGAAGAAAGATTTCTTAAATTCCCAGTATTTAAGCCATTTCAGGACAAAATCATGAAAAAATCATAAAAAAATAGCATTTTTTCCCAATTTTTTGCAATTTTGATGCAGTGGATGCAATTTTTTTGGGTCGGTCCATATGAGAATTTTTTTGCTTTGGTTTGGATCTACAACTTTGCCAAAGACATAAAAACAAAATTCCGAACGGTTTATGATATATGGATTCCATAAAAATTTTCCTTTTTTAAAAAAATCATGTTTGGGTGCAAAACTTAGGGTGTCCAAAAAAAAAATTTCGATGTAATCTGGCCAAGTCCTTTGCGGAATTTTTTTAGTTTCGATATACACTTCAAAAAAAACCGGGTACGAAAGAGGAACCAATTTATGTGTTGCACTGTGTATGTTACATCTTATGGTGTATTTGTTATATAAAAACTCTGTTGCTCAATGGGTGGCTCTGTTTTATATAAATCTACCAATATTAATTAGGCTTTTATTTTTCAATTTAAATTTTTATAGAATTTTAACAAAATTATCTAGGTTTTTATAAATAAGTGTCACCTTAATTATCGTGGAGCTGTTGTTTTGTTCTGCACTAATGCGAATCCTTGCAAGACAAGCCCTTTCTGTAGTTGGTTGTTTGATTGCCCAGTTGGTCTAATAATATAAACTGGTGAAATTTTGATTGTGACAGATAAAGAAATTATGAACATTTTAGCAAATCACTATTAGACGTCACTTAATCATCACTTCATGAGTATGTATGTGTGTTAGAGCGGCATTGTTTCAACTTTCGATTTTTATCAATTATTGTTGCGATTTTTGCAGAACAAGGTCTAAATGTAAGGTGTTGCGAATTTGAGAAAAATTGGATAGCATAGGATGGCGTAACACGAACTAAGTTTTTTATTTTGGAAAATTTTTCTTTAACTGCTTTAATAAAAATATTTCTTGCCGCACATAATATTTTATTGACTTCGGTATGCTTAGCATGAACATTTAAACATTATTGAAATCGGAAAAAAGGTTTTCGAAATATTGCGACTTGATTTTTACTAAAAATGGAGATTTTTCCTCTATTTTACAAACTTTTTAAAAATAATCCCAAATTTTTTTATTTTTTGCACTAGCAAAGAAGACAAAACTACTTTTAATTTGAGAATAATTATGTCTATTATGGTTTAAGCATAACATGTAATTTTACCTACAAATATCTCTACTTTTAATTTGAATGAATGACATGTAATTTTACCTACAAGTATCTCGGAAAAACAGAAAGTTGATATAGTAAAATTGTTATGCTTTGCAATACGAGTATTATACACATGCTTATTAAAAGAATATTTACTTTAAGTTTTGATTTTCATTAATTAATGTTTTGATTGTTTGAGCACTAGGCCCCATAGTCCCGTAGTTTTGTGGTGAGAAATTTAAGAAATGTCGGATTACTTAACCCTTGGCGACCTGCGCACAAAGCCTCTGATATGTGGAAAACAAATTAAAATTAAATTTAAAAAAATATATTGTGGACATAATTATGATTTTTGAATCAAATGACACCATGCTTTGTGTAGTCTTTGAGTACAGAAACAAAAAAACTATAAAATAATTTTTAAAAAATGTCACGAATGGAGGAAAAAGACGCCATATTTAGTGAAAAGCAAAATAGCAATATCTTGAAAACGTGTTCAGCCTGGCAAAATTAATAAAAATGTGTAATGTGTCGCAAAACATATTTTTATTAAAGAAATTTGGGGAAAATTTAAAAAAAAAATCATTGGTAGCGGGACGGGTTAAAGCTATCCGATTTTTCTCAAATTTGCGCCAAAAAAAACTTTTAGACCTAATAATCTGAACATTAAATTGAAAATATAAAAAAAAAGTTTTTCTCTATCCAAAAAAATGCCACTCTAATGTGTGTGTGAGTAAGTCCTTTTTGTATAGGGTTGTATGTATAATATTTACATTATTTTGTATCATCAAATGACAATAGGTAATGGATGCCCAGGCAAACAAATACATTCAGCACAGTGTTGGCAAATCGTCGGCGATGGTCGGTTATGCATTGGCAGAACGTGAGTTTAACAATCTTGGCAGTATTGTCCTGTTACCTGATAATAGTTGCCAACCGTTGGTTTAATCGAACTTGCCACCATTGTCATATCGTTGGTAATTCAAAAAATTTTATGCTTGCACAATGCCTTAAATTTAACTAATTTGCATCATATTCAGATGTGTGATATATAATAAAATATTTCAAAAAGAATGTGACGGCAAAAGTCACCAAGGCTCGTTTTGCCTATACAATAGAATACATTGCCCGTTTTTAGCATATTCGAATTTAAATAATGGTAACGGAAAATGTATTCCAACTAATCGAGTCACCCTGTTCTAATGACAGAGCCGTCCAATATTCTGGCAACACTACACAGATGGTGCATACAGCTGACGAGAAACTTCAAATAAACACTAATAACAAGTTAACAAAGATAACCAACCAAGTTCAACGATCGTCGACAAATAACAAAAGAGTGAAGGCTCAATTAGTCTTTCCGTTCCGTGCCGTAACGAATCAGCTGTGTTGCTTTTCGTGTATGGACAGTGCATTTTTCAAAAAAGCACCTCAGATAAACCATGAACGCAACAGCTGATTCGTTACGGCACGGAACGGCAAGACTAATTGAGCCTTGAGCCAGTGCGTGGCAGGCAGCAGGCACAAGTCGTAGTGGCAAATAGCGGAGTTCCGTAAATTGGTTCCTCTGTTTGAAATTTGGTCTAAATTGTGTTTTAGGGAGTTCCGTTAAGGTTCCCATATTTTTTTACGTGTGTTTCGGGGAGTTCCGTTTACGTTTCCACATTCCTTACTCATGGTAAATCGTGTGTTTTGGGAGTTCCGTTGATGTTCCCATATTTTTTTCTTCAATTGGGAACAATACTATGGTAATCCAATTATCATATTATGATTAAGAAAAATATAAGAGTATGGTTGTCACAACCATAGTAACATGGTTGTGGCAATCACAAATCCAAAAATGCATGGTGCTCTTCGAATATGGTTGCCCCAACCGTGTTTTTTCATTGCCTGTTGGAAAAAAACAATATTGGCAAAGAATTTTACGGGGGGTACTGGCAACCCCTTTCTTTGCAAACATAACAGTTTTGTTCTGGGAGAATATTAGTGTGTCTTTGTTATATTCTAACAGCTGGGTTTTGCAAAAATACGGTGGTTTGTCAGTGCTTTTTTTTTTTTCTACTGTTGGTACTTTCTGCCTGGGTGGTCGGTCGGTCATGCATTGGTTTGAAACTTGTGGGCATTAAGCACTCTTGCATGCGTGTGTGACTGTTGTGTGTGTGAGTACGGTATGTATAATATGTGTCCCGTCTGTTGTGACATTGATTGATTACAATTCGCAGTTCAATGCAAATGAAAAGCTATTGCGAAACTCCAACCAAAAAACACAACATTTAACAAATGGCCAGCTTGATGAACAATACTCTATACTCTGACATTGTTGATGATGAAGATGACGGTTGTGTGTAGTAAGTGGCCTAGTCCACAAGAAAAATGAAAATTCTAGAAAAACATGTTTATTGTTTATTAACCAGCTTACCGCAAAAAAAACTGAATTGAATAGAAAAACCTTTTTTTTTTTTTGTTGAGAAAATTGGTTTAAAAACCTTATGGTATTTCTCCTATATTATTCTCATGGCTATGACAGTTTTCTTTCAAGTTTCAGAGTATTTAATGGTGGCTCTCTAACCGCTTTAATTGGTTATAGTATGTGGTAAGCGTGTCGATAACAGTTTATTTGTTTCTTGTCCCATCCACAGTTGGATTCATCAGTATCCTTCTCATTCTCGTCATCGTTTAAGTCTATATCATTCTTAAAACATTTAATCCTATAATAACCAATGTGACATTGATGATAGGTTTCCATGTCCGATTTGTTAGAGGAACAAAAAAAAAGCACAACAATTAAAATATAGATTGAAATCCTTTTGGTTGTTCTCTTTTTGGGAGGTTTTTCTTTTTTTTTTTTTTTTGTTATTGCGGCTGTATATAGTTTGGTTTGAGTATTGATAATAGTTGTCACTGGTGTTGACATTTTGATCTACTTCTTTATTTCAACTTAAATGCTGAAGGGAGATTAACTGTTTTTAGGCCTTATTAAATTTCAGTTAGTATTAAAACTTTTATTGCCTTAATATCATTTATTTTATCTTATAAGCATAGTTTTTGAATATGATAAATGAGCTTTTATTATGTGTTGGGACTGTAATTATAATGAGTATTTAAGAAAGTGATAATATAGAGAAATTTTGCTGTTTATACAAAACATTTTAAACTTGTGCTACTTTTCAAAAAAATATTATTAGCCTTAGTTTTTGAGATACAAAAAATTGTTTGTTTCAATTGATGAAAAAATTGTACAGCTTATATTCAATATCAAACTTTTGACAGCAATGGTCAACATTTAAAACAAAAATCAGCAAAACATATAGTACAAACAAATTCTAAGTCGATCTCTCTATGATTTTCGGTGTAGTCTTTTGTAGAGTGTGAGTAGCCTGACCAACCATCCTGATTTTGGCGGGACTATACCGCTTTTTGAGCACTGATCCCGCCTTGAATTTTATTCCGCTTGGGCGTTGTGGTGTAATGGTTAGCTCGTTGGACTGTTACACAGATAGTCCCCAGTTCGAATTCCGCTGACGACAACAATTACTTAGAAAAATAATATATATGAGTTTTCTATCCCTCATATGTATCGCAGCGCCCGTCTTCAGTGTTCATAACACTTAACCCCACCAAAGTAAAATATTGAATAAGTGCTATGAACCAAAAAAGCTTCAATAAGTTTGCCAACTCTCCATCAGGTGGCGAGCAACAACTGTTCTAAGACTTACCATCTCCCGCAATTACAGTGTTGCCATGTTTGAATCACTTCATTTTTCTCCACCTCTCACCTCTCTACCATCCCCTTTCTAAAGAAAGCAAACATTAATTAATAGGAAGAATTTCCTGTGTTGCTTCTCTTAAAAAATATGTTAAAAACATTTGATATTTTAAAATTTTGGAAATGTTTAACTGAAAAGATTTATAACAACAAGTCAAGAGGTTTCTAAATTTCAACTAGTGCCCAACGAATCATAAGATGATTCGTTGTGCCCGAACCAATTTTTGAGCCATATATAGGAAATATCAATTTGATTTTAGATCTTTGCATGAAAAGGGATATCTAAATACAACTTGACCTACTCTTCGATTGTCCAAGAGTGCAAGAACTCTCTAGGGAGACTTGGGTCCGGAAGGAGAGTCCACATCTATTGGGTTCGTGGGCACCGGGGTATTGAAGTCCATTTGCCAGTTGAAATGGCATTGGATGTTCGCGTGCCACTTCGGTCTCTGAAAAGGGATGTAGAATCCACGATGATGCGAAGAGCTGATGCGATTTGGAGAAATACCGAAACGTGCAGAGTATCTAAAGTCATGTGGAAATCCTACGATCCCGTAGCGACCGAAATTTTACTGTCCTTATCCAGGAGCGACTGTAGACTTCTGGTGGGGGTTTTAACTGGTCACTGCTGGACGGCAGTTCTTGCCAAGAGAGCGGGAAGGCTGCAGAGTGACGAATGTAGATTCTGTGGGGTACCGGGGGACAGAGAGACAGTGGAGCACCTAATGTGCCACTGTCCCGCTCTTGCACGCTCCAGGGCGAAATGTTTAGGGGACCACCTATTCCGAGATCTGGGAGAAATCTCAGAAATCGGAATCTTGAGACTTCTGTCATTTGCTAAGAGGGAGTGGGGAACTCTGGCTACCATCACTGACGACTGACCTAACGTGGGGGTTATCGTTTCTTATCTGGTAACGCTAGGGACCTAATGGTCTATGCGGGGTCTTTGACCGGCCAGCTCAACCTAACCTAACCTAAATACACAATTCAAGTTTTTACGAGTTATGGTTATTTAGAAGTTACAATTTTTTACGCTAAAGTGGTAAAAAAAAAAACTATCCTGAAAATATCGTGTATATGCTCGACATATGTATTAATAAAAAATCTTTAATGGTTGTTGATATGCTTTGCTAATGTAGAAGGATAGTATATGATGACATTAGAGAAAAGAACTGCCATTTAAAGTTTTAACTGAAAGTTAAACTGGCAACTATGATAATGACTAGAGAAAAAACAAACACACTATAAATAGAAATCGTTCGTGGTAAATTTCATTCTAACTTAACACACAGAGTAATGTGGGATTTAACGTTACCCAATTTCTTTAACATGTGAGTTAAATAGAATAGATGATATTTACGGTTAACACTAAATGGCACGAAGAATGTTGATGAAGACCGTAGTGGGTCAGGAAATGCATTCCATTCATGCTAGTGTCTAATAGCTTTTTCTGTGTTTTTTTTTCTAATAGTCAAAGTAAATTATCATATAAAAATTATAATTTTTCTGTTAATTTAGAGAAAAAATTTGTCATGATCTAAAACCGAACAAATAAAATCTCACAAATATCGTAATTTTTCAAATTATACACAACTCGTTTTTACATAAGCAATTTAAACAATTGAAAACTCTCTCAGAAAAGTATAAAAAATTGCTGACAAATATTTTTCATAAAGAATAGCGAAATACTCAAATTTAACTGACAACAGGAGAGTCCCGATGAGATTTATTCGATCTTAATGAAATTTGGATATTTATTAGCGGCCCAATCTCATATTTATTTGGCTCTATGAAATAACACCCCAGGAAAAAACTCACCAAAACAAAAATGAAAAAACTCCCCAAAAATGGGGATTTATTTCCTTATGAAATAATACCCCAATTTTAAAAATGAAATAAAACCCCAACGAAATGAAATAAATCCCCAATCGGGAATGAAATAACCCCCCATTTTTTGGGGGGATTTATTTCAGTATTAAAAAAATAAAACGAAATAAGTCCCCATTTTTAAACTCAAAATTGTACGTATAAATATAAGTTCATATATTTTTAATTCTCATAATTTTTGTACTTCCAAAACAGATATTTTTAAATATAAACATGAATATAGTCTTCAACTGTATTGCGACAATAAGGGCTTACAGGCATTTCGCCTTACATCCTGGCAGAAATAAAATCTAAAAATATAGGGCATCGAATTTTTATTTATTCCACAACCAAAACATTAGTTTCACAAATTAATTTTCTACTCCAACAATCAATATAGAGCAAATCTTTTTCCACATCAATAATCTTTTTTAGTGCCTATAGATTTTTTTTTTTGAAAATAACTCAAGTATCTTTAAGTCCAACAATCCTATTGTTGGACTTAGAGACTAAAAAAAGTACTTGAGAAATAAAAAATTATAAAGATATTTCTATTAGTTTACCATCATCCCACAGTTTTTGCTCGGGGGAAACCAAATAAATTGCTTTTCTAATTCCGCGTTCGTAGTTGGTTTTGCTGAACAATTTTAAATGTTGCATTCATTAAATATTGTCTTTGCGGTTGAAGAATATTTTCTTTCACCAAAAAAAATAATTACTGGTTAATTATGTAATTTTTAAATTTTTGGGACCTATTTCATTACGAAATAAATCCCCAAATAAAAGAAGAACATAAATCCCCAAAAGTGGAAATAACTCCCCAAAATGGCGTTGTTGTTGTCTTCTGTATACATTTTTGGGTTTATTTCATTTCGGTTTTGGGAAGTTATTTCCTGGGGGGTTATTTCATGGAGCCAAAAATTTGTGTCAAAAATTGCCCCATTTTTATCTTTTTCAGCTTATTTCGAATTGTTTCAGAGAAATTTTAAACACAAGTGGTACCAAATGAAAGAGTTTTTGAAGACGCATTTACTGGTATACGAAACGTGTCCGATAACTTTCCACTATTTTTTTTATTTTAAAAAATGTGTTTAATGTGATTTTAAAACTGGGCGTTTGGTTAAAGAATTATAGTTGGATTAAGCTAAAAAATATGTATATTAATGCCAATTAAATTTAACCGACATTCGTAATTGTTCTTATTTTATGCTAAAGCTACTAAAAATTTGTTAAAAATGATCTTGCAAAAAACACATGCTAAATATTAATAAAATAAGAACTGCCAAAATAAATCTGTCAATTTTACAAAATTTTAGTTTCATTCGATGAGAATTTTAGTTAATTGAAAATAGCATTTAATTCTGTAGAATTAGCAAAAACTCTTACTAAATATTTTTAGACTCAAAATAGCAAACAAAAACTGTAATATTAACAAAATTTTTGCTATATATTTATATCGAATTTAGTAGAATGCAAATAACAATTTATTTTTCTAAAATCAACAGAAATTTGTGCTAAAAAATTGTTAATTGCTGATTTCATAAGGGCAGACTTTTATTCGCATTAAAAAAAAAATCTGGGGGGTTATTACGTAATTCGATTCGAAAAGTAAAACCTTTCGAAACGAATTTACGTTTCGAAAGTAAAATTGTATTATCTAATTCGTTCGAATGTTTCACAGAGTTGTATTTGTGTAAAAAATGGTAAATACAAGTGATGCCAAATTTTTATCGGTTAATACATAACTTGGCAGCATGTCTTATAATGTCAAAGTTGTCAGCATTGTGCTTAAATGTCAAAATTTGAAAACAAATATTTAAAGAAAACTTTATTAAAGAAAATATTTATTTAAAAAGTCGAAGCTTAAATGAATTGTGTTTTATTGTGGACAGAAGATAGTGATGAAAAAAAATGATTCTATTCCGGAAAGAGTTCAAAGGAAACTTATAAGAGATTCGTTAGATATAATGAATCTTAATGAGACAAAGTAAGAAAAATTTAAAATTTTACCTTTAAGATTAAATATATTCCTAACAATATCTTTTTAGTTTCATAAAAAACTTTAGGCTTAGTAAAAATGCTTTTACCTATGTCTTGAGTTGTGTAAAAGATGAATTTAAACCAGCAGAAAGGTCAACTGCCATCTCGCCTATATTAAAATTAGCTGCCACACTTAAATTTTTGGCGCAAGGTGGATATTAGCATCAAATTGGCCAAGACCGCCTATTAGGATTTTCTCAAGCATCAATTTCTGCGTGTTTGTCTGAGGTTTGCGATGTTATTGAAAGAGTTCTTTGTCCCAAACATATTGTATTTGAAATGACAGAGGATATGAAGAGAGAAGCTAAGAGATACTTTTTTGAAAAATGTGGAATACCTGGAGTAATTGGAGCAATAGATGGTACGCATATTCAATTAATCAGACCTATAAGGGATGAGCAATTATATTTCAAAGGGAACAAAATTTACTCGGCCCACCTCCAGTCCCTGAAATACTATTTCGGTTTTCCCGGCATTTTACCTTTATGTGGTGTTTATAATCTGGCCACACCTATAAACATATGTACATTTGAATAATACCAATCTATAAACCGACAATTGATAAATTGAAAACGTATTTTTTTAAATTTCGTAATATCATGAGTCGGAGGGCCAGCTGCATCCAGATCCAAAGACAATATTGTAAACAAATCCTTGGACTTGCTTCTAGCATTCGCTACATTTAGGTGACCTTTAGCAAAATCCACTCCTTCAAAGATTCAACATCGTGAAAAAAAACAATGTTTAGTGTAAAAACATAAAACATTTGATGTTTTTTATTTTTACTTATTTATTTAACACTTTTTCTTATATTTTGTATAACAATACTTACATTTTAAATTTTTTTTTTTTTTCGACAACAAATTAGCTCTCGAATAAAATACGAATGTTTTAACGTTTGTGAAGTTCGCTTTCGTATTACATAGTTGCATTTACGAAAGGGTAATTTTTGTTTTCGAAAGGGGGATAAAAAACGGCCGGTTCGAAAAAAAGTTTCCGTGCGTTCGTAAATACATTTTCGAAAATCGTACTACAAAATACAATTCATACGAATTTACACATTTTTTCTTTCGAATCGAATTACATAATAACCCCCCTGATTTTAGCAGATTATTTTGTTACTTTCATTTAAATAAAATTTAGCTCAAATATAACTAAATATTTGTAAATCCAACAGATTTACTTTTGTTATTCTTATATTACTAATATTTAGTAAAAAAAAATCTACTAATTTTAGCAGTTTTTTCTGCAAGTTCATTTTAACCTTATTTTTAATAAAGGCTCCGCCATCTAACGTTTTTTTTTTAAATAGTGCTTATTTCGTGAATGGTAACACTTAGCTCATGTCTGATTTGACAGATAATTAGTTTTATCCTTCCGCTGAACGAATATGGTCCGTATGTTCGTTATCTTGTGAAAAAAGTGAAAGAAACTGGCATCCTCATCGATAAACCAAAGCGTGAAAAGCCAAAAACAGTGCCAAAAACAGAAAGAGTGCGTGAAGCGCCATCAACATCAATTCACTGTCGTTCTCAACAATTGAACATTTCGGAGACATCATAGAGACGAATTTTGCAAAAATACCTTGGTATGACGCCATACAAAGTCCAATTGGTTCAGGAGTTCAAAAAAAAAAATTTATTTGACGGACCCTTTAGTTGTTTTGCTATTTTTACATGTTTATTTCTATGTGAGTAAATTAGGGTTGTAACTTTTTGCATTTTTAGGAAATATCAAAAAATACATTGCGTTGCAGTGTAGACCATAAAAAAATATTAAGGACCACGACCTTATTTTTTAACGATCGTTAAAAAAGCTTCCGCACCAAACGCAATGAAGTTTTGAACTATTTTTTTTTTGTTTCATTTTTATAAAAAAGCAAATATTAGATTATTTTTTTTGGTATTTTTATACTGTCATACACAAAACATACTCGTATTTTGCCGCAATTCCAAAGATAAAGAATGACGGCATCGCAAAATAGTTGCGTAATTTTTATATCCTTGTGACTTAGTTTAAATAATCATGAAACAACTACCAATACCCAACAATTATATTATTACAAGATCTATTTTCAGTGAAATTTCCATTTACCCCTTTGATGGCCTCTGGCAAGTATGATTGTGTAAGGTTTTTTCGGCTTTTGTAATTGTTTTTAGATGCATTTTGCAAAATGAATCCAAAAACTCCATGTGCATCAAAAATGGTTCTTTAAGACAAATTAACTTAAATAAATTACGTGTTGGTATTGTTAATAGTGTGTTCTTAATTTCAATCTGTTTTTAAATCTGTTCAAAATGTAAAAATTGAAAATCATACAAAAAATTTTATTTCTGTATTGAGCTAAGGGATAAGATTTTTTTTTTTTTTTAATCGTCAAAATTAGATAACATTCGCAAAATTTAATTTTATAAAATAAATGTTGATAATTTATTCGATTTCTAACATATCAAAACACTCTATACTATGCCCTGGGCTTGGCATACCCAGCAAAGCCACACATTACCAAGTCATAGGTAAAGTAATGTATCACCATAGGGCTTCACGCATTATATTACACCTTACTTCACTGATGAATTTTACAGGTGATGAGCCTAAAAGTAATGGCTGAACTCATTACCTTGTAGGGGGTAAATTAACTGGTTACTTATATAGTTACATGGTGGGAAAAAGTAATGTGTCTATAAATAGATTTTCATAAAAAATCGATGCATCAAAAAATTTTTTTACAGATATTTTTTTTTAATTAAATAACTAACTTTTTTTTTATAAATAAATTACGGGGGTACGGGTGTCTGGTATTTAATAATTAGTTAGGCGAGAACTCTACCAACTGAGCTATCCATACATATAATATTTTATTGCTTAAAATGTAAATGAGTTATTGTGCTTCGTATTTTCGTTCGTGATATCAAAAATATACACCTTACCCTCATGCTTACAAAAAATCGCAAAGTAATGTGTCTTTAAATAAATTTTCAAAAACATATATTAATAATTACTTTACGTTTATAATTCATGCATTATGTAATTGATGATCGGTAAGTCATTATTTTATGTTTTGAAGTAATGTAAAATGTAATGAGGTATCATTACAAGGTAATCCATGAGTATTCAATTATTAGTAACTCATTAGTTTTTGTTGGAAAATAATGATACAGGTAAGGAGTACACATTATTGGCAATGCATTACTTTATCGCACCCATTACCAAAGTTTTACTGGGTAGCATTGTGTGGGTGCAAAGAGTATATACAAATAGAGAGACTACACTACCCATGCCTTTCAGCAACAAAATACCGAACTCGGGCAAGAAAATGAAAACATTTTTTTTATACTAAGAAATAGTTGCAGCATGTTGATAAAAAATTGTTGCTTAAAACACTCACTCTTATTTTGATTATATTTTCTTATTTTCTTTTAAAATTGAATTTATTTTAATGTTATCTTGCTTATTTTGTCGTTAAAATTTTTAATAAATAAAAATTTTATTAAATTATTATTCAAAAACATGGTAAATATTAATTTAAACTTTTAAATTTGTGCAACATGTTTTCATTTGCTCGGTGCGAGTTTACGAATAAATTAGAAGATGGCAGATTGAGAGAGTCTGATGTGGAAAGAAACCCACTGGTGGGAGGCCTAGGTGTGTGTTTTTTGGCCAATTTTAGAAAATTAAAAAAGTTGTCACATTTTTTATTAATCTCATATGGGAAAACAAATACAGCCAGTTTGACATTATACAATACAATATACATGTTTTTAGCAGGACCATTTTCTTTGAAAGCCATTGATAAATTCAAAGTTCTTTTTCTGAAAAATTAATATTTTTTGAATAGTCACATAAGATCCACGCAGTAATTTCGCTATTTCTGAACATTATAAATCCAGAACTGAAAATGTTTTAAATAATTTATAAGTTCATCTCGTACTAAAACGGAGCACAGTTAAATTTCTTAACAGTGTTTTTGCACATATTAAAATTTATATTTTCACAAAAAAACATCTGAAAGAGGAAAAAGTTTTGAACAGTTTTTCTGAATCTTTATACACCTACTTTAAAAAAAGAGTTTTGAATTAAAAATTTTTAAATTTTCACTGAAATATTTTTTAAAGGTGTAATTTTAGAAAATATCAATTTTGGTAAATCAATTTTCTAGAAGTTATCCGAAAAACCAAAACTGCTTTTCTAAATGCTTAATTTTCTTTGAAAATATTTCGAAAATTTAGAAAAACTTATTCAACACCAGTTCTGCAGATTTCTAAACAAACTTAATATTTTGAATGTTGTTTTATTTGTTCTTCCAAATTAAGGGTTATTTAAACATGTGACTTATGTGCATTAGGATGTCCCTGAAAATAAAGATTTAACGATTTGCGTTTATTACACTCCCCAGTTTTTTTACAAATGGAAGAAATCGGTTTTTTTTGTAAAACGTTAACCCGTACTGAGAGTTGGCCGAGAATGGCCCATTTTGGAGAAAGGTGTATTGTTATTAAAAATTACCACAATTCTACAGCCAGTGTGGCCACCGATTTTGTTGTCAATCGAATTCTGATGGTTACGACAACTATTGTAATTTTAAATTATAGTTTTAGTCGTGGAAGCTAATATTCAGTTGTCTAACCCAATATTACATTCCAAATAAATATTATTACGTTCCACAAAATTTTATTGAAATTAAAAAACTTTTTTAATTTTTCTGGTATTGAACCGTGGGCTTCAGATTAATAATTATCTGACCTGCTGTTAGCACGACTAATACTTTTGATTTTAATTACCTTATTTGCTATTTGAATATTTTATTTTAATTAAAACTACTTTTAGTGTCAGTCTTTTTCGAGATTTGAACTCGGAAGTTCAGAGTATAAGCAAACTCTACACCAACTACACCACAAACACTTATAAATGTTGAGTCTTAAATTTGGATTTAAATATTTTGTTAGGAAAACAAACATCGTCCCAAATTTCTTTACCAATGCCAAGCATTAGTTGATTATATAAACAATGCAATCCACAATTCGGTTGGTACTACTGAACCTCTAATTTAGTGGTATATTTGATTGCGAATACCGTATTTGCAGTAACCACTTTTGATTATCGACAATTTTTTTAAAAATTTGATAGATGGTACCAACTCTCTTGTATTATCACAAAATAAATGGTTTTAACCGAATTTGAAAAGTTGATTTGAAATGCCAATAATTGGATACATGGATTGTTTTTGCAGTTTGTATATTTGATCTGTTAATCGATTATTGATTGTTCCAAATAACATAACGTCCTATCAAATAAATTTTAATGGTTTCAATCGAATTCCAAGCAATCCTTTTTCTATCAAAAATATCAAAAAAAATTGTTTTACCTCATTTAATTTAGCCAAAGTTATATATGAAATTCTGACTTCGTCGGATATCATTAACTCACTTTAGAATGGAATCCAAACTGACCCACGAATATGAGAATAATGCAAACTCGTCTTTTGTTAAAATTTATTTTAAAGATTTTTTCAAATACCCAATTTGGAGATGACGATTGTTATTTTTATAATATAATATAATAGCAATTATTAGGGCAACCAATAAAAACAGCTTTTAAACCAGTGTTTTATGCGCTTAACAAAAGCTCGAAAAACATTAAAATAAGTCTCTGAAATTAAAAAATAATCCGTTAAATTAAAACAAAATTTTAAATTTCCTATTTTTTATTAAAACTGTTACCACAAATAATAGCAATAGAGATATTGTTTTTCTTATGCTTTAAAGTTCAAATTGGTTGTTGTCCCCTCTATCACATCTAACATTTAATTTTTAACTTTCAATAAAAAAAAAACTTGAAAATACTTGAAATTAGACTAACTTTTATCAAAAACTCTTTAACCCTTAGTATCCTAGGGCCAAAAAAGAGCCGCGAAACTTAAGATTGTAAAGATTTTAAATTCAAAAAAAAACCTACTTGATAAAAATAATATTTTTATGAAACTTGATCCATATATTGTTAATTTTAACACTTTTGGTCAAAAAAGACCCACTAGGAACTTTACACCTTTTATGATTTCAGAATATTATTATTATATTTCCCAATATTCAAAAAATATTTAACACTTAGTGGCCGGGTGACAAAAAAGACCCACGAATCTTAATTTAATTTATGACTACAAGATAAGAATATAAATTCTTTTAATGGATCAAACAAAGGTTTCCACTTGATTAGAATTATTATTTTGTGGAAGTTGATCCATACTAAATACCGTCTAAAAAATTTACAAATAAAAATTATTTCAGGTTTTATTAAATTTAATAAATGGTGAGGGTACTTAACTAACGAACAATAACAATACTCTTTGCTCGCAATACCCTCTATAACATAAATCAATACATTTCCTAGTGAGTATTTTATGTTAAAAAGTGAACACATTAGGCCTATATGGAACCAGTTACAAAAAATAATAACTTTGCGCCATTTATAGGCAGTATATTATTTTCTTGTAGTCATAATTTAAATAAAGATTTGTGGGTCTTTTATGTCCCCCTGCCATTAAGGGTAAAATATTTTCTGAATAAAAGTAAAGATAATATATATAGTCTAAATTTAAGTAATATTGTCCGAAAATTATAAAAGTTGTTATTCTGTAAATTTCGGTGTGGGTGTATTTTGGCCCAAAGTGTAAAATTAACCCTATATGGATCAAGTTAGATAAAATTATTATTGTTATCAAGTGGAGATTTTTTGTATTGATAGAAAGGCTATACAATCTTGTAGTTATAATTAAAATTATGTTTCTTTAATAACAACTATTATAAAAATAGCAATCTACATCTTCAAATAAGGCACCCAGCAAAACCACACATTACCAAATCATGGGTAAAGTAATGTATCGCCATATGGTTACATGCATTCCTTTACACGTTACTTTACTGATGAATTTTACAGGCGATGAGCCTCAAAGTAACTCTTTACCTTGTAGTGGGTAAAGTAACTGGTTACTTATATGGTTACATGGTGGGAAAAAGTAATGTGTCTGTAAATAGATTTTCATAAAAAAAATGCATACAAATTTTTTTTACAGATATTTTTTTTAATTAAATAAATAACTTTTTTTTTATTAAATAAATAACTTGGTCATGCTGGGATTCGAACCTGGGGTCTCTGGTATTTAACAATTAGTTAGGCGAGAACTCTACCAACTGAGCTATCGATACATACAATATTTATTGCTTAACATGTAGATGAGTTGTTGTGCTTCGTGTTTTCGTTCGTGATATCAAAAATATAAACCTTACCATTATGCTTACAAAAAATCACAAAGTAATGTGTCTATAAATCGATTTTCAAAAATATATATTAATAATTACTTTACGTTTATAATTCATGCATTATGTAATTGATGATCGGTAAGTCATTATTTTATGTTTTGCAGTAATGTAAAATGTAATGAGGTCTCATTACAAGGTAATCCATGAGTGTTCAATTATCGGTAACTCATTACTTGTTGTTGGAAAATAATGATACAGGTAAGGAGTACACATTACAAGGTAATGCATTACTTTATCGCACCCATTACCAAAGTTTTGCTGGGCATTTTGAAAAATCTTTAAAATGTATTTAAAAAAGAGACGTTTTTGCAGTTTTATCAAATTCGTGGGTCATTTTGGATTCCAGGCTAAAGTGGGTTAACGATATCCGATGAAGACAGAATTCCATATCTGAATAACTTTGAGTATATTAAATTAATAAATTTAATAAAAAAAAATTTTAAGAAACTTCGAATTATTGGAATTTCTTTTTTAATAATATTACATATTTTTTCCAAAATGGCCATTTTCGGTCAACTTTAGGCACGGGTTAACGTTTTAAAAAATATATAAATCGATTTCCTCCATTTGAAACCATTTGCCATAAAACTGGATGTGTAATAGAAAATCTATTTTTAAGGGACACCCTAATGTGCATGTGCTTCAGTTTGAGAACTTTTATATTAATGATAATATTTCCAATCAAATATAAATAAATAATATAAAGACCATTTGGTATTGTTCACCAACAAAAAATCCTTCTTCTATACGTATGTAGGTAATTTCATACACGTGAGTCCTAGAGTTTTGTAAATACTTAAGAAATATTAAAAGACGAGTTGAAAAAAGGGCAACAAATATCTGCAGCAAATGTGTTTTTAAAAATCGTTTATCACATGCTTCACCATTGACGCCAGCAAAACGAAACCAAACTAAAACATTTAAAAGTGAAACAGAAATAAAAAGAAAATGAGAAAAAAAGTAGGATATTTAGAAAAGAATATATGGGTAAGGATATCTTTACGGTTTTGGTTTACAATAAATCTTCGATTAAAAGCGTAATAAATGCGTTTCAATATGCACAGACATTTAAAAAAAAAAGGAAAAAAGACTATTTAAAATAAACCTCCCCCTACCAAACTACCATTTCTTAGATTACCCTTACAACCGCCTCCCAATAATACCCACAATTGCTAATACATTGTTGCTAATATATGTGGTTATGGGCTAGGGTAACACAACAACAGAACCAAATAAGCCTCCTTTTTTTTAAAATACATGCATCAGTGGGGGGGTAATACGTTTTTTTTTAGAATTTTTGCAAATGCCATTTATTACACAAGGGTGTATTTTATCATTTTTCACCCAAAAAAAAATATTTTACTGCCACTGCCTTTATCTATTTTGAAATATTTTTAAATATTATTAAGTCGAATAAATGTTGTTGCTTGTGTTGCGAATTAAAAACAAAATCGAATTCATATCAAGTTTGTTTGATGTTATCAAGGGCACACCTTTTTATTTTGTATTTAATTTCCACTTACGTATTCTTACGAATTTTAAGATTTATTTAAATGTGAAAAGTTTAAAAATATTTTTTTTTCTTGGAGAGGGAGGTTTCACTATGGAACGGGGTTTAAAATTATTACATACTAATGCTAATAGCAAAATTAAAACGTCAAAAGATATGTGGGCAATTGCCCCTTAAGTTATCCATGTTTTAAAATGTTCATGTTGACATGATAAACAAAAACCGTTATTATAAAACTGAAACGGTGCACAGTGGGCAACTTGAAATAAATAATGGCAATAAATAGACTACAAATCGGAAATTCGAAAAGAGATGCTTGTCTATTGAAATAGTGCCATCGCACAGTGGAAGATTTTACGATTCTAGGGAGACAAAATTCTATATATTAGAAAATAATAAAGCTAGAATCATTAAATTTATTAATAAATTAATCGGGTTGCTTTGTCATTTTGCTTTGATCCGATATTTCGGACCAATGATGTTGATGTTCAGCTTGCGAATCTCATGTCAAATGTAGATGCCTTGCATGATTTAGTACCAACGAAGAGACCTAAGATTTTGGATTTCGATGATAATAAGTGGTTTTCATCAAGGGATATAACTTTTAATATTTCTCTTCGTGATCTTGCATATAAGGCTTATATTGATGATCGTAGTACTGAGAACAATAGATACCTACCGGTGCTTAGATACCTACCCGATTTTGTTCGTGTACACGGTAGGTATCTAAGCACCAGTAGGTATATATTGCTTGAAATTACGGCCATAAGAAATAGAACTAAAACCATAATTCGAAAAGCAAAAAGAAGACACCATGAACAAAGGTTTAAGGGGCTGGATAGTAAACATATGTGGAGAGTTTTAAAGTCGAATGGTTGTGTGGAATCACGAGATAATGTCAATGGTGTTGACCCAAATGATATAAACCATTTTTTTATTTCAAATCAGTCATATGAGCCAACAAGTGATTTTTTAGATGAATGTAACTTTGTTAATGAGGATTCTTTTTCTTTTCAAGGCATAAATGAGAGCGAAGTGTATTCAGCACTTTGTAAAATTCGTTCGAATGCTGCTGGTCATGACAGTATACCGCTTAAATTTTGCAAAGTAATCTTTCCTTACATTTGTATGCCACTCACTCTCATTATTAATACAATTTTTTTGACTTCCAGATATCCCAGGAAAATAGCACGTGTGGTCCCGATTAAGGAAGAGGGAAATTCAAACGCGTTGGATAATTAACGTCCGATTTCTATGATACCTATACTTTCGAAAGTTGTAGAACACATTGTAAAAGATCAGATGTTAGGCTTTATTAATAGTAATAATTTGATTCACTCACATTAGTCAGGCTTCAGGCAAAATTATAGTACAAACCACCCTTTTGATTGGGCTAACTGATTCAATTAGACAAAAGCTTAATGACAAGAAATGTAGTGTGCTGATTTCATTGGACTTGTCAAAAGCGTTTGATAAAGTTTTACACTCAAAGTTAGTGTACAAATTATGTAGTATGTATAATTTTTCTAAATCAGCCTGTAAGCTGGTGCAGTCGTATATCCGTGATAGAACGCAGTTTGTGTCAGTTGATGGTAGGGAGTCATTGACCTTGGAGGTTACTAGTGGTGTACCTCAGGGGTCAGTAATTGGCCCCATTTTGTTTACGATGTACCTGAATGATTTTGTTAATATTTTTTATAATAACTCAATTGAGACATTTTTATATGCTGATGATGTTCAGATTTTGTTTTCATCAGATAAACAATTTTTAGATGTGTTGAAAGCCAACATTGATTTTTTTTCGTAGCCAAATCAGTCTGTGGATGCAGGAGAATGGGTTGAATATTAATACTGGTAAAACTCGGGCAATGTGTTTTGGTTTAGATTCAAATGACTTAAATATATCGTTGGATAATGTGGGGCTAAATTTCGTTTCTGAAATGAAATGTTTAGGCGTTTTTATAGATAATAATTTGAGTTTTGCAAAACATATTGATCATATATGTTCCCGTGTTAATAGTACCATTAGACGGTTATATTCATTAGATTTATATTTGCCCCTCCGCGTGAGGAAGCATGTTGTCAGTTCACTGCTCATGTCGCAGATTATTTATGCTATGGAAGTATTTTCAGGTACAAACAGTGTTGTTCTAAGAAGGCTGCATCTTACTTTTCACCGTATTATTAGATATATTTATAAACTGAGATTAAGGGTCTCCCTTTGTAATGGACTTTGTTGGGTTTTCTTTTGAGAATTTTATTAAATTGAGAATTTGGTTACTTTTTAGAAAAGTCGTTATGCGAAATTGTCCTGAGCACATTAGAGATGATTTTAGATTTTCTAGATCAAGTAGAAACCCTCATATAATATGTCACCGTATATCCTCATCTATATATGAAAGATCTTTTCATAAACGTATAACTAGGGTGTGGAATATCCTTCCCATAGATTTAAAATTATTTGCATTCACAGATACCACCTTTAAGAGTAAACTTAAACAGCATTTTGATTGATTAATTTACCCCCCCCCCCCCCCCTGTTCTTTTACGAGGGTTTCCATCATCGACTATAATTTTTTTTGAAAACTTAAGTATGCATTGGAATATTTAAAATAAATACTTACGATTTAGAAATGACAACAAATGCTTAATTTTTCTTTAATGAAAAACTTTAAATTTTTATTATCTTTAAAATAAAAACTATATTACAATGTAGACACAAATTAAAATAATTTATAAAATTTGCTTCTGGCTTCTGTAATAATTCAAGTACTTCAGGGGTCAATGCGGATTTTGTATAAACTGGAGGTCTGCGCAAACTGTTGATTTATGGATCTGATGATATTAAAAGTATATTCATTAAATCTGTATTGTGTTTATTTCTTGCTTCTAACGCCTTCTCCGACAATTTTCCAATAGGAAGAATGCATTCATCAATAATTTGTTTTGAACTACATAAAACTTTATGGACAGTCACAGGCATACAGTAACACGAATATTCTTTCAAATAAAGTTATTATTTTTCCACAAACATAGTCATAAGAACGGTCAATTCTTGTAATTTCGGGTTTTGTTAGCCATATATCAAAAATTTCATATTATGAGATGTTGTCACTCATAGTAGATTATTTATAAGATCGGCAAATTTCAGCAAACAGTTTAACTGGTTGCATCAAGTAGACACTTTAGCTATTTGTATAAAACAAAGTTTGTGCTGATCCGTTGTGTTCCCTAAAACTTACAGCTTAGAGAACTTTTTTTTGAAAATTAAAGAAAAAAAGTTGTTTCAAAAATTAAATAACACTAAAAATACTTTCCAAGTTTTAGAAACGCATTTACACGATTTATGAAGAGAAGAAACTAGCTGACCTAACCAAAAAATTTTAAAAAATAAGTTTACTGATAGATGTTAAAGTTATTCTTTGTCCTTCTTTACTCCTCAATGGAGCATAGGGCTTCAACATGTTGATTTCTCCAACGTAATCTGTCTCTAGCTTCAAACTGCGGCATCGTCCCACATGAAACTATATCGTTCAAGTTCGTTTATCACTGATCGTCTCCATGTGTTGTTTGGACGGCCACGCTTTCTAGAACCTTGGGGATTCCATTTTAGTGCCATTCTTGTTATATTTGTGGCATCTTTTCTCAGAGTGTGGAATATCCACCTCCATTTTCTTCTTTTTATTTGTTTGCCAATTTCATCTTCGTTCGCTAGTTGCCAAAGATCTTGGTTGCGTATAGTGGCTGGCCAAAATATTTTATGAATAATACTAAGACTTTTATTTAAACACACTTGAAGTTTTCTGGTCGTGCCTATGGATACCAACCAGGTTTCACAACCATAAAGTAAAATGGATTTGACACACGCTTTGAATATCCTCAGTTTGGTGTTCTTAGATATTTGTGTTGAACGCCAGACCGCGTTTAGTCTACCGAATACTGTTCTTGCTCGGTTGATTCGATTGGCTACGTCGTCTTTTATTCCGCCTGATGTTGTTATTATGCTACCTAGGTAACAGAATTTGTTTTCGCGACGTTGATTTCTAGGCCAACTTTCTTTGCTAGTTCTTGGAGGTGGTCCAACTTTGATTGCATATCACTGATCTTATGTGATAACAAACGTATATCATCCGCAAAGTCAAGATCTTCGAGATGACTGCTAAATGTCCAAGTTATCCCTCTCTTGATGGAACACACCTTTCTCATTATTTCGTCCAGTACTATAGTAAAGAGTAGTGGCGAAAGACTGCAACCTTGTTTTACCCCAGCATTTGTTGTGAAAGTGTTGCTACAGGTGCCGTTGTGGAGGACTGATACTTCAGAATCATCATATAACGCTCTAATGATGTTGATAAGTTTGTCGGGGACACCTTTCTTTTTAAGACACGCCCATATTGCAGATGTTCAAGTTCAAAGTACCGTTATTTTGTTACTGTTGACAAATATGTCGAAATTTTTGCATTTTCCTACTCAGTAAGAAGTCCTCTTTCATTATTGATTAAAATATTTATTAAAACTGGAAGTCAAAAAATGGACTTTTGTCCAGCTAGATTGGCCAAATCTTACACCGTGCATCGGCTCTTCCTGTTTTAGTGCATGTTTGGCTTTGAGTAATGCACGTTGTAAGGTAAATCGAAATCTTAATACCTGCACTTAGAATACTATGTAGGTAACGACGACTGCAAATGTAGTTGAAAACAAATGAAATTTCTTTTAAAGAAAGGACGACTTACATTACAATAAATTCAACTAACATTGTCATTTGTTTAATGTTTAAAAAATGACTAACAATTGTAGTAAAAATTAACCACATGGTAGTAAAAAATAAACAAACATTTATTTTTTTTAATAACAACAAACAACTGTAAAGAATGAATGTAAAATCATAAAACAGTCATTTTATGTGGTTTGTTTTTTTACATACACTACAAGGTTAGTAAAAAACTAAATTTGTTCAACAAATGACTGACATTTACATTAAAAATAAAGAAACTGTATTACAACCCAAAGAACCACATATTTTTAAAGCAGAAGTTCCCTGAGTGTGTAAATGTTATTTAAAAAACATTTTCAAACCTAAGAACTCAAAATATACATGTTTCAACAAAATTAAGATCATGTTTAAAAATATTTAGAATATGGTCATTTCCATAGAAAGGTCAATTGCAACCAAAAAATTAAAACCGGACAGCGACTGGTGTCGCTTGTATTATTAATGAAAAATACTTAAAATTTATTAAATTAAACAGTCCAAAGCATATCTTAGTCATCATGGTAATAAAATTTACTACAAAATTGCATTTATGTTTTTAGTGAACTTTTTTAATTTTCAGTAACATTTTGTCTTAAATATTTAATTCTTTAAGAGCGATGATGCAAGTCTCATAATATTTCTTACAACAACTAAAACTGAAACGAAGTAAATAAAGATCAGTAAATGAGAAATTGTTGGTTTGCTTTGATTGACATTCTAATTTCACGTTCGCCACGGCAAAACAACAATTATTTTCTTTACTTCTGCGTTACTGGTAGCTGGTGTTTAAAAATTTTAATGTAAATCAAGTTGGTTGTAAATAATTTAATATATAAATTCTGGGACATATAAAGCATAGTTAATTTTTTATAAAATTCCAAGCTTTGTCACGTCACGTGGCAAATATTTTACTTTTGAGTAGTTAAGTATTGATATTTAAAATTATATATTTTTTACGTAGAGTGCATCCTAAGCTAATAAGAGGAAAGAAATCGGACATCAGCTTTCGGATTTAGAAGATGTGGTGTTTTTACTACTTCTTCCTTACCTCTTATTTTGTTGGGTATTAAATAGGATGTGGTGCAAACTTAGGTAAATCATTAATGAGTTTAAAATTGTCGTGACTTTTTCAACAGTTCATGTATGATATTTTTCAAATATATATTTTTATATATTTAGTTAGAATATTGTTCTACCTCAAGTCCAAAAATCTAATATGATATTGTCATGTTATATTTTATTTGTTGCTTTTCATGATAGACAATACAATTGTTTCATTACACTGGTTTGTTTTTTTTAATGAACTGCAAATTTAGTCAAAAATTAAATTTATTCTATAAATAACTGTTTTTTTACTTAAAAATAAAGACACTGTATTACAAATTCAAACAAGTACAAATTTTTACCAGCAATATTTTTTATATGTTGCTGGACTTCAAAACGGCGAACAATTTACCACAAAGTTGTCACAAACTGCCAGCGTATCTATGAATAGGCCAACATTGGATAACATAAAGTTAGTTTTAAATATTTCTACTTATTTTGAGTAAAATATTAGTAAAATATTAGTTATACATGACCAGAGCCACGACTTTCATGCACAAAAAATAAAAAATATTCGGTAGAAATATTTCGAATTTTTAACATTTAATTAATAAATCAATAGCGATCCCAGCAAAATAAGAGCTGAGGTAGAAGTAGTAAAAACACCACATCTACTGATCCGGATGTTGTGCAAACTTAGGTGAATCTTGAATGATTTTAACATTGTCTTGTCTTGCGGATGGAGTGAATATAAAACTTCTTATAAGCCGATAGCCTAAGTTGCTAGTGCTTAGTTCTTAAGATTTATTGTATTTTTAATTACAGTAAATAAATTAAATAAATAAATAAAATAATAACTTCTTTAATGGCATTTTAAACAGTGCGTGAATGCTATTTTTCAATATTTTATGGAAGGTCTTTTTCAAATATATATTAACATTTTTATTTAATAAATATGTGCAGCATAACCTAGGGCATGTTTTTAAGTATTAAAAATATATCTTTTGGTGCCAGCGAGTATTGAACACACGGATCTGAGTCACGATCTGTAGTATTGAAGTACAATTTGCACCAAAGTTACTTTTGCAGTACAACAAACTTAAAATGAACTTAAGTTAAAAATATTCATAAATTCTTATGAAAACAACAGAAATAAGCTACACAAATATTTAATAAAAATTATAAAATAATGATTTTTAAAACATTTTTATTATGTGATTTCGTATCACTGAGATGTAGATTATTTTTAAAGCATTTTTAAGTTTTGATGAGATAATAATAAAAAAGGTCATTTCACAAATTTGAATTCATTGCATATTTTAAAATATTTTTTTTTAATAATTAATTGGACGATGTCTTTATATATGTTTGTATTAAATATGACTTCTAAAAGTATTTTTGGAACATATAAAATCATGTTTTAAAAATATTTGCGGCTATTACCTTCTATTTGGAGTTCATCATATCGAAAGCATTATGATCCTTGGGCGATATTATATGAGAATTTTAACATCAACAATGACAGAAACATGTTAAATTAGTATTACGCAAGTGATCCTAGCTAAAAAAAAACTCCAGTTTAAAGTTTGTGTTTACCCTTAAAATAGTGATTTTCATGAGGCTGCGGCCAGTACCCTGTTGAAGATTTAGAACATTTGAGCACATTTTCTCAACCGAATTTGCAAAGTTTCTGGTTTAAATAATTTTAAAATGATTACCTTTTATTTTTAAATAACTTTCAAGTTAACTCTCACCGAATACTTCGCTGCTGCAGACGAAAATGGCACCCGAATGATACTACTTCCTGCATAACAATTATAAGCACATGTGGACTTGGAGGAATCCATTCTTAATGGGACTTATCGGACTATGATTTTTTTTTATTGAAAGCAATAAGTTATATGGCTTGGGGGGCAATTTTCGTCTGCAGAAGCGGTTCTTCCGATAAGAGTTTAACTGATAAATACTTAAAAATTATTGTAAATCTATTTAAAATAATTTAGGGAAAGAAAATTTTACAATTTGGATGAGAAGGCGAGCTTAGCTGTCTTAAATCTCCAACACGACACTGACCATCACCTCACGAAAAATGTTATAAATTGATTTTTTAAGAGCAAAAACTAACTTTTAACTGCATGTCTCAGCTCAGAACACTTATTTAGAGTTTATATACATTTTTTCGCCCATAGTTAATGTTAATATTCTGAAATAGATGGCAATAGCAGCAAATGTTTTTAAAAACTTGATTTTATATGTTCCAAAAATACTTGTAGAAGTCATATATTTAATACAAAATATGTGATAAAAGAAAAAAAAAAGTATTGACTTTTAACTAATTTTAAGTTTTTAAAAACAATTTATAAAATTTGAACTTTATTGTGTCCAATAAAATTCTATACTTTCTTCATTTGTGGTTCGCATTTGGAGAAATCTAAAGTCAAATATATATGATTTGTAGTTTTTTGTTTCGTAGTGTGTACAAATTAAATAAATTTATTCATATTTGGATTATTCAATGCTATTTTCAATAATATTTTTTTTCACGAAACACAAGAGTAATAAAGTTGCACTTTATTTTGTCCAATAGTGTACTTTCAATTAATTTATATGGTAATGCAAATGCTGTTGAAAATAACGTTAATTTAACATTTTTGGCAGTTGTTAATCATAACTTCTATGAAAGCGAGAATTTTGCGTGTACTAAGGCTTTGGAAGTCAAGATAAAGGGGTTCTTAAAGCACTACTTCCACTTTATTTTGCTGGGATGATTTAAAATAAAATAAAATATAAATGTCGGATGGCAATTTAATGTTTCTTATTTTAATTAAGTGCTGTTTTAAGATTTTTAAATTCTTCCTCTTAGTTGAACGCAATATTTGCAAAAACATGCAAATAAAATTCGGAAAGATTTTAGCAAATCCAATTTGTTTTACTGATTTCAAACATGTATTTGCATGAAAGCGCTGCCCGTACATAAGGCGTGCATTAAAAAGAAAAAAATTTTTGATTTACATTTATTTCTTAATTTCAAATTTTTATCAACGGATTATTTTCACTCAAGATTTTTTGTTGAGCGTGGGTAATTTGTTAGCCATTTTGGTTGTTTTTTGGTTTGGGGTGGTAGTTATGATGGTTAAGATTGGTTTCTTCAATTTGACGCTGTTCTGATTCCAAATAGATTATCTAACAAGCAGTATTTTCGCTGTATAGTTTCATTTATTTTTTTTGAATCTTAGATGCATCTGCTTGACAGTCCTGATTAAAAGACCCGTGGGAACCCGTGGGATATCTTTGATGTGCTTTGACTTCTTTATTTTTAGTTTGTTTTTCTTTATCTTTTGCTTTGTAATTAAATAATAATAAAACTTTTTGCTCATTTGCATACAATTTACAAGGTAGTATAAGCACAGTTTCATTTAGCTGCTATAAAGAATTTTCTTGTGTCATTCTACCAATTCTGATTTTTTTTTCTTTATTTGTTCTGCAACTATTCAATAATGACAAAATACAAGTGCTTTTAAGTCTGTAGTACGATATTATCATAGTATGTTTGAAATAATCATAATATGCTAATAATGGATGACGATTCCATGATCATAATATGATGACTATTACTATAATATGGTGTCGTCACATGTTTCCACTATTTTATTTTTAATGAAAAAATAAAATGTTTGCTGGAAAAGAGAAAGTTTAGAGTTATGTTAGTTTTTTGTTTTTATGTACATCGTGATTTTTTTATGTTATTTTTCATTTTTTTATATACTAAAATAAAAAAATTATGTAAACATCGCATTGCGACAAAATAATGGTTTATACAACTTCTTAATAACACAAATCTTGTTCGTCAACTCAAAGATTATATTACTATACAAATTATATTACTTAAATTATTTTAAAATAAGTCTATTTAAATGTGTAAATTATTAAACAAATAAATATACGTTTGTACTACTAAAAAAAGCATGCATAACTTTTTAATCCAGCTTCAACAGAATGCTGGGAGAAAAATGTAGGAATCATACTATGATAATTCATAAACTTCTCCCTAACCATAATATGGTAATATTGAAATCAATTGGGAATCATATTATGGTAGTCTAATTATCATATTATGATTAAGTAAAATACAAGAGTATTCTTGTCACAACCATACTAACATGGTTGTCGCAATCATAAACCCAAAAATGTATGATGCCCTTCGAATATGGTTGCCCCAACCATGTTTTTTCTGTGCATATATTAACTGAATATAATACGTATGATACTAAACACTCACAATTATTTTCATAATTTTAAAATTTTCATAATTTGTGCCCTGTTTCTCTAAGTCCAGACCCATAGTTACTGCTGATGTTGGCAACATGTTCGTTTCGAAAAAGTATTCAAAAGTTAAAAAAAAAAATTAAAACCTTAAAAACTTATTGATGACAATAGCTTTGGGACCACCAAATCAATAGTGTTTTCCATTGAGCATTCCTTATACAATATTTTTGCGATTTTGTTTTCTTCCACTGCAGCTGTGACTGTTACTGTGAATTGTTATTCTGTTTATTTGTTTCCATTTGGCGTGCCGTGCTTTACCGCCATCAATTGCAGATTAATGACTATGAATGTAAAACCTTTAGCATTACATCACTTACAAACTTTACGACTACACTAAAGATAGTTTAATTTGGTGATTGGAGTGGGTTAGAATGTGTCCCATGAATGTCGGGTATGTGATTGTGTGTGTGTGTGAATATGTCACTTTGTCAAGGTATTTTAAAAGGGCTTAAGGTGTCAATATGCTACTTTAACAGGTTCCAACGATAACGTTGAAATTTTTTATTCTCCTTACGTTGAAGTTGTTTTAAAAAAAGTTCGGTTTTGTTTTTCTTTTAATGACTTATATACACTGCGAAAATTAAAATTTATTCTAAAATTTGTAAATAAACCCAAGTCATAGAAAATAAGTATTAGCCGTATTCATGTAATGACGTATATAGTGTAAATATCGTATTTTTATAACATGTCGTAAATGTCTTACCAACCCTGGAAAATTTATTATACAATTTGTTTTGTGTTTTTATTTGAATGTCTTAAATAGTGAAAGGCGTGGTAGAGAAGAATGAGTATATTTTCTAAAAATCATAACTACATTGCAAATTTTAAATTTTTTCTGAATCAGACTCCGCAGTTTCTGGTATTGAACCTTCGTCAGTGACCCTGTTTTTTTTTTTTTGAATTTTTGAACAATGTAATATTTGCTATGTTTTATTTGTTCGATTGCGTCTATATGAAATGTTTCTGTGCAATCACTGACCGTGGTATAGATAAACTGATTTCTAATGCCACATGCACTCGCACTATACGTTAGACAGAGCGCTTTAGCCCTCTGAGCTATCGTCAGGTCGAGTTTTGTTGTGATTAAAACTAGTTTTATTCAATACACGGTGTTTTTGTTCTTGCATACATAATCTCAGAAGTACAACTCCAACAACACAACAGTTCTATTTTTAGAAACTTACCTCACTCTAATGTCCACTGTTTTCCCATATGTTGTAAGTGATGTCATATCTTTGTATATTCGATAGATGGCGCTTACGTAGTTACGGAAGAATTGCCAGAGAGCAAAGTTTGATTTTTGTTCGAGTTTGAATTTTAAAGTCTTTTTCAGACAATTGCAATTAATACTATAATTAATATGCAATTTTTATTTAATTTAATTGTGAAAGGCGTAGTAGAGAAGAATGAGTGTATTTTCTAAAAATCGTAACTACATTGCAAATTCTCTATTTTTTATGAATCAGACTGCGCAGTTTCTGGTATTGCTCTCTGGCAATTCTTCCGTAACTACGTAAGCGCCATCTATCGAATATACAAAGAATATATCATAGATATGGCATCACTTACAACATATGGGAAAACAGTGGACATTAAAGTGAGGTAAGTTTCTAAACATAGAACTGTTGTGTTGTTGGAGTTGTACTTCTGAGATTATGTATGAAATCGATATTTACGTAACCCATAACCAGTAACTCATTATTTTAAAATTACATAGAAGTACTTCCATAAGCCATTATCAGTAAGTCATTATTTTGTATTTTTAGGTAATGCAGAAGGTAATTACCTATCATTAATTGGTAATCTTTAATGTAATGCAATGTCATTACCATGTTTCTTTGAAGTTTAATGAACAATATTTAAGGCCGATATTTTTTCTTGGAAAATAGATTTTGATATTAGTTCAGGGACTCACAGGATTCTGGCAGGGCATTCAAAAAGGAGATCATCTTAATTCGCAAACAGGTAAAGAGATTTTAATAAAATTCAAATGAAATCATTTGTTCCCGACCAACTGCTTCTTTTTCAAAGCTAAACTTTTATATTTTCTACCCAATAAAGTTAATAAAGTGGTTTGAATACCAAAATATATTTTAACATTTTGACTACAATCGTAAATAAAAAAAAATTTGAAAATTGTTGTCGAAAGTTTTCAAATATTAACTTAAACATTTTTTTATATTTTATTAGAACACTTTTTCAAAACTATTTAAAAATTTAAAAAAGACTATAATTTTTGAAAATCTGACCACACGATAAAAAAAAAACTTCCGATACGAGTATATATAAACATAGATAGTCCTATATATAATTTCATACTACATCATATCTTAGTTGATCTGAAAAATGGCATACATAACCTTATCTCATGTGATTTTTTTCTTTAAAGAGAAGCAACACTCGAGAAATTCTTCCTATTTATTAATGCGTTACTTTATTTGGAATGGAGAGATGAAAGGTGGGGAAGTAAGAAGGGTTTCACACTGTAATTGAGCGAGAGATAAGTCGTAGAACAGTTGTTGTTCATCATTTAAATAATTGAATTCATTATTTCATATTTTTGAGAACAAATTCTAAATTAGCTTGTTTTGAGATTTTCTCATTTACAAGGTGGCGCATAAGTAATCCTCCTATCAGAAAATGCTATAAATTTTGCGATTGGCCCTAATGTCAGTTCTGTTTTGACATTTGTGTAGTAAACACATGCGAAATACACGTTAATAAACAATGTTACACTACACTGCTCCAGAACGCGGAATATTGGTGACTATTTATTTGACCAATTTATTTGACCAATAATTTCGTCGCAGATTTCCTGGCCGTCCAACGCCTACTGGTGAAACACTGCGACGTTTAGCCGCTCGCCTCAAAGATACTGGCACAACACGAGATGCTGCCAGGCGTGGCAGACCCCGGAGTAGCCGTTCTGCAGAGAATATTGCTGCTGTAGCCGAGGATGTCATGGAAGCGCCGTCGACATCGACCAGACGACGTGCCACGCAAATGGATATCAGTCGACGGTCGTTACAGCGAATTTTGGTACAAGATTTGAAGACGTTTCCGTACAAAGTCCAGACGGTGCATCAGCTCTTAGCTGCTGACCGCCAATCGCGTGTAACATACGCTCAAGCCATCCTTAATCACCACCAAGAGGAAGATGATTTTTCATCAAAAATAATCATGAGTGATGAGGCCCATTTCCATCTTAGCGGGTACGTAAATATGCAAAATTTACACTTCTGGGGCACTGAAAATCCGCGTGTAACCCACGAAGAGCCATTACACCCGCTCAAAGTCACTGTATGGTGTGCTGTTTTCGCTGGAGGAGTCATGGGACCTTTTTTCTTCGAAGACGTCGCGGGCCAAACGGTTACTGTGAATGGTGAGCGCTACAGAGCAATGATCAACGAGTTCTTTTTGCCGCAACTTGATGAATTGGGATTGGAAAACATGTGGTTCCAACAGGACGGTGCAACGGCTAACACTGCACGTGCCACAACCGATATGCTGAAGGATGCATTTCCCGGGCGTCTAATCTCCCGTTATGGCGATTTGCACTGGCCAGCAAGATCGCCTGATTTGACCGCTCCAGACTTCTTTTTGTGGGGCTTTTTGAAGTCGCGGGTTTATGTCAACAAGCTTCAGACTCTTGCAGCTCTTAAAGACAATATCCGTCAAGAATGTGAGGTTACCTATCGCCGGAAGTTTTGGCCAAAGTGATGGAAAATGCCATAAAAAGGGCTGAAATGGCAATCAACTGTGGCGGCGGCCATTAACATGACATCATATTTTCGACTTGATGTAAAAAAATTAAAATACCAAATAAAAATAATCCACAAGAAGAATCAAAGTTTTTCATTTTTTTTAAATTACAGCCAAAAAACATCGGAAGGTTATTTTTGCGCCACCTTGTATAATTGTTTTTTGATTTACTTTGAACAGATTTCTTTGTCAAAATCAACCGAAATTCACATTTATTCAAATTAAAATGTAAATTGGAAAGTTTGTCTTTTGCTAAGGCTTCGGCCGAACATTAAAAAGTTGGCCGAAGTTCGGATCCGGCGGAAAAAACTGAATTCGGTAGGATACTAGTTTAAACAAGCCTCGCTCTATTCTAAAAACCTGAGCTGGTTTTAAGAGAGTTTCGAAAAAAATGTGTTAACAGTGGAACTTGTAATTAATTAATTAATTTTCATGCTTTTAAGCACTTTTAATTAAATTTTCAAGTTCATTTGTGTTGTCTAATGTATTCTCTGCATAAATATTGTATAATTAAGAAACAATTTTGTTTATGTTTATACTAAAAAATATGCATTAAAAAAAACCTCTATAAAACTGTATCTCTTAAAACCAGTTGGCATATAAAATTTAACAGATGTTGAGTACATTGTTTCTTCTTTAGTCTATATGTTCTTTGGCTTAAAACATAATTATAACGTTATTTTTTAGTACTTTAATAAAATATATTAATAAAATAAGCAATAAATTTTGAGACTCATTTATATTCTAATTATAAAAGGTGCTAAACAAATATATAAAAAGAATTTTTTTTATTCAATTTTTCTATATATTTATATATAATGATATGTTTTGCCATATATAATTTTATATATAGAATTGATAGAATTATTTTTGATTAACTGTACCATATACAAGTACATACTTATTATCATATACGGTAGAATATAATGCCCTATATCGATCAATATCTATTTCATATTATCTGATAAACAAGATATGGTAATATATAATACACGATACAATGATATGTGATATGTGATATTAAATATATATCGTAATATATTGCCACAAATATAATGATATCCATTTGTACATGAGTATATAGAATCTTTTTCCATCGGGTTTTGACTTTTGATTTTTTTTTCAATATTTTTTGCTTTAAATGCATTGAATATTCCTTTATTTGTGTTTCCTGATAAAAGTGATAAATTTTTTTTTTGGTAATTCCTACCATATATGTTTATATATAATTTTGCATAAAAGTGATACAATTTGTTTGATTTTATTGCATCATATATACCTATATATAATCTCATATTTAGTTATATCAAGTACATACGAAGAGATAAAAAATATCCACTTATATATAACATAAGATATAATTATATATGATGATCTCTATATTAGAAATTTTCATTAAAATTTTTATGAGATGTTAGTATATATCACTACATATGACCACATATACAATTATATATAAATATATCAAGCTATATACGACCACATATAAACTTTTTTAGTTGGGCGATCGAATCACGTTTTTATTTTTATACCATTATAATTATAAAAACTATAATGTCAGAGCTACCATATTTTTAAAAATAGGATAGCATAAAAAAATTTAAATTTCATATATTTTACAACAAGAATAGTTCATAAAATTTATAACGTTAAGTGGAAGACTTTTCCCTTATCCCATTTTGGAGGACAGAAGAGCCTACAAACAAAATGTCAAGTTCCTTGCTTCAGCGGTTTTATGACAAGCAAGATTAAGGGAAACGTTTATCCAGTTTTAACACCAATTTTATCACATTTTCATTAGAAATTTCAAAAAGTCTCTCTTCAGTCCATACTCCAAAAAACACATATTTTAAATTTAATATTTCTAAGCCAAGTAGATTAGGCAGCACGTTAAGGAAAATACTTTTACCCTTTTGGGTACACCCCCTTTCCCGTAAAATTTTTCAAAAATCCCATCATTATGGATGTTTACACAAAATTTCAAGCACTGTTACTTCTAAACATTATTTTCACATTATTATTGAAAATCTCAAAATGTACCTCATCTGCAAATTAGTCCATACCACAAAGGACACATGTTTTAAAGTTTAGGTTTCAAGACAAAGCGGTTGGGGCATGACGTAAAGGAGAAATCTTTTTTTATTTTAGGCCCTTTCACTTAAAATTTGCAAAAATCATGCCTTCTCTGGAGAAGGAACTTACATGCCAAATTTCAGGTTTTAGTTTCAGTCCTTTGGGCTGGGTGATTACGGCGCACTTCCTTTTGAACTAAATTTTCAACACATAAAGGAGAAGGTATGGGTTTTGCTCAAGACATTCTTCGTGAGGATGACTGCATGTATTTTGATTTTATATTAGTCATGTCATGTCCATCACTTTTAAAAAAGTTTAAAAAAAAAAATAGACAATTCCTGTCGTTTTGCAATTTCTGACGAACTGTCCACTAAAAACTCACCACTTATTTTAGCACACAAATTCCTCATTAGTACAAAGCGCTTCAATATTATAAATTTCACTAGTTTAAGAAAAAATTGGTCCAACCCCTAAACATTATACTTCTGCAGTGTGCGCCCCGGTAGGCTAGCTGGAAGCGTGCTGGCTTATTTGAGCGGGGGTCGTGGGTTCGATTCCCACCAGAGGCACTGGTCTGTTTTCGCTACAACGCGCCGAAGGCCATAGTAGCTAGTGCTCGGTTAGGGTAATAGTATATAATTTGTAATTATATGATTATTAGTTAATAAAAAAAAAAAAAATATACTCGTACAATCTTCCTTCTTTTACATAACATACTTTATGGGGTCTTAGACCTATATTTTGATGCGCTACAAACGGAATGACAAATTGATATATACCCACAACTCAGTATGTTGAGGGTTTAATAAATAGTAAAGGTCTTTTGAGAAACGCCCTAATAAACATTTCAAATTGGTGAACAATACATTTAACCGATCCTATTTTGTTTTTCAAAATGAAAATAAAAACAATAAATTTATAGAATTTGTTGAAAAATTTTAATGCAGACAATTTAAAAGAGCAAAATCAGAATTTCTTAATTGGGATAAATTCCAAGGATAAATTTTGTGACCAAACAATTTTCTTTCAGTGTTCGTTTTTTTCAAATATGCACCTTTAGTATTATAGTTAAGCTTTAGGCAACAACGTTAGCGTTAATGTTTTTTTTATTGGCCATTAAATGTTTTAAACCAAAACGCTGATAGGAGGGCGTTTACATAAATATGTATTTTTAACATCACTAAATTACTGCAACGGCGCACAGTGGCTAAAAATCACTTTTCATTTGCCAAAAATTCTGAAACTTTTAAACCGGTTAAAATATTTTTGTACTTTTTTTTATAATAGACAGATAATTAGTTAAACTTGACTCTAGTTTTAATTTCATTAAAATTGAGAGAGGACTTATTAAGGAATTCAAGGTCACAATTTAACCTTTATTATTTTTTTTAGCTTTTAGCCTGGATATATGGGTTTTTTTTTATTATTATAAAAAATTAATAGTGAATTTTTATCGTTGATCTTTAAATTTATGTGTGAGATTTTATTTGTTCGGTTTTAGATCATGACAAATTTTTCTCTAAATTAACAGAAAAATTATAATTTTTTATATGATAATTTACTTTGACTATTAGAAAAAAACACAGAAAAAGTTATTAGACACTATGCATTCCATTCATGCTAGTGTCTAATAACTTTTTCTGTGTTTTTTTTCTAATAGTCAAAGTAAATTATCATATAAAAAATTATAATTTTTCTGTTAATTTAGAGAAAAATTTGTCATGATCTAAAACCGAACAAATAAAATCTCACATTATAAAAAATTTTTATAATGATTATAAAATATTATATACAAACTAGCTGACCCGGCAAAAGTTGCTTTGCCTTCAAATTTTAATTGTAATTAATTTTTTAAATCAAGAAATTTCTTTTACGCAAAAAAATAATTAAAAAAATAAATTCACATTAGTAAATCATTTTAAAATTTGTAATTTCATTATAAGCCCAACACCTCTTTGTCCTTCTATCGCCTTTAATTGCTGAAGTATATAAAATGAATAGCTGAAAACAACTGCCATAACAACTGCGACGTCACCTATTACCGGTGCATTAAAGCGCCGCTCATGCTCACCAGCCGCTATCTGGTCAGCTCTTATCACAACCGTAAATTCATCTGTCGGCATCTGGTCTAGGGCTGTTTTGAATAGACGGATGAGGCTGTTGTGTTCGTGTAACATAGCTTGAAGATTAACATAGGTTTTTTGTAAATATTAACATAGGTTTTTTGTAAATATCTTCGGAACTACATAACCGATTTAAGAGTTTGATATCTCGTTTTGAAAAACATGACAACGGCTTTAAAAAAAAGAAATTATTAAATAACCTTGCAAAAAGTCTTGAATGTGATGATTTATTTTAATGCTTATTTGTTTTTTGCTTTTGGTACCACGCCCATTTATCCCATTCCGCCCATTTTCAGTTCGACTCCTAATATTTGTAATTGATGGACTCGTACAAAATTTGAAGGCTATATAGCTAATATAGAACCCTAGATATTTAATATTAATACTAATTTTGTATATGAGCTAAATAATCACTTTGTATGGAAGCTGACCCGCCCTCTGGTCCGATCACGCCCATTTTTCCCATGACTATTCACATTAACAAATAATCAACGTGCACAAATTTCTAAGACTATGGCTATTATATTACTGTAGATATATGATATTAAATAATTACTTTGTATGGGAGCTGACACGCCCACTGGTCCGATCACGCCCATTTCTCCCATGACTATTCACATTGACAAATAATCAACGTGCATAAATTTCTAAGACTCTGGTTATTATAGAACTGTAGATATATGATATTAAATATTTACTTTGTATGGAAGCTGACACGACCACTGGTCCGATCACGCCCATTTTTAGATGTTGGCCGATTCTCAGACCTACTCAATATGCTCACAAAATTTCATGAGAATCGGTCAAACTGTTTCGGAGGAGTACGGGAACGAACATTGTGACACGAGATTTTTATATATAAGATACCATTTTTATTGAAAGAATTTTTTATATGGTACTTGATATTACATTTCTCCAAATTTTACTCCATATATAACTACATAGGTCATATAAAGGGTCCGCCAAATAACTTTTTTTTGAAAATGCTATAAAAAAACTACTGAATATTTTCTCAAATTTCTTTTTTTATTTGAAAGTACAATCCTTCCGGTTAATAATGGAAAATAATTTCATTCAAATGGCTGCCTCGGCTGGCCATGCAGTAGCCTACATGATCGGTCCAATTTTTAAGCACGTTATCGATTGTGTGCAGCTGTATTTCCTCCTCTTCAATTTTTGTGAACAAAAATTCGTTCAACATGGCCCGATAACGATCGCCATTGACTGTAACGGCCACTCCTTGATCATTTTCGCAGAAAAATTGCCCAATTATGCCTCTGGACCAAAACCAGCATCAAACAGTGGCTCGTTTTGGGTGTATCGGCACACATTCTGCAACATTACCATGATTTTCAAAGTAATGTCGCAATATTTCCCAGCGTTGTTCAAGCGTATACACAACCGCATTCGTTCAGCGGAAGGATAAAACTAATCTGTCAATTCAGACATGAGCTAAGTGTTACCATTCGCGAAATAAGCACTAGTTGAAAAAAAAAACGTTAGATGGCGGACCCTTTAATAATAATTCAAATATATGTAGTGATCGATATGGTCCCAGTCTTATTAAACAATATGTGACGCCATACTAAAAATATTTTTCTTATATGCTTATTGTAACTTACAAACATAAGTTACAATAAGCATATCTACTATCGGCTAAAATTTGATAAAATCAGATATATTTATATCTAATTAGATATGGACAAATCTTGGACAAAATTGTATCAAATTATATATAATTTAATATAATTAGATACATGCAGATGACCCATTTTTCGGATCAATTTGTATGTGTTTATATATGGGAACTTATCAAATGAGATATAATTATATTAGACTCCATATTAAAATTTTTACCCAGGGTGAAATTTTTCTGGTGTTGTGCGCTCTATACAATCTGCAATCATTATTTCACGTATTTTATGTTATCCGTATTCCATAAAATACATAAAGCACAAATTTAACACACTATTCATTGCATACTTATAGGGCTGCTTAAAGTACTCGTACCGTAAAAAATTTGAGAAATTTTATTAAAATGAAAAAAAGAGTTCTACACATGGGTCGTCACGGGTGCAAAAGTATATGTATGGTAAGAGATAAAGAATTTCACTTTTCTTCGGGTGGTTCCCTACAAGTTCTATTCCACTAAAGTTGAAATTTGACAAAAATATAGTAGTTTAATAATTATTTCAGAACCCCCTAATATAAAGATTAGGGCTGAGACGACATACAATTATTTAAAGACTACAATCCTACCAACCTATCAAAAAAGAACGCAGGCCATTATCGATGATAGCTTGCGAGTAGTAATAATTTCTTTTTGAGGGAAACCCAAATAAAAATCAAATTATTCTGAAATTAAAAAAAAACAGTTGTGTTTAACATTATGCCACGCCCACAATTATCAATAGTTCGGCCTAATTTTTTGGCTACCTTAATTTGGATATATTATCTACCCAATTGTGTTAAAATATTATAAATCGGTGACATAAAAATTTGACTTTTGGCAAATTAAATCAAATTTTCAGCTACTGTGCGGAGACGAAGACGACGACAAAGGAAGCAAAGAAAATAACCAAACCATTTTACCACTCTTTATATAAACATATACTAATAATCTTGACTAACATAAGACTTAGTACCTGAAAATGTTTGGTTAAACTAATGATGGTGAGTAAACTAAAGAGGGTGAGTTGGCTAAATCTAACAAATTATAATAAATACAGATTTTCCAAAAAAAAAGTAAAAAATTACGAGTTAGGTACCTACTTTTTTCTAAATTAAGCATCATCAACATTATGTGATTTTATAGAAAACCAACAGGAAGTGTTGTTGGTAATAGTTGTGATTCAGCCAAAATATGTTTAAATGATGGCTTTTTTTTGGTATTTGTTGGAAATTAGGCAATTTGGAAAATGATAAATATTCAAAGTTTTATTTTATGATGATTAATTATGTCCTTTAGATAGTCATTAAAACTGTAACAACAGAATAATCAAAAAAAAAAAAATAAAAATAAAAATTATAACATTATTCAGTAAATTAAATGTGTTATGGGAACTAAGATGACATTTATTTGTACGGGGTAATTTTGTAATCAGTTAAAATATGTTAAAAACTGTGTAGCTTTTTAGCATATTTTAACTGATTACAAAAAAAAAAAACAGGTTGTAGGTCTGGTTGAGTAGATATGTTATCAATATTTGCTTAAATATTCAAATACACCCCCAAAATCTAAAGTTATTGTTTAAAAAATAAAAAATTTAAGATTTCACAGACTAAAAATTTTAAAGTCATGTAACTCCCAGCAAAACCACACATATCCAAATCACGGGTAAAGTAATTTATCGCCATAGGTCTTCACGCATTACATTACACCTTACTTCACTGATGAATTCTACAGGCGATGATCCTAAATGTAATGGGGGGACTCATTACATTGTAGGGGGTAAAGTAAATGGTTACTTAAGTGGTTACATGGTGGGAAAAAGTAATGTGTCTATAAATAGATTTTCATAAAAAAAAAATGCATAAAAAATTTTTTTTACATTAAATAAATAACACTTTTTTGTTTTTTATTAAATAAATTACGTGGTCATGCTGGGATTCGAACCTGGGGTCTCTGGTATTTAACAATTAGTTAGGCGAGAACTCTACCAACTGAGCTATCGATATATACAATATTTTTTTGCTTAAAATGTAAATGAGTTGTTGTGCTTCGTGTTTTCGTTCGTGATATCAAAAATATACACCTTACCCTCATGCTTACAGAAAATCACAAAGTAATGTGTCTATAAATACATTTTCAAAAACATATATTAATAATTACTTTATGTTTATAATTCAAGCATTATGTAATTGATGATCGGTAAGTCATTATTTTATGTTTTGAAGTAATGTAAAATGTAATGAGGTATCATTACAAGGTAATCCATGAGTTTTCAATTATCGGTAACTCATTACTTCTTGTTGGGAAATAATGATACAGGTAAGGAGTACACATTACAAGGTAATGCATTACTTTATCGCACCCATTACCAAAGTTTTGCTGGGTTATTAAGAGATTTTCAATTTTTAATCAGATTTAGAAACAGAGAAAGTTAAGCTTTCCAAATATATGCATAAAGTGTGCGCCTAAATAAACGTTAATATAGAAAAAAGTTACATTAGTAGAGACTGAGTTAAGCGATTTTATTCATTAAAATTACAGATTTATATTTAATACCATAATAAAGTTAAGCGTTTAATATGTTTTTTTTTTTTTTAATTTTTCTTGTATGCCTTCCATAAGTAATTAATAGTGTGAGTTTTCTGTACACTTATATCGAAAGTTGAAAATAGATTTGAGACTTTTTTTTGGAAATTTCGATGGTTTTTCTTTTTTTTTTTGTATCGTATTATTTTGGGCCGTCTCTAAGACTATCCGCTACATAAAACTTTCGCTCGGGAAGCTGTGAAAAAATCCGCAAATATATAACTTTTATCGTCCATTATAAAACATTAAAATTTTTGAAAAAATATGTTTTTTTTTAGTTTTGCTAGTTTTTTGGCTTCAGTCTTCTTCTTAGCATTCCCATCCGAAACTTTTTGCACTTAAATACTAAATACTAAGCCCAATAATTTTTTTAACTTGGCGCTTAAAATGTTTTCGAACATTGCACCCGTCGTGCTAATTCGCGGCCAGAATCCTATGGATCAGCTCGCAAAGTCTTCTGCACTTTTTTTGGTCTTAACAGTGTTCATGGGTTTCTTTGTTTTACCAGTTTTTGGCTTTCTGACAATTGTTAGGTCCTTGCTAAATTGTACTTCCACTTTTAAAACAAACTGATTGGTTATGTGAAACTTTTTTGTTATTTTTGTGAATGTGCCACTTCGAAAAGTTTAAAAGGCTTTTTCACTCGCTTGCATTTGATTATTTATTGTGAGCAAACTATTCAACCGATTTTGATAAATCAAAAAATGTTATTCTCTGACACATTTTTTGAACAGAGTCTGATGAATAAAAAATATTGAAATCAATCGCAGGAAAAAGTTATAAAAAAAAGTGTATTAACGTTTATTTGGTGGCACACTTTAAGTTCATAAAGGGTCCGCCAAATAACTTTTTTTTTTTTGAACTCCTGAACAAATTGGACTTTGTATGGCGTCATACAAAGGTCTTTATGCAAAATTCGTCTCAATGATGTCTCCGAAATGTTCAATTGTTGAGAACGACGGTGAATTGAAGTTGATGGCGCTTCACGCACACTTCCTGCCACAGCAGCAATATTCTCGGGTGCCCGCACAGTTTTTGGCTTTTCACGCTTTGGTTTATCGATGAGGATGCCAGTTTCTTTCACTTTTTTCACAAGATAACGAACATACTAACCATATTCGTTCAGCGGAAGGATAAAACTAATTATCTGTCAAATCAGACATGAGCTAAGTGTTACCATTCACTAAATAAGCACTAGTTGAAAAAAAACGTTAGATGGCGGACCCTTTATATTAAAGAAAATTGTATGAATATATTTTCAACCAAATCAGAATTCTTACACACAGAAATAAAAAATTGCTACAACTGAATATTGGGTTTCACAACTAAATTTGGTAAATACAATTGAATTTCAGTTGCAATACCCAAAATGCTTAGAAATCACATTTGAATAAGGTTGTACTAACCGAATTTATTGGTTGTAGCCACCACAATACAATTTTCAATTCGGTTGGCACTTTATTTTTCTGAGTGTAATATTTTATTACCATTTTTCTAAACTTTAGCAGCTCCTAATTGCAACAGTTTGTTAGAAATTCTATTTCTTATCTAATTTATACAAAACCGTTTAATTTTCGTTTTTTTTTTCATTTAAATCGCTTTAAAATTGTTTTACTTATAAATTTTGTTTAACCTCAGAAATTCAAAGATTTTGAGAACTTGCCAATTTGCATGTGATGGCCAACAATAAATATGCTTAATCATGTGGGTTATCTCTAAAAGTGAATAAATGTTCGCATTTTTAAATCAAAATTTGGCTCTTTTACAATAACCTGGTCGGGGTTTTTTTTCAAATGGAAAAGGCAAATGAAGTCTGATTGCTTTGAATAAGTGTTGGTAATATTGTGAACAAGTAATTTAATTAAACAGCACGTCATAGCTTTTAAGTATAGTCAACCTGACCCTGTCCAGCATTTCTCTCAATTCATAAAACCTTGAGAAATAAGAGGCATCTAAAGTCAGATTCGAAAATTTTTGAAATAGTTCATATATTAACATAATTCAGTAAGTTAAATGCGTAATGAGTATTGGGATGACATTTGTTTGCTAGGGAACAGTTTTTAATTAGGACAAAATTGTACAATAATAAAGCTGATTATCAAAAACTGCAATGAATGTGTTAAAAAATTACGTTTTTTAACGTTTTTATCGCTCTCTGGCAGCATTTTTAATGCCATTTATATAAATTCTTTTGTTTAGCCTCTTATTAAGGAGAATATAATAATGGGGTCTCCAAAATCCATTTAATTTCGGTTTTGAGTAATAGGGCCATGTTTTACGTCATGAGTTTATTTATTAAGGATAATATAAAGGAGTCTTCAAGTGCTCTAAAAATCTCTTCGATTTCTTTTTTGAGTAACAAAGGCTTGTTCTGCGTCATGATTTTTTTTTTTCATTAAGGACAATATAATAAAGGAGTCTCCGAACGTTTTAAACATTTTTTTTTTATTTCGGTATTGAGTAACAGGGCCGTGTTTTTCATTTCTTTTATATAAATGACAATATAATAAAAGAGTCTCCAAACGATATGAAAATTTTGATTTCGTTTATGAGTCACAGCACCTTGTTTTGCGCTATGTATTTTTTTAAGGAAAATATACTAAAGGGGTCTCCAAAACGTTCAAAAAATCACTTTGATTTCAATTTCGAGCAACAGAGCCGTGTTTTCCGTCATTAATTTCTTTTATTAACTCTTTAAAGGCATGTGTTAGATCCGCTGGACATTTTTAAACTAAACTTTGCAGATATGTAGAGCTATGCTTCATTAAGATATTATTGTAATATATTTTTTTTTTGCCTTAAAGCGCTCTTTGGAGGAAATATTAGGAACATAATTCGAAACGTTGGCAGCATTTAAATCTTATAAGTTTAAGATATTTTAAAAGTTTTGTGTAATTCTGTGCACAATATTCAAAAATATATGATATATTTATTTTTTTCAAATTAACTGAATTTTTAAATGTTTTACAAAATATCATTGGTTTCGACCATATTCTGCAACCCTAACGAAATAATTTTTACAGGATTAGTAGTATTTGAATAAAAAGCCATCCCCTATTTATGTTTTGTGTGAAAACTGAATAAATTTTGGAATATTTTTGACTTTGTGTGATTAAAACATTCATCATCCGATCGGTCAGATTTTCAAAAAATTTATAGCATCGATGAACTAATTTATACACAGAAATAAATTACAAAACTCTGTTTTTAATGTTAAACCAGTGTCGTAGAACAAACAACAATTTTTCACATTGGCACCAACAATAATGATTTGTAAATACAAACATCCTTTTGTTGATATTTTTGTAATTTTGAATTTTTGTTTTTAAAGAATTTTTATATGAAAAACTAGAATTTACAAGTATTTCAAATAAAAAATTTGTTTAAAATAAATTTGAATTTAAAATTCCATTTATGGTGCCAATAGTTTTTTCTGTGTAGCAGAGAAATACAATATATTTTCATATTTGTTCTTCAACTCAACAATTAAATATATAAAATTTTTTTTTTATGTTTAAAAAATAAAATGCAGGGGTACCGCAAGGTTCTGTTAATCTCCAACCCTTTTTCTTATTTTTATTAATGACCTTCTTGGTCAGACCTTCAAGCCCTACCTACTCTTTTGCAGATGACAGCAACATTTGTCGTTAATTTTAATTCGAGCACAGGCCAAGATCTTTGGAGATAGAGAGCATGCGGCAGAACATGAATGACACACTCAATCAAGACCTTTCTACAATCTCTGATTGGGGTCAAGCGAATAAGGTCGACTTTAATGCACTCAAGACCCAATGTTGTATATTAACCCACAGACGGGCTGGGGAATTAACATTGTCATCTGTAGCTATGGATGGTATATGTATTGAGGAATCGGATATTCTTGATGTTCTGGGCATGAGAATGCAGCGTGATGTCCGTTGGAATAAGCACGTATTTGAAGTGTCGAAAGAGACATTCAAGTGTCTTGGTTTTCTGAAACGGTGCAAGACTTACTTCACTCCATCTGATCTCCTTACTATTTATACCAGATATATCCGGCCGAAAATGGAATACAACTCTCATATATGGGCAGGGGCTTCAGTGTCTATTCTGAAGCTTCTGGACCGTGTTCAGGGGAGGGCGGTGAAGCTTATCAATGACAGTAGTGTATCCGACTCTATCGATTCATTGGAGCATCGTCGGAATGTGGGGTGTGTGACACTTTTCTATCGATATTACCATGGGAGGTACTCATCTGAGATAAGTGAACTTATTCCTCGAGCCCAAGTTTTTATTCGTAATACTCGCTTATCTAGTAGAGCACATCCGTTTGTAGTTGATTGTCCTGTGTTTCCCACAACGCATTACAGAGAAATTTTGTTTTTTAGTCAACCGATTCGTGTGTGGAACAAACTTCCCGCAGAAGTCTTCTCTGTTACTTACAATTTAGAAAAATTAAATCAAATATCCACAAACACTGCTCCCTCTTTCCTCCTTCCCAAACCCAAATTTTCCTGATCAATACAATGCACTGCATGAGTAGGGGCATCCCCTGAGTATTGGTTAAACTAAAAACAAAAAAAACAAAAAAAAATAATAATTTTTGCAAAAACTTCCATCAAAAAAGGTAAAAAATTGATTTTTTTTTAAATACTTATTTCGCATCTCTGGATGTTGAGTTATTTTAGGATATTTAAACCACTTAATTATCTTCATCCAGTATAAAAATAATGACATTTAAAAGTACTGGGTCGAAATAAGAACACTGTGTCCAAAATGAGTTAATGAGCGTATAATTAAGGAGTCTCGAAACGTTCTAAAAATCTCTTTGATTTCGATTTTTAATAAAAGTGCTGATTTTAAATCAAGAATTTTTTGAAAAATATAGTGTTTAAATCCATTTGTTCTGTATCCAAAATGTAATTAAGTATTTTTTAGTGATACAAAAGTTCAACACTAATTTTTTATACTTTTAAGGCATTAAATTAAAATGTAGCTCAACATTTTCTTTTTTAGATAATAATCTGTTTAATCTTGAAATATTTGTTATCTGTGTGTATCTTTTTTTTATTACTTTATAAAATTTAATGTATTTAGTGGTTAAACCATTTAAAAATACAAAAAATGTTAAATAAATTATAAAAAATTTGTTCAAAAAAAAAAAAAGAAAACAAATACTCTGTTCAGAAATATGGGTGTTTCTAGTTTTCTCATTGATATATTTGTTTTCCAATTTTTTTGTTTTTTTTTTTTTTTTTTGTTTAAAACATTATTTTTTGTTCTGCCATTTGTGTACCAACCCATTCTAATATTGCACATTTTATATACATTTTTTTTGTTACTTTATTTTTGCAAACCCACAGAAAAAAAATGTTTAAAAAAAATCGCAGATAAATCAAAGTGGATAAACGATATGTCACAACCACTTTTGAAAATGAAAAATGTTTTTATGATATCCTTCAAACTAAGTTAAAGCGAATTTTTGTAGTAACTACTACTCCTCCACTACGTTCGTTTACTGTCTGATAATATTTGTTATACGCGCCGCGTACGTGTGACATTTACAATACGAATACGATTCCATCATAGTGGTAGTAGTACTTACACAGAGAAAACAGATTCATTGTGACTACCGAATTTATTGCCAACCGAATGATTCGATTTCCTATGGGGAATGAGGAGTCAATTGACCTAAAAGTGACTGGTTAAAGAAGGACTTAGCACAGGAGTGGTATAACTTAATACTGAAGTGGGTTAAGCAGTGTCAATTGTCCTAAAATTAAAAATCCTGCGACTGGTAAAAGGAGGACATACCACTTAACCAGAATGCTTATTAAGAAGAAAAAGCCAGTTGGCCAGAATTTAACCCATTGGAAGCTGTTTAGTTTTCGTTTATTTAATACGACATGGCCCTTTTGCGACAGTCTTGTGGTATGCCACTATGTGGTTTAAAACAGGACAAATGACCCTCTCCTATGACAATCCAATGTTAAAGTTGCCAGTTGTTTTCATAGGGTAGGGTTTAGCAGAGGACTGGTCTCTGGCACGAAGGGACCGATCCTGTGGTACACACATAACCGGTCCCATTACCCGAAATATTTCGATGTCGGGATCAAATGTTTTTGTGGGTTAATTGAAATTTGATGATCCAAGTGAAATTCTGTGGTATTAAATGAATTTATATTGCCACAAACAAAACTGTTGATGGCTGCTACCGAGCCATCCGGTTGGCGGTAGTAACAATGAATTTGTTTTCTGTGTGTACTGCTACTTACTACCATTTCGTTTCATCATCTGAATCAGTATCATCACATGCGAGGACGACTATCTTACTGTCATTTTTCCATGTAGATAACATTTGTTTCTTTTTGACTTTTATCATTTTTTTTATTCTTGCTTTTATTCGAGATTTTTTTGTTGGCTTTGATGGTTTTGTTTTAAGTAGAGTTAAAAACAAATACTTGGTAGAACAATAGTAGAATATGAATTACATTTTTGTAATAACAAAATTTCAAATTTAATTTTTTAATTTATTTAGTAATACTTTTTAAAAACTCTTTGTTGAAATTAAAATCTAACAAGGATGGTCTGCTTAACCCTTTAAAATGAGAATTTTTTGCTTGCAATGCAATTCAAGTCGTGTTTTTGTTAATTCATTCAATCATTAATATAGGCTATAGGGGCCGAATGCGGTGGCCACAGACTATAAAAATGGAATAGGCTGTTTCGTCAAAAAAACTTATTTAGATTTTTTTAAACTCTTACAGCGGAACATGAATGCTAATGACCCGCTGAATGGGATTCTATAGACTCGGGGAAAAACGTTTTATCATATTGGTGATATTGATCATAAAGCGTTTGTCATCATATTAATGAAGTTTCCATAAACATGATAAAAAGTTTGATAAAAATGTATGACAAATGTTTCAAAGTTTGTTTTTTTTTTAAATTTTTGTTGGAAATTTTTAAAAGGCACAATTGGCTTAACAGACTTATGTCAGGTGTTGGTATGAAGTAAAAATTTGGCACTTTAATTATTTAAATTAAAAAAAAAATGTTTTCATTTCCCACCTACACCTGAAGTAAGTCACTTAATCAATGTTTTAGTTTTTAGACTTTTTAGACTTTTTAAAACTCAAAAACTATCAGAAATTATTTGAAACCCCAACTAAATATTATTTGATGTGTTCTTAATTTTCATAATATATTTATTTTATGAAACTTTTCATAATATTTATGAAACATTTCCTATAATAGTTTACAATTGTAAATATACATAGGTTGAAAGCTCGTTATAAATTGAAAATAACATAAAAATAATCTCGATGTATTAAAAAACAAAAATCTAATAAAACTGTAAAAAATATTACCTGAACCAGAGTAAATACTAAAATTTTTTTATATAAATAGAACATTTTTGGTCTTCAAAGTTCAGTAACGTCATGATGCTTGTTAGGAAAAGACCCTAACCACATGCCTGATTACAGAAGAAGACAAAAATGGAGCAAAATTAATGATTAATAGGATTTTTGTTAAAGTTTTGCCTATTATAGAGGCTCTAGCTTTTTTAAAAATTCGGGTTCAGATGATATCTTTAACCAGATCGAAATACTAGTATCAACCTAGCTAATATGTTTGATTTGCTTTATTTTTGTTAATATACGGATTTTGAAAGCTCGTTATAAACTGAAAAGAAAATTATTCAACTTGGATGCCATACTATATAGTTCTTTATTAGGCTATTGTCCTAACAAATTATCTATTAAATTTTTGTTTTCAAATTTATTAATTGACCACTTTCAGGAATGTATTGATAGATCTATTTCGGGAATTTTCTAGGTTCCCATCATCAGAATATGTTTTGAAAGAAGTGACAATCCCATGCAAAACATCAAGCATTCATATAAACTAGTTTTCTCACTAAACAAGAACTAATATATGAGCTCGAAGTTAAAGATTATCACCATTGATCAAAAATAAATTGAAAATTTGTTTGTTATGTGCAAGGTCTGTCTACCTTTGGTAGATATTCAATACACGTTTTTGGTTTTTTTCCATTTTATTTGCACACTTGTTTTGTGTAAAATAAAAACAAAGTGTACAGGGGGAGTAAACAAGACCGTACTTTGTCTTTTATACAAGTTTGATATAATTTTTATTAAAATAAAAATTATGATTTTTCGACCCTTAATTGTGCAATGAAAATGAAATTATTCAAGTTCGAGGCCATACTCTATATTTCTTTATTAGGATATGGTCCTAACAAATAATCTATAGAGTTTTTGTTTTCAAATTTATTAATTGCCCACTTTTAGGAATGTGTTTATTTTACTTTTAAGTTTTAAAAAATAAAAACCAAAAGTTTATTTTTCACAAAAAACAATTATCTTGAACTTGAATAATCTTGCTCACATAATTTCAAAAAAATAATTAAACGGCTGTTTGGCTCTGAGGTCCGATTAAATAAAGAAATATTGAATGATTTTTATTATATTGCCCAATATTTTGATTAAATCCTTTAAACATCTTCTTGAAGTCTAATGTATTAAACTTTCATAAAATTTTATAAAACAGCTTCATCCTCTTAATGAAATATTTAATAACATTTATGAATCATTTTATAAAAAGTTATGAAACTACATCATCATATATATGAAACATTATATAAATATGAAGAAGCCTGTCATCAATTTTCCCTCATATGAAACAGCTTCATCATATTTATGAAGTGTTACATTGGACTAAAATCAATGTAGTTTTTTATCACATTTATGAAGTTTTCGTAATTATGATGAAGTTTTTTTCTCGAGTGTACAAAGAAATGGGATAGGTTATGAAACATTATTTTTTTCATTTAAATTTCATAAAACCGGTTCAATAAATGCCATAGAGTTCAGCCTACTCAAAAAAAAACATAACTCGAAATAAGAGCTATCAGTTATTCCCAAGTTCGAACCTCTATAACTTAATACACTCATGGAAGATACTTTCATCATATTGATTAAACTGTTTTATTAATCGTTTGTCATCAATTATTCATAATTTTTATGAAGTTTTCATAGATATAATGAAGAGTTTCATAAAAATTATGTAAAATGTTTCATAAATTTTCATCATTTCATAAAAAAGTTTCATAAACCGTGTGAATATATTTTTGTTTCTTTCCCTGACAATAGAAATTCAGAATTTCCATTTAAAATTTAGAAATCATCAATAGAAATTGAGAATTTTCATTTGAAATTAAAAAAATATAATTTTTAATTTAGATTTTCAATTTAAAATTAAGAAACTATCATTAAGACAGAATTTCTAATCAGTTGATGTGCTCCAAATTTAAGTAGGAATAAAAATTTAATTCAGTGATGGCTTTTGATTGGCTCAAGGCAATGAAGTTTAAAAGATCAAAACACAAATTTTTGTGTGATTCGATTTTTAACAGATTTTTATTATTAAATATTTCTAACAGCTTCGCTGTTCATCTTCAGAGTTTTTTTTTTGGGCTCTGTTGTTAAAGTGCGGAGTTGAAAAGCTTCATAACTTTTTTTCAATTTATGGGCTTAAAAATAATGAATTAAAAATAAAAATCAAAACTTTAATTTAAATTTGCAAATAGTCGCCAAAAATTAAGGGAAAAAAATCGCTAAAAAAATCGACAAAATTACAAAATTTAAAAAAAATTACCAAAATTGCCAAGATTGCCAAGATTAAAAAAAAATCAACATCAAAAAGACGCCGAAATTGAAATGGAAAATCGCTTTGAAAAACCGCCAAAAAAAATCGTAAAAATTACCGAAATTATAAAAATTTACAAAAATAAAAAAACCAAAATTGGAATTAAATCTTTAAAATTTAAAAAAACTACAATTTTTTCAAAATTTAAAAAATCGCTAAAATTGAAAAAAAAAAATTGTCAAAAGTTTTTTAAATTTTAACAATTTTTCAAGTTTTTGCAATTTTTTTATATATTAGCGAATTTTTTAATATAATAGATTTTTTGTTTTTTAATTTCTCGATTATTTGTTTCAATTTCGGGATTATTTTCGTTGTTGTCATTATGCGTTATTAAAATTTACATTTTCAGTTAAACATTTAATACATATTATTAAACTTTCAATTAAAAGTGAGTTTGAAACCAAATAAAAGTGAAATTGTAACTTGTTTGACAATAATTGTTTCTGTGATCTTATTTTAGTTACCGTAGTTTAAGTGCTAATGTGCTATAATTGTAATATAGCAATTTTTTTGATAATTTTATATGGTTTAAACTTCATGCGATATCACTTTATCTGTGAATTGTTAGCTTGAAAGGCAAGTCATGTATCCCATTATTAAAAGAGTCCATATATTGAAAACGATTATGAAAATATTTAAAATTTAAGTTATTTCCTCAATAGAGTTTTGATTATTTTGTCCATTATCAATTTTTTTTTTTTGGAATTTTCCCAAAATTGTTAAATTTCGAAAAATTTTTATGAAAATAAGTATTTTTTTAGATTACTCGTTTTGTTCGATCAATTGTCAAAATTTATTTGAATTAATACGTTATTCGAAAATCATGTTCTTGAATTTGTTCTTTCGAATTCTCTTTTTGTTCTTTCGGTCAATCGAATAATTTTTATTCGAGTTTAGTTTTTGATAAATCCCGAGTAAAAAATATTAATATATAGTCTAATATTTTGAAAAATATAAAAAACTTATTTTTGTAAGAAGGCTATAATTTTGTGCATTTTTTACAGAATTGAAAGATTTTTTTTTGACTAAAAAGTTGTCAAAATTCTTATTTGTTTTAAAATTTTTTTCGTCTGGGTTTTAGACTAGTAAACTTTTTAATAGGAAAAAAACTAACGACTCTAACCCACAAAAAATAACAAATTGCTGTTTTAGTCCAAATTCCCTATTTAACAAAATTCCACATTTGAAAACAGTGCATTAAAAAAAACAGCAATACCGCTGAAATACCGTTATCGATTCAATACCCTTTCAGCTGACTATCGATATCCATAAAATACCGTTACCGATAGAACTAAAATACCAATATCGTTAAAACACCGTCACTGAAGTAACTGGCATACCGTTATCGCTAAAATACCGCTAGCGAAATAATTTAAATAGCGTTATACATAAGATACCGTTACCAAAATAATCGGACAAAATCAGAAAAAATAATCGCTGTAAATATATATATATAATCGCTGTAAATATATATATATATATCTTCCCAAAGCTTGATATTAAACTGGCTAGTCATTACAATTTATGCATAAAGTTGCTAAAATTTACATTACCTGATTAACTAAAATAACTTTATCTTAAAATATCGTTACCTAAATAGCTGGAAAACCGTTATCCCAATAATAACGTTACTGAAATAATGAAATAAGTAAAATACCGTTAACGCTAAAAAGCCGCTACAGAAATAACTGAAATATCGTAACACCTGAAATACCGTTACCGAAATAATCGAAAATCGGTTACCATCCATGGTAAAATACGAACATTCAAATTTCATTCACCATTTGCATTTTTCTCATTTTTCAAAAAAAAACTAAATCGCACTGAAAACCGTGAATTTTTCGAAATTTGAAAAACTAAAATCGCCAATCTGTAAGTGGCTAAATAGAGTTTCTAAAGGCAAAATTTAATTGAAATCGGAAGACCGAATGCCAGTTTTTGGCCGGTCTTCGGTGGAATGGCCGATATATAGATTATATACGAGCACATATATAATCCTCTATTGTATATATAGTAATATAAAATTAGTTATATTAAGTACAATTATATACAGTACCATATCAAATACTACATATCGTCACATATAATGCAAAATGACGTATCATCAAAAAATCGAAAATCGGGGTTTTGATTGATTATGATTTATGTTATTGAACTACATGTCTCTACAAAATTTCAGATTCCTAGGTTCAAAAATCACTGTTTTATGGCCAAAATTCAAAATGAGGTATCATCAATTGCATTCTTTTCATATAACAATATAACGTATCATCACACTTGTTTGTATATGAAACAACAACACAATAGCATTTGAATTTTTTTAAACAAAGTAAACTGTATTTGTTAATATATATTATGGCTGCTTATTTGGTTTACCGTTGAAAAATCATTATAGTGTACAGTTTGTGATGTAGAACTTAAAACAATATTAAAGTGAAGAAATAAAAAAAAATTGTGTTTTAATAATAACTAATATAGAAAATTGTTATAATGAAAATATAAATCGTTTCAAAAAAAACTAATAAAAGAGAGGAAAATAAAAAAAAAATCGTATGAATGGAAAGAAATATGTGGGTTTGACCAAAGGAAGTGTTTGTGAAAAAATGAAAAAAAAAAATGAAAGATGGATGCACATCAAAATATTGTGCAAAAAAGTTCACATCGACATTGCTCCCATTTTTCTGATAATGTTCGAAAGGAAATATTTGTTCGCTTCTGGCAAATGTCATGGGACCAAAAAAAACTCTATGTGACCAATAGAGTTGAATTGTCTAACAAAAAACGGATTTTCTTAAAAGATTCTCGGCGTAAAATTACAAAATCTTATTTTTTGAACAACAAAACAGTGCGTTTGCAAGTTTGCCGTAAAATGTTTATGTCAACTCTAGGTATATCAGAATCAATGATTAGAAATTGGCTGAATTTAAGTGACTTACATGTTACACAATTGGGCCCTGAAAACCAACAAATTTTGAGAAGTGAAGCCAAAAGAAATACAAGCCGGGCCAAACAGTACCAAGTGCGATTAAATTATTTGAATAAATGGTTAGATGACCTGCCAAAGCTGGAATCTCATTACCGTCGTCAATATACGAACAAATTATACTTTCAGTCTGATTTTAAATCTTACAAACATGTATACGAAGTATATTCCCAGGATTGCGAGTTACAGAAAGAAAATGGAATCTCTCCAATATATTTCAATATTTTATGGAAGTATTAAAAAAAAAAAATTATGTTAAATTTAAACCCAGAAATGATATGTGCGACACTTGCATATCATATGAATCAAACAATGTTTCACAAGATCAGTATGATAGCCACAGAGAAGAAATAGAGAACATGAGAGATGAAAAACTTAATGATATAGAAAGTGCAAAGGCTGGTTTATGCATACTGCTTTGTATAGACATGCAAGCTGTCAAGCTTATTCCGCAGACAAATGCAAATGCTTCGTATTATAAAATGAAATTGCAAGTTCATAACTTTACTATTTTTAACGTCATCACTCATGATTCCGATAACTACATCTGGGATGAAACAGAAGGAAATCTTGTTGCATCTACCTTTGCATCAATTCTAATAAAACATTTTGAAAACGCAATCATTCAAACGCCAAATATTCATCATTTTATTATTTATTCTGATTACTGCTTTTATCAGAATCCGAATGTTGTATTATCCAATGCTTTACTTTCTTTCTGTGTTGAAAAAAACGTTACTATTGAGCATAAATATTTAATCGTATGACATACTCAAATGGAGTGCGACTCAACGCATTCAACGAAAAATTAATAACAAGCAAATAAATTTGCCATCACAACTAGTTGATCTAATAAGAACTTCACGAAAAACCCATTTCCTCTCAATGTTCACCACCTACAACATGATTATTTTCTTGATTATGAGGATGTTCCCAAGCGGTACACATCAATTAGACCAGGTAAATACTCGTATTATTGAAATATTATGTTTTTCCATTTAGTAAAAAGTCTGGAGACCCTACAGTTAATATGATACGTGTTTTGGCATATGAATCAAATGGAACCATGATTACCAGGTTCTTCCACAACATACATCAAAAATATTCGAAGTTAATGAGGCTGGCCAATTGCATTCCCAAAGAATTAAAATTTCCAAAAAAAAATGGCAGCATTTGCAAGACCTTAAATCTTTGCTTCCATCAGACTGCCATTCGTTTTATGATAATATTCCCTTTAATTAAATTTTTATTTAAGTTTTGGTACCATTTTTTTATTAATTTTTTTGTTTTGTTATTACATTCACTTAGTATGTTATGCACAAGTATTAAAAAAAGTTCAATGAATTGCCATTTTTTGTTTAAACAATTACTTTTTATTTAAAAAATAAAACAATTTATAAAAAAAAGGAATTACACAAGAAAAACATCTTATTTTTATTGAGATTTCACTAAAATTTTAAAATTGTTTTTTATTTTTAATGTTTGTTTTACTTTATGTTAAACAATATTCTTGATGATACGTCATTTTGGTTTCACAAAACAGAAAAACAAAAAACGTAAATGACATAACTTGAAAAATACTTAAAAAAAGTATTTTTTTTCTAATGAAATATATCTGTCGTTGTTTTTCAATATGATGCTGTAAGAAAAATTTTTTATGTCTCAAATACTTTTAATTTTAAATAGTTTTTTGCTTCTCCTGAAAACCTATGAAAAGTGATGATACGTCATTTTGCATTATAGGTGACGATATACTTCTATTTTTTTTTTTAAAGAGAAGCAACACTCAGGAAATTCTTCATATTTATTAATGTTTTGTTTTTTTTTTTTGGAAAGGCGATAGTGGAGAAATGAAAGGTTCGGAAAGATGAAGGGCTTCAAACATGGCAAATACTGAAAGTCTTAGAACAGATATTACTCGCCATCTGATGGAGAGTTGACCAACTTATTGAAAATTTTGGTCCATAGCCCTGATTAATTATTTTGCTTCGGTGGGGTTAAGTGCTATGGGCCCCACGAGCTTCATGCGGCCCTGAACGAATTTCGTGCGGCCCTTTATCAATGTCAAAACATAAAAATAAAAATTAAAAAAAAAAATAAATTTGAACATAATTAACAATAAAGTAATTTATATTTATATCTAAATAATATTGTAAGGGCCTCCCAAAATTCGTTAAATTATCACAAAGCTATCAATATATAAATTGAGGCGAATATTTATGCCATAACATAAATGTTTATATGAGTATATAAATATTTATATTGAAATATTTAAATGTATACAGTTCTATCTGAATATATAAAAACTTTGTTAAGACATAAAATTTCGTGACAACTTTTTGAGAATTTTTTTTTTTTTTTTTTGATAATATTGAATAAGCAATAAGTTGAATAAAACATTTATGAAACAAAAAATTTGGTTGTGTTTCGGCTATAACACTATGGGAAGTAGTTTAATTTCATTTGTTAATAAAAATCCTTTTTTTTCATTAAATCAAAGTTTTTCTATTTGAATGTTAACCATTCAAGTGCAAATAAAAAAAACTTTATTTCTTTTTCAAGTATGGATTTATGTTCATTTTAAATTCAAAGTATGTGTTGCGTATTGTAAATAAGTACTTAATTTTTTAATGTGTATTAAAATAACATATTTAACACACATTTTTAACACCTTAAAAACCATTTAATACACCTAAGTGTATATTTTGCCAAAAAAAAAAAAATAAAATACATAAAACTCAATCTTAGGCATAAAAAGCAGGAGAAAGATCATAAAATGTAAAACCAGTTGATTATTGAAAAAATATACGTGGCTTTTTAAAACATAAAAAAAAAACATGAACACTCTGGTGCAAGATATATGAAGGAAGAAAATGTCATTGATTAAAATAAATTTGTTTGTAATTCCATCTACATACATAAAATATTTTATGGCATAAAGCAGGGAAAAATACCAAAAAAAAAAAACGCAAAAACAACCGGAACAACAGTGGCAACAACAGCATGACACCTGATTAACCTAATAAAATCGTGAGTTTTTTTTTTCTTACATATGGAGAAAGGTATACCCTGGAAAAAAAAGCTTAAGAAGTTTTTGAAATTTACTTTTTCTGCTGTTCTTTTGCCAGAGATGATGATCTTAATCGTAAAAATTTATTACACATACCATAAATATAAAAAAAAATATATCCAAAATGAAATATAAATGGAAAAAAAGATGCACACAAACACCTACAATCTGAAAACACTTATGAATTAATTTGGTGTGTGTGAATAGGAATTGTATCCCAGCAAAACTTTGGTAATGGGTATCATAAAGCAATGCATTTCCTTGTTATGTATACTCCTCAACTGTATCATTATTTTTCAACAAAAAGTAATGAGTTACCGATAATGGATTGCATAATGCATTTAGATTAGATTAGATTATAGTGGTACTATGCACCGCGACCAGAAATTGGTATTTTGTGCTGCCAGCGAATACACCTTATAGGTTCAAGCCAACTATCCTACCAGGTGAACAGTTCCAAACGTCCGATGGCGTCACTATTCGATCACCAAAATAACGCACCCTCCTGTCGGAGAGCCTCGGACATTTGCAGAGAACATGCTCAGAGGTCTCGGGTTCCAATTCACAAAACCTGCACGTATCCTTAGAGGATCGTCCCATCTTGTACATTTGATACCTAAGGCCACAGTGTCCTGTGCATAATGCATGAATAGTTCTTACAAATGTTAAGTTTTCTTTGATCTTCTTTTATTCTATTCTTCTTAGTTTAACCGAGCTTAAGATCATTTATTTATTAATTATTTATTTCCAATATTTCGTCTCCCCATTGGGTGACTTCTTCAGGCAACAAATATTACAATTTGAAAAACATATTTTAATAATTAGAAACTTGTATACATATTATAAGTTTTTTTAAAAAAGGCGGTAAATCAAAAATATTTTCTGTCAATATGAACAAATAAAAATATCCCAGAAATCAAAATTATATAAAAATAAAAATATCACAGAAAACAAAAATAATTATAATAATATTTAAAATCTTAACTCGAATATTGAAATACATATAATATTAAATATCATAATAATTATCTTAGTTTCTTTTAACTAAATGTCTGTAATTTAGTGCAACTTTACCTATAAGACAGACAGAGCAAATGTTGCACAAAATTACAGACATTTAGGTAATAGAAACCAAGATAATTATTATGATATTTAATAATATATACAATCTTGTCCATCCTCATACAGGCCAATTAGCCTATTATCTTCTTTGAGTAAAATTTTAGAAAAGGTTATCAAAGAAAATATTGTTAAATTTTGTGACGAAAATCATATTTTTCCAACTCAGCAATTTGGTTTTAGAACTGGTCATAACACGTCTCACCCTCTTGTTAGAATAAAAACAAGAATCAAAGATAACTTCAATGCGGGAAGGTCAACAGGCATGGTATTACTAGATATAAAATCTGCCTTTGACTCAGTATGGCAAGATGGATTAATTTTTAAAATGATTAATTTTAATTTTCCATCGGAATTAATAAAACTAAGTGAAAGTTTTTTAAAAAACAGGACCTACATAGTATATATAGGCACAAATTTTTCATCAAATATTGCAATACCTGCTGGCTGCCCTCAGGGATCTTGTTTATCGCCAATCTTGTACAATATATTTACATCGGATTTCCCAGATTTGGTCGACTGTTTCTCATCAATCTTTGCAGATGACACTGCAGTTTTTAGCCATGAAATTGTATCGGAGGATATTATCATCAATCTTCAAATTACTCTTCTTCGAAGAATACTTCAAAAAAATGGAAAATTCTATAAACAAAAAGGCAAGCCATCTATTTTACACGTAAGCGAAAGCCGTGCTTTCTCCCACGAAGAAATATTTGCATCAACAACACAAATATTACATGGGATAATAAAGTTAAATATCTCGGTATTGTTCTAGATACAAAAATCAACTTCAGTCGTCATGATTCCTACGTCATAGACAAGTTAAATAACGTCACAAGACTATTGTACTCGTTTATAAACAGAAAGTCTACCTTAAGCCAACGTAAAAAAATCATTATTTTAAAGCTATTTTTATGGCCATATAATATTATGGAGCCCCAGTGTGGCATGATGTAGCAAATTGTCATATTCAAAAACTTCAAATAAATCAGAATAAATTGCTAAAAATGATATACAACCTACAAACGCTACTATTCCACACGACGATTGCATTCTATTAACGACATTGCTATGGTTAAAGACAGAATTTCAAAACTTACAAATAACTATGATCTCAGGTCCCAAATGTCTGAATATAGTCACATCAATCAATTGACGGTCTAAACGTAGCCTTAAGTTTTATTTTAACAAAAAAATGTATTTTTTTTCCCTTCATTAGATTTTTGTTACTTTTTGCCTAAAAATGTATAAATTTTAACTATATAGTATTATAATTTCATTATATTTAAAAATTTCTAAGTAGAAAAGGTTTATATATTGCCTGAACTCTTTATGAAACTATATTTTGTTTAATGTAAATATTTCCTCATGTTATGTAAAATAAAATTGAATTGAATTGAAAACTTAATAATATATGTATTTTAATTATTAAAACATGTTTTTCAAATTGTAATATTTCTTCCCTGAAGAAGTTACCCAATGTGGAGACGAAATATTGGAAATAAATAATTAGTAAATAAATGATCTTAAGCTCGTTTAAACTAAGAAGAATAGAATACTACTTACATTTAACATTATTTTGAAACATTGAGAAATGAGTTACCACAAGTTGGTAACGTAATGCATTACATTGTAATGTATACTTCTTACCTTCGACATTATTTTGAAACCTAAAGTAATGAGTTACCAAAGTTTGGATACTAATGGGTTACCTTGTAATGATGTATCATTACCTTTTACATTATTTCAAAACATAAAATAATGACTTAACGATCATCAATTACATACGAACGTAAAGTAATGTTTAAAATATTTGTTTAAAAATCTATATTGAGACACATTACTTTGTTACTTTTTGTAACCATAAGGGTAAGCTATATATTTTAACATCACAAAGCAAAACTCAAAGCAAAACAATTCATTTACATTTTAAACAACCTATTATTATATTGTGACGACAAGTTTATTGCTAAACTGATGTCACACCCAGTATGTGAAATTCCTTTGCAAGGGAAAGAAAAAAGAAAAAAAAACTTAACAAAACAATACGTACATGACTTACAACAAACACACAGGTTACATTACCATGCGTATTGAACAAGAAGTACAACAATCATATACACTGTATTAACATGCTAATAGGAAAAAAAATAAAGAATTGCAACAACCACACGCACTGTATTGGCATGCTAGTTAGAAAACGTAAAACAACAACCACACGCAATGCATTAGAATACCAAAGCTAGGCTTAGGATATAAAAGGCTGCTGTTCAGTAGGATGGTTGATTCTGGTTCTGGTTGTACACAGGGAAGGTCGAAGCTAAATTAAAGGAAGAGTAAGTGAAATTAACTAAACGTAGTTAGAAAGCCATTAGTGATTTTTAAAGCACGAGTGGTACCGGCAAGTATTTATTAAAATACAAGTTGGAATTGTTAAATGTTTATTTGTGTCCGAAACCGCGTAGAAATTTGTCAATAGTATTTATTAAAATACGACTTGGACATTTAGGCTTCCGCCAGTGCTTCTCAATCACTGGGGTGTCCCAGGAGTATTTATTCAAATACGACTTGGACATTTAGGTTTCCGCCAGTGCTTCTCAATCACTGGGGTCCTAGGAGTATTTATTAAAATACGACTTGGCCGTTTAGGTTTTCGCCAGTGCTTCCCAATCACTGAGGGGTCCTAGGAGTATTTATTAAAATACGACTTGGACATTTAGGCTACCGCCAGTGCTTCTCAATCACTGGGGGGTCCTAGGAGTATTTATTAAAATACGACTTGGCCGTTTAGGTTTCGCCAGTGCTTCCCAATCACTGAGGGGTCCTAGGAGTATTTATTAAAATACGACTTGCCGTTTTAGGTTTTCGCCAGTGCTTCCCAATCACTGAGGGGTCCTAGGAGTATTTATTAAAATACGACTTGGACAGTTAGGCTACCGCCAGTGCTTCTCAATCACTGGGGGGTCCTAGGAGTATTTATTAAAATACGACTTGGCCGTTTAGGTTTCGCCAGTGCTTCCCAATCACTGAGGGGTCATAGGAGTATTTATTAAAATACGACTTGCCGTTTTAGGTTTTCGCCAGTGCTTCCCAATCACTGAGGGGTCCTAGGAGTATTTGTTAAAATACGAATTGGATATTTAGGCTTCCGCCAGTGCTTCTCAATCACTGGGGGGTCCTAGGAGTATTCATTAAAATACGACTTGGCCGTTTAGGTCTCGCCAGTTTATTTCCACCAGGCATCCGAGAAGTTGTAGCCAAACCACGGAATTGAGGGGAACGGAAGTATCGCCACACAGGGTGTCATTGAGGACCATTGTTATAAAATCTACTTTTAGCTAGCGCAGCAGTCTACCGGATCAGCGCAGGAAAACGGGACCCCGGACATACCCAGGCCGGGATTATAGTAGCCCCAAGTGGAACAAAACAAAGGAAAATATAACTCCATTGTATATGAAACTAATAGTTTAAGAAAATAACCAGAAAAAGAACATAAATAAACGAAGTAAATTTGCATTTGAAAACAAAGCAAAAAGAAAAAAAAGGGTGTACGTGTGATTATTTTTTTCTTGTTAGCGACCCCTGGAAAATAAAGGCTGAGTCCCCACCCGGAAAAAACGAGTCGTTACAAGTGGCGCCCGAGCAAATTATTGGCAAACAAGGAAAACTAACAGGCAAATTAGTAGAGATAGAAAATGGTGAAAACTAACTGGGTGTACAGCTTACGCAAGGAAGAGTTGGTATCATATACAGAGGAATTACAAATAGAGGCTAGTGGGACAGTTGAAGAACTTCGAAAGCAACTGGTGGAATTTATAAGAAAGGGTGAGTACGAGTTAGAGATTCAACAGAGGCTTCAGGAGTTAGAGCAAAAACACGCACGACCAAGTACGCCAAAAATGGATGAAACGTCCCTAATTCAGCAAGCACCAAAAATAAAAGTTACGGAGGTGGAGAATGAAAGGCGGAACCATTTAGGCACGGGAACAGAGGCGTTAGATAACATCAGTGCGTCGAAATTTCCACAAATACTTGCGAAATCACCTGAACATAATATGACAGAAGACGAGGGGAGAAATCGAGGACGCTACCAGCACGCAATTGAACAAGTGCGTAAATGGTCAATAAAATATGATGGCAGCAAGGATCCGTTGGCTTTCCTGGAACGAGTAGTGGAACTGGCTGAAGTGTATGAAGTAGACATTGATTTACTGCCACGAACAATGCCTGAACTGTTGAAAGATTTGGCGCTATCATGGTACAGGAATAACAACAAACGTTGGAAGACATGGCCAGAGTTCAAATTCGACTTCTTGGAATACTTTCTTCCCTCAGGATATTTTTCAAAATTAGAGGATAAAATAAGGGCTAGAAAGCAACAACATAATGAGGTCTTTAAAGTGTATATGGTGGTCCTCCAGGATCTTATGAGGCAGGCAAGTTACACGGAAGAACAAAAACTAGAGAGGCTATACGAGAATATGAATCCAAAATACAGGCTATACATAAAGAGAAGAGATTTTGTAAACTTATGTGATTTGACAAAACTTGCTGATGATTTTGAAAATATACAAAGAGAAACTCCACCGACTCAAGTTGAGCAAATGGCGCCGGTGCCTATGCCAAGAGCGCAAACCCGTACGAGCCATGCAGATAATGGGCGAGTCGCTATACCAATGACAGGCCAGGTGAACACTAGAGCGGCATGCAGAAGATGCGGACAAGAAGGTCATTGGTACAGAGTCTGTCAGAATCAGCCACAACTATTTTGCTGGGAATGTGGTCGTAGGGACGTACGTACGGTGGACTGCTGTAGAAGGCAAGCGGGAAACCTTCGGGGACTTCGCCAGTAAGGGGTAGTGGAGTCCAAAATACAAAACCCCTGGGAGCGCAGATTTCAAAAACAGGTACGTTAATGATAACATACATTCAACAGAGCCACATTTTCGCTAAAGTGAAAGTTAATTATAAGGATGCTGTGGCCCTGATAGATACGGGGGCAACTCACAGCTTTATAAGTGTTAAATACGCCGACGTCCTTATTCCGGGTTTTGAACGTGAGGAAGTTGACGTTTGCATATCATTAGCGGACAAAACCACAATCTGGGTCAAGGAAGCGGTGGCCGTGAAGATATATAAAGGGAGCAAAGTAGTAAACATGTCCTTGTTCATTTTGCCGAATGTGTTAGATGGATTGATTCTCGGGTTAGATTTTTTGGCAAAGGTCGAGGCAACCTTAAGTTTCGGAGGGGAAGTGTTTCAGTTTTGTGAAAAAAGAAAAGCGGAGACGACGGAGCAAACCTCGGAGCAGGGGGAAAGGCAGGAGAATGAACAGACGCGCTGGGAACTATTTTTAAAAAACGAGTTAGAGTCATTTGAAAGAATAAATGGGCCATCAAATATAACGAAGCATAAAATAATAATGAAGGATATAACTCCATTTAAACACAGGTATATGCCAAGTAACCCAGCAAAGCAACAGATAATCAGGGACCTGGTGGAAGAGTTATTGGAGAAAGAATGTATTGAGCCATCATGCAGCCCGTATAGTTCCCCAATAGTGCTGGCGCCTAAAAAGAACGGAAAATGGCGGTTGTGCTGTGATTTCAGACAGCTAAATAATAAGTCAGTAACTGATGCGTACCCATTACCTAGGATTAACTCGATTTTGGAGCGATTGCGTGATGCAAAATATTTTAGCACATTGGATCTGAAGAATGGTTACTGGCAGATACCCATGGAAGAAAGCAGTAGGGCATTCACGGCTTTTACAGTACCCGGTCGGGGGTTATTTCAGTGGAAAGTGATGCCGTTTGGACTGCATTCAGCACCAGCAACATTTCAACGAGCACTAGACCAAGTTATTGGACCAGAAATGGAACCACATGCTTTTGCATATCTAGATGATATTGTAGTCATCGGTAGAACCTTAGAGGAACACGTGTCAAACTTGCAGGAAGTTTTTCGAAGATTAAGGAAAGCAAACCTAAAAATAAACCCGGAGAAGTGTGAATTTATGAAAAAATCTATAAAATACCTTGGCCATGTGATAGGAGAAAAAGGTATACACACAGACCCAGATAAAATAGCAGCTATTAGGAATATGGCCCCGCCCACGAATGTGAAAGCGGTGAGACGAGTATTAGGGGTGGCCTCGTGGTATCGCAGATTTGTTCCGGATTTTGCAAAGTTAGTTGCGCCAATAACCGAGCTGCTAAAGAAGAGGAAAAGGTGGAAATGGGGCGAAGACCAGCAAAAGGCTTTCGAGGAACTTAAAACAAAACTGACGGAAGCTCCAGTATTGGCTTGCCCTGATTTTAACAAACAATTTGTGCTGCAAACGGATGCTAGCGATGTGGGCCTAGGCGCAGTACTAACGCAGGACATCAATGGCGAGGAGCGAGTTATTTCATACGCTAGTCGAAGGTTGAATAAGGCCGAGGTAAATTATTCTGCAACGGAAAAGGAATGTCTGGCAATTGTATGGGGAATACGTAAGATGCGGCCATATATAGAGGGATATACGTTCAAAGTGATAACCGACCATTTGTCTCTAAAGTGGTTAAACAGTATTGAGAGTCCCAGTGGAAGAGTAGCGAGGTGGTCCTTGGAATTGCAACAATACTCATTTGAGATAGAGTACCGGAAAGGGAAAAATAATGTGGTTGCTGACGCCTTGTCACGGGAACCACTGGACAAGCTATGTACCGTGACAATGAACGAGGTGAACGGAAAATGCGCATGGCTGGAAAGGAAAAGTAAGGAGGTGCGGGAAAACCCGGAGAAATTTCCGGATTTCATGATAGAAAAGGGGCAACTATACCGGCATATTCCGGGTAGAAATGAGGCTGAGGGATCTATACCGTGGAAACTGTGTGTGCCGAAGTATTCACGAGATAGGGTGCTTAAGGAAAATCACGACCACACAACTGCAGGACACATGGGGATAAGGAAAACAATATCAAAAATTACAAATCGTTATTATTGGCCCGGGTTATACAAACACGTTGCAAAGTACGTGGCAAGATGTGAATCATGCCAGCGATACAAGGCCAGTCAGCAGAAACCAGCGGGAAAGATGCTGACTCAGATTCCCGAGGAACCATGGGCTATAATCTGTTCGGACTTTGTTGGGCCGCTACCCGCGATCGAAGCACGGAAACTCGATGTTGTTGGTATTTTTCGATAAATTTTCAAAATGGACGGAATTAATTCCAATACGAAAGGCAACAGGTGAAGCCGTACAAAAAGCATTAAGGGAACGTATTCTGAGCCGGTTCGGGGTACCAAAAATGTTAATAACCGACAATGGGGCACAGTTTACGAGCCGTTCTTTTAGGAAATTTTTGTGGGAAGTGGGTATCCAACACCAGCTTACGGCCCCATACACCCCGCAAGAAAACCCCACGGAACGCACAAATCGAACAGTGAAGACAATGTTGGCACAGTTTTCCGAGAAAAATCAAAGGACATGGGATGAGCATCTACCAGAGATAATGTTGGCAATAAATTCTAGCACCTCTGAAACAACGGGTTACAGCCCAAGTTTTCTCACACAGGGTAGAGAACCACGACTGCCAAAGGCACTGTACGATGAGGTGACAACTGGTACGGGAACAGAAGTACAAGAACCGTCCGAAAAGGCAAAAATGCTCCAAGAAGTTTTTAAATTGGTAAGGCGGAATTTGGAGATTGCAGCTCAAAATCAGCGGCGATATTACAATCTTAGAAGGAGAGAATGGAAACCTAAGACAGGGGACCAAGTGCTGGTTAAACAGCATCACTTATCAAAGGCGGTAGATGGGTTTGCGGCAAAACTGGCTCCAAAATATGATGGACCGTATACGGTAAAAGGTTTTATATCACCGGTTATAGTGGAAATAACGGCAGCTGATAGACGGAAAAGGAAAGCACACATCGGGGAATTGAAGCCATTTAATGTTGAGTGATTGTTGTAGTTTGAAAAGTGTTTTGTCATGTGTTGTCCATTGGTAGAGTAGACAGGGGAAAACTCGTTATAAAGAAAATTTTAATTTTACAGATGGATTATAACAGAAAATTCAAAGAATCCTGCCGAAAACTCAGAAACAGATACGCACGCCTGCAGGAAGCAGCTCCCAAAATCAAGATCTTGTCAGAGCCCGTAATAAAAAAAGTACCCATAGTCAGGCTGGCACGCATTAAAGTTACTCAGGGCGAAACCATGAAAGTAAGAAGGGAGAGCAATGACGAAGAAATAAAAGCACCCCGGAAAAGGTCAAGAGCTCAGCGGATCCAGAGCGAAAGCGAAGGGGAAGTTGAGATGTCGGACAGCACATGTCAGCCAAGGGAAAAAGTGACGATTGCGGACCTGGAGTCCGATCTATTTTAAGCGACATGGACGAACCCCTTGCACCCTCACCAAGCAAAGAGGAAGTGATACTGGAGGTAAACTCTGGATCTACACCTGATAAGTTACCAGACCTGTTCCCAGACCAATGGTCGCAGCCAGTTACCACTTCAACAGTTGAAGAGTTAATCGAAGAATTCGACAAGGCGGCAAATGATATTTTCTGGGAAGATACAATATCCTTGGAAACGGATTGGTCGGGTACTGATGGCGTCTTGGAAGATAATGGGGCTACAATAGATCCTCAGGAAATGGCGGGCGATATGGTACTGGAGAATGAAGCACAGCAAAATGAAATAGGGGCTATAGCAAATGACGAGTATGACCCAAATGGAAATATAGTTCTGCCAGAGGCAGTGGTGGCAGGTACAATTGAAAACCTGACAGGACACTTATTGCCAGATGAATTGTGGACGTATGTGGCGGAACTCGTGGTAAACCCGGCAAGAGTTAAAAGGCTTAATTTTAGAAAAGAATTTAACAACGTATGGTACCGAATTCGGATCTCGAAGTTTGGCAAGTCCAGCATAAGGTACGATAAGGGACCAATTGCTTTAGGAAAATAATGGAATTAATTTGAAATTGATTTGGAAAATAAAATGAAATATTATTAATAAATGTTGGGTAAGGTCTTGTGTATTCTCTTCCGGAGGGAGGGGGGAAGTGTGACGACAAGTTTATTGCTAAACTGATGTCACACCCAGTATGTGAAATTCCTTTGCAAGGGAAAGAAAAAAAGAAAAAAAACTTAACAAAACAATACGTACATGACTTACAACAAACACACAGGTTACATTACCATGCGTATTGAACAAGAAGTACAACAATCATATACACTGTATTAACATGCTAATAGGAAAAAAAATAAAGAATTGCAACAACCACACGCACTGTATTGGCATGCTAGTTAGAAAACGTAAAACAACAACCACACGCAATGCATTAGAATACCAAAGCTAGGCTTAGGATATAAAAGGCTGCTGTTCAGTAGGATGGTTGATTCTGGTTCTGGTTGTACACAGGGAAGGTCGAAGCTAAATTAAAGGAAGAGTAAGTGAAATTAACTAAACGTAGTTAGAAAGCCATTAGTGATTTTTAAAGCACGAGTGGTACCGGCAAGTATTTATTAAAATACAAGTTGGAATTGTTAAATGTTTATTTGTGTCCGAAACCGCGTAGAAATTTGTCAATAGTATTTATTAAAATACGACTTGGACATTTAGGCTTCCGCCAGTGCTTCTCAATCACTGGGGTGTCCCAGGAGTATTTATTCAAATACGACTTGGACATTTAGGTTTCCGCCAGTGCTTCTCAATCACTGGGGTCCTAGGAGTATTTATTAAAATACGACTTGGCCGTTTAGGTTTTCGCCAGTGCTTCCCAATCACTGAGGGGTCCTAGGAGTATTTATTAAAATACGACTTGGACATTTAGGCTACCGCCAGTGCTTCTCAATCACTGGGGGGTCCTAGGAGTATTTATTAAAATACGACTTGGCCGTTTAGGTTTCGCCAGTGCTTCCCAATCACTGAGGGGTCCTAGGAGTATTTATTAAAATACGACTTGCCGTTTTAGGTTTTCGCCAGTGCTTCCCAATCACTGAGGGGTCCTAGGAGTATTTATTAAAATACGACTTGGACAGTTAGGCTACCGCCAGTGCTTCTCAATCACTGGGGGGTCCTAGGAGTATTTATTAAAATACGACTTGGCCGTTTAGGTTTCGCCAGTGCTTCCCAATCACTGAGGGGTCATAGGAGTATTTATTAAAATACGACTTGCCGTTTTAGGTTTTCGCCAGTGCTTCCCAATCACTGAGGGGGTCCTAGGAGTATTTATTAAAATACGACTTGCCGTTTTAGGTTTTCGCCAGTGCTTCCCAATCACTGAGGGGTCCTAGGAGTATTTGTTAAAATACGAATTGGATATTTAGGCTTCCGCCAGTGCTTCTCAATCACTGGGGGGTCCTAGGAGTATTCATTAAAATACGACTTGGCCGTTTAGGTCTCGCCAGTTTATTTCCACCAGGCATCCGAGAAGTTGTAGCCAAACCACGGAATTGAGGGGAACGGAAGTATCGCCACACAGGGTGTCATTGAGGACCATTGTTATAAAATCTACTTTTAGCTAGCGCAGCAGTCTACCGGATCAGCGCAGAAAAACGGGACCCCGGACATACCCAGGCCGGGATTATAGTAGCCCCAAGTGGAACAAAACAAAGGAAAATATAACTCCATTGTATATGAAACTAATAGTTTAAGAAATAACCAGAAAAAGAACATAAATAAACGAAGTAAATTTGCATTTGAAAACAAAGCAAAAAGAAAAAAAGGGTGTACGTGTGATTATTTTTTTCTTGTTAGCGACCCCTGGAAAATAAAGGCTGAGTCCCCACCCGGAAAAAAACGAGTCGTTACAATATGTGACGAAAGCTCAGTTGTTAGAGTTCTAGCCTAACAACCAGAGACCCCAGGTTCGAATCTCAGCGCTAACACGGTGTTTATTTAATTAAAAAAATTATTTGTCATAATTTTTTTTTTTTTGTGCATAAATTTCTTTTTATGAAAATCTCTTTATAGACACATTACTTTTCCAAAACCGGTAACAGTAAAAGTAACCAGTTACTTAGCTCCCTACTAGGTAATGAGTCCACCCATTGCCTTTTGGCTCATCGCCTGTAAAATTCATCAGTGAAGTATGGTGTATTGTAATGGATTGAGCCCTATGACGATACATTACTTTAGCCATTATTTGGTAATGTGTGGTTTTGCTGGGATGCTATTTTGGAACGCCTTTAGTATTATTATTTTGCGTATTTTAAGTAAGACATTAATATATTTAAAAGAAATTCCTAACAATTGCATACAATATTTACTTTAATTTAGCAACAACTGTATAAAACACTCAAAGAAAAGGGTTGAATTTTAAATATTGAATATTCTGTAATTGAGAATGAAAAAATAAATGCATTTTAAAACATAGAAGTAAGAAAAGAAAGTTCTAATATATTTCGTCATATTCATCCAAGAAAAATATTGTGCTCAATAAAACTTTGTTATAACTAGGAACTAACTGGAAAAGATAGAGAAAACTAATACCATTTTGTAAAATTGCCAGTCCAAATTAAACAAAGTCAATACCAATTTTAATAACAATTTATAAAAAAAAAAATGTCGACTTGGTGTTAGTAGATATCGATTAGAGAATATTCTGATTACATTAAAATGCTTTTTCGGCGGATCTAATTCTGCCAATGCATAATGGCTGGCTAACATCAAATCTATATTTTTGCGTGTGTGTTTATTAATAAAGAGAAAGATTTAGATATTTGCAATTTGTATGCTTCCAAGAAAACGCTTAACCGTCATGGATACAATAAAGGAATTGGGATACATGCTTTTGAAGCAGTAAATAATGTATACAATAAAGCAATTAAGAAAGGTTTTACTAACCGGTCTAGCGGGTCGTTCGGTCGACCATTTTACCCGGTTGACCGGTTATGACCGTACACCTAAAAACAAAGTGAGTGGGTAAATTCATCAAACAATTAGTCACAAATTTTTAGCCAGGAGGGTGCTTGTAAAAAAGAAATATACAACAATTTTTTGCAATAAGAAAAAGAAACACACAAAATTACGTAAGATGTGTGACCTTGTCTTTCGCTTTAATCTGTCTACCTGAACTTATATTTGTTTGCAATTTGACCACACTGCACTCAAATAAAAGTTAGTAAAGTCTGCAAAATCCTTTTGCTGAAAATCAGCGAGCTTATAAAGCTTCCCTTAGGTAAGCAATTATTTAATTGTTCCATCAGTGATTTTACAAATTGTTTTTAGAGAGCAATTTTTTTGCTTTACGGGTATGAATTGAAGATATTTTTTAAGGTCGGATCTAGAGGTGGGATTCGTGAATACATTTTTGCACACTCACGCACACTCACGAACATGTTGTTGTACATTCACTCACACACACGTGTGAAAATTTTTTAATTTTTCACAATTACGTGTGATCACGAACCATTTTTGAACATTCACGAAAGCTCACGAAGATATTTTTTCACATTCACTCACATTCACGTGTTCACGAATATTCACGCAAATTCACGACAAGAAAAAAAAAACAGAAAATAGAGAAAATATAAAATTCCAACTGACAAATAATGCTATTGAAAGCAAAACGTGGCAAAATTATCGGAAGTCTGTTATTTAAGTAACTACCTATAACAATTTTAGAGAAATTTTAGAGAAATTGGTAAAACACATATAACTTAAAATCAATTTGTTAGAACAAAAAACATATTAATTTGTATATTATACAAGAAAGTGTAATACATATACATATGTAAAGTTTTATGATTTGTATTTTAATATATAAAATTATTATATATTTTTATTTAGAAATAAAAGCATATCTACATTTTCTCCAAGTAGTTTACTTCATCTTTCTCCCAATATCCTTCCAGATGTCGAAAAAACTCGTTCGCTCGTTGCTGAACTGGTTGGTATACAGAGAATTATTAATGCTATTTTCTTCAATATAGGAAGATCACTTCTTCAATATAGGAAGATCTGCTTTGATTTTTTTGAGTAAATAATTTTTAATTTCTTGGTCGATATCATATTCATAAAATGGGTTATTTTTGGAAGTTGATGGTTCATTTTCTATTTCGACAATTGTTTCTTTAGGAATGTCTTGCGCCATGGATTTAATAGTTGCATAAACCATATTTTTCTCATCTTCTGTGCAAAACTTCAATTCCTTAAATGGAGGATACAAAAACAACGCAATATAGTGCACGAGTTCCGGTTTTAATCGTTTTTGAATTGCACGTTTTGCACAAAGTTTCAGTTCTTGCATTAATTCGGAGTCGATAATATCTGCTTCACAATGTTTTATCAGTCTTTCATACCATAATAAATACATGTTAATTGTGGGAATAGATTCCATGCTCAACAATTCAGAGCATTCCGTGAATAGTTGAAGAATTTTAAAATGGTTGTCAAAAATGAAAAATCTATATTAGATATTCTTTCAAGTTCATCGTTTTCATTCAAAATTGTTTTAATTTCTGTTTTCATTCGTTCAACACTGTGCAACATGTAATATACAGAATTCCATCTGGTTTTAACGTGTTGTTTGAGCGAAAAAGTTAATTTCTTATTTAAACCAGAATGTTTAAAGTATCCAACTAACTTTTTACAACCATCTATCAATCGTTGTACATCAGAAATCTTATCCTTAAATAGGACGTCTTCCATTGCCAGGTTAAGATTATGACATGCACAGGATATCCTTTTATACGACTTGAAAGCAGCAACGACATTGGCCCCATTATCAGTAACAAATACGCTATTTTCAATTTTGTCCTCAACATGAAAATCTTTTAATATATTTTTGACGAATTCTAATATATGAGCTCCAGTCTTTCGTCCTGCAAATCAAATAACAAATTATTGAAAATTTTCTGTATGAAATTGCATATTTAAATCTTATGCTTACCGATATCGAATTCGCGATTGCCTAAGATTTTTACGTTAAGCTCGCATTGTGTATTAATAAAATGGCATGATAATGTTAAAAAATCCCTTTCATTGTGCTCATCAGTCCACATGTTAGTTGTAAATGCCATATTTGCATTGCTTAGGATACTTATCAATTCATCTTTAGTATCATTATATTTTTCATGAAGAATTCTGCTTGTCAACGTTTTGCGAGACACCAGTACATCTGCTACTGGAATATTACCATGCTTCGCTCCAACTGCTATCAAAGCCTGTGCAAGTTCTTTGAATCCCTCACCTTGAAAGAAAAAGTTCAACTAATTAAAGAATAAAATAAAATCGAATACAAAAAACTAATTACCATCAGTGACAGAAAGCGGCCGCAAATCTTTTACAATAAAATTCAATTGCTTCTCACCAATTATGTGTTTGGCTTCCGTGGTGATTTTTGCATTCACCAAAAAATTGGAAACTGATGCTTGAACATGAACAACATTTTCACACTCACTCACGCTCACGAAGAGGCTGTTGCACATTCACTCACACTCACGTGTGAAAATTTTTTAATTTTGCACATTCACGTGTGTTTCCACGTGATTCCATCGTGAACACACTGTATATGTGAATCACGCCCACCTCTAGTCGGATCCATTACTGATGGTTTAGATCTGCAGAATGATTCGAATGGTGTGAGTTAAATGGTCTTTATTTGAATAGGTCTAAATGTATTCACGTTTCATACTCCCGTTCTCGAAGCCCAATTCAGTGGAATTTTATATTTGGAAATTCAGTTTTTTAGTTTTTTTTTTGCCCGTTTTTTAATTTCTACTACAGTATTTTTTTTATTAATCGATTATTGGTAGTTGCAAATATCAAATAAATTTTAATGGTTTCGACCGAATTCCAACCAATCCTTATTCTGGTTTTACCTTCATATAGATCAAAGTGTATTCATTTGGATTTATTTATCCATTTTATAATTTCTTGAAATATTAACTGTCCTGAATTTTCATCGCAAATATAGTTCTATGTTCCACCTAGAGTCATCGCACAAACTATGCCCAAAATAGTACTTTAAATTGTGAGTGTAATGAAATAAATTATATTAATGAGATTGTGTTCTACAAAAATCCTAACCCTCTAATTGAATTTTGCACTTTGAGAGAAACCTTAAAATTTTTGAATTAGTAAATTGTTAATATTTTCATTTATAGATACTTATTTGTAAAGGGTGATTTTTTAAGAGCTTTTTTAAGAAATTTAGAGAAATGTCTCAAATCTTTATTTGAGTTGATAGAACAATCTATATAAGTCAATGTCATGTAAATGTTGACCGCGGCTACGCCTCAAATGGCTCATACGCTGGGCCCAATTTTGGCACACTCCCTCCAGCATATCGGCCTGTATCTCACGAATAAATTCTTCAATATTGGCTTCCAGTGCGTCAACCGTTGCGGGATTGTCCCTATAGACATGTGGCACCGTTTTATTGAAACCATATTTAAAGCATGGCCTGTTCTTCCATTTTGTTCAAAAAAAAATTGTAATCATAGCACGGTAGCGATCGCCATTCACAGAAATATTCCACGTAGTGGAGTAACAGATGCCCAATTGCTGGGAACGGTGCCGAATCGATAATTCACGGTCATCAGCAACACTGGCGGACACAGCTGCGATATTTTCCTCTGTACGCACTCTACTTATTCGTGTTGGTTGTTTAATGTTGATATTGAAATTCAATAATCTGCAGACGTTGTTCGTTTGTAAGTCGATTCATGGTTAAATTATAGACTAAACTGAACATGTTTAACAGTAACATGTTACACGAAAACAGCTGAGCTGCCAAAAACAGTGTTGCCAAAAAGAAAAATGCTAAAAAATCACCCGTTATATGAATTTACATATTTATTTTTTAAATCTACTCAGTAAGGAATTTTGTATGTTCCACTGACTTAATAAATTAAATGAAAATGATGAATATGATGAGAAAGGGCAGCTAAAAAAATAAAATAAGCATATCTAAGGTATATTAAGATATGCGAGTGCGGGTCGGGATACCCTTGTAAGTGGAATATTTCCAATCCAAATACATCAGCTTATATGCCAACTCCTTGGATATTTTTCTGCTATAGATCATTTTCTTGTGGCAACTAATTTTAAAAAGTTATCTGGCAATTGTCAAAAGGTCCACATTAGGAAACATGTACCCTAAAGTGGACCGTAATTAAAAAACTCTCTAATAGCATATGAAATTGTTAGAAAACGATGTAAAATTGACGAGTATTTTTATTTAAATTCAAATTTATTTCAATTTTGTGCATTAAAACGTTCGTTATGTATCGTTGCTTAAGGGGTTTACCATAAGCAATAAAAACTGTTTTAATTTCGATTAATATATGATTTAGTTTTTTTTTTTTTTAACATAAAAATTGTCCAAAATAGACAAGAGCCGTTAAAGTAATTACTGAAACTTGTACATTATTGCATTATTATGCAACGACACAATAAAAGAAAAGAAAATTTGTGCATTTAAGTCGAAACTTTTTAAAAATAGTAATAGTCGAAACTAAACTCGATGACAGTTTTCACATATTTACACAGTGCACTACTTTTCAACACATGATTTTGGGACTAAATTCTGGAGAAAACTAGAGAAAAATATGCATTTTTGCGATTTTTAAGGCACCGGATGAACTTTTTTGGGGTAGGATTGATCCGCAATTTTTTTTCCCCCATTCAATATCTACAACTTTGCTTCAGACACAAAAGGGATATTCCATACGGTATACCGTGCTAAAAATCAGCCATGAGCCAAAAAATTCGTATGCCCATTCAATTATTACTGTAGCCTACTTGACAAAACGAATGATGCAGAAGTTCTAGTTTTGGGGCTACTTTCACGTGCAATTCTCATAATTGAGTCCCAAAATCATGTATTGTACTGTGTTATTCAAGAACACGAAAAACCCTGAAAGGTCTTAATGGAACAGGCCACAATAGGGAACATTCCCTCACTTTTTATGTGAGCAATTTATTTGAACTTTCGATTTCTTGTAATCATTGTTCAGATTATTGCAGCACTAAACCTAAAAAAATATGTGGCAAAAGTTTCCGATTTTTTAAGTATTTTTTTTTTAAATTCCAGTTCTACACACAGAAAAAATTTAGCCATTTGAAAACTGAAATTCGGTTGCTACGACTGAAATCGGTTGGCACAACTAAATATTAGGTTTGACAACACAATTCGGTTAACATCTACAACTTAATTTTGGTCGCAAGACCCGAACTATTCACAAATCACATTAGAATATGGTTGCACTAACCTAATTTATTGGTTGTATCCGCCAAGATACACTTTTAAATTCGGTTGGAACTTTATTTTTTTGTCTGTACATAAATTTAAACATATTTTAAAATCTACTAACAGTTTGCATTGAGTGTATGTCTAAAACTTGTACAAACCTTCTAGCATTTTTGCAAGGCGTTAAAAAAAATAATGATTTCTTCATGTTCGTTGTTTTTGGCTCATGCAAAAGATAAAAGACATTTATATTCAACAACCGTCTATAAACAAACGGCGGCTTTAATCCGTGGGTTGTAAATTTACGGTTTTTCTCATGTGTACAGGCTTGCCATATACTTTTTTTCGTTATCCCTATATAAATCAAAAAAATTCCCCAAGAAATACCTATATTAGAAAAAAAGGTTGAACAAAGTAGTACACTCAAAAAAAAGTTAGTAGAAAAGTTAGTAAAGTGTTTTGTAAATCAAGTATATTATTGTATACTAATGTTTTAGTTATACTTATTTAGCACATAACGCTTATATGGAGGTAAATATGACGAATTCTCAAATGATAATTTTTAGAAAGGGTGGCCGTCTTTCAGCACATGACAAAATAAAGTACAAAGATCAAGATGTGGAAATTGTAAATTAATATAATTATATAGGTGTAAACCTTACTCCAAAAATGATCTTCAAATAACATTTGCAAAAGAGAAACAAGTCAGCTAAAAATTGCATTAATGCAACTTGGAAAAGTTTTTTGAATAAAACTGATATAACGCTTGAAACTAAATGGAAACTCTTTCAGTCAATATGTCGATCCATCGAATCGTACGCAGCTCAGATTTGGGGATGCTGGTTGTTTGATGACGTTGAATTACTGCAGCGGTATTTTTTAAAAAGAATACTAAAATTACCGGATTCAACACCAAACTACGCACTTACGTTGGAAATAAAAACAGAGTCTAGTTACTTTTATACATTAAATTTACACATGAATTACATATTTAAAACTCTTTTTCAATATCACCAAAACAGATTACCTCACATACTATCGGTAATGATACTGAGAAATAATATTTTCTGGGCAAATCAAATGAACGAATTGGGAAGAGAACTTAATATAAATTTCTCAAACGGTATATCATCAGAGGAATGGCGCAGTCAAGGAACAGCATTGCTACAACAACTTAAATCAAGAAATTTAACAGAAATGCGTGAGTTAGCTTTGAGAAGTAGAAACCGATTTTACAAATATTTAGACCATATTAAAGGTACAAGCTACATTGAAAACGAAATAAATTTAAACCAAATAAGAACAATTATGAAAACCAGATGTGATATGCTACCATTAAACGCTAATAAGTTTGATAACATTGAAAATAAAATGTGCAGTCTATGTAATATGAGAGAAGATGAAAATCTTATTCATTTTATGGCAAAATGTCCTATACTCAAGGAATTTCGAATCAGGCATTTAGGAAAAAATTATTTAAACGAGTGTGAATTGATAGAAATTTTAAATGGAGAAAGAGAAAATGGATGGAAGAGGCTTTATTTTTATGTAAATAGCGTATTAAAATACAGAAAAATAATAATAGATGAATTTAATTATTAATTATTGTAAATACACATAATTGTTAAAATTAAGTATAACAGACCCCTTAATAGTCATTGTTATGAACTTTATATCTTTATTTTAATTATTTTGATTGAATAAAGAATACAATACAATACAATACTTAACGCTTTCGATTTAATGTTTAACTAATATTTTACTTATTTATTTTGTTATTAAAAGTGTGGACGACAACCAGATTGACAGATATACGCAGAATGAAGTAGATGTCGCGGCATGTCAATATGTAGAAGAGACTAGGAAAATTATACCGAAAAGTGCACGTCTTGTAAGACATATAAAAGCGATCAACTTTGGAAGATTTTTGTATCTTTTTGTCATCTATAAGACAAAGAGACGCTAACAATACTAGTGCTGGTATTTTTAAGCGACATGGACGAACCCCTTGCACCCTCACCAAGCAAAGAGGAAGTGATACTGGAGGTAAACTCTGGATCTACACCTGATAAGTTACCAGACCTGTTCCCAGACCAATGGTCGCAGCCAGTTACCACTTCAACAGTTGAAGAGTTAATCGAAGAATTCGACAAGGCGGCAAATGATATTTTCTGGGAAGATACAATATCCTTGGAAACGGATTGGTCGGGTACTGATGGCGTCTTGGAAGATAATGGGGCTACAATAGATCCTCAGGAAATGGCGGGCGATATGGTACTGGAGAATGAAGCACAGCAAAATGAAATAGGGGCTATAGCAAATGACGAGTATGACCCAAATGGAAATATAGTTCTGCCAGAGGCAGTGGTGGCAGGTACAATTGAAAACCTGACAGGACACTTATTGCCAGATGAATTGTGGACGTATGTGGCGGAACTCGTGGTAAACCCGGCAAGAGTTAAAAGGCTTAATTTTAGAAAAGAATTTAACAACGTATGGTACCGAATTCGGATCTCGAAGTTTGGCAAGTCCAGCATAAGGTACGATAAGGGACCAATTGCTTTAGGAAAATAATGGAATTAATTTGAAATTGATTTGGAAAATAAAATGAAATATTATTAATAAATGTTGGGTAAGGTCTTGTGTATTCTCTTCCGGAGGGAGGGGGGAAGTGTGACGACAAGTTTATTGCTAAACTGATGTCACACCCAGTATGTGAAATTCCTTTGCAAGGGAAAGAAAAAAGAAAAAAAACTTAACAAAACAATACGTACATGACTTACAACAAACACACAGGTTACATTACCATGCGTATTGAACAAGAAGTACAACAATCATATACACTGTATTAACATGCTAATAGGAAAAAAAATAAAGAATTGCAACAACCACACGCACTGTATTGGCATGCTAGTTAGAAAACGTAAAACAACAACCACACGCAATGCATTAGAATACCAAAGCTAGGCTTAGGATATAAAAGGCTGCTGTTCAGTAGGATGGTTGATTCTGGTTCTGGTTGTACACAGGGAAGGTCGAAGCTAAATTAAAGGAAGAGTAAGTGAAATTAACTAAACGTAGTTAGAAAGCCATTAGTGATTTTTAAAGCACGAGTGGTACCGGCAAGTATTTATTAAAATACAAGTTGGAATTGTTAAATGTTTATTTGTGTCCGAAACCGCGTAGAAATTTGTCAATAGTATTTATTAAAATACGACTTGGACATTTAGGCTTCCGCCAGTGCTTCTCAATCACTGGGGTGTCCCAGGAGTATTTATTCAAATACGACTTGGACATTTAGGTTTCCGCCAGTGCTTCTCAATCACTGGGGTCCTAGGAGTATTTATTAAAATACGACTTGGCCGTTTAGGTTTTCGCCAGTGCTTCCCAATCACTGAGGGGTCCTAGGAGTATTTATTAAAATACGACTTGGACATTTAGGCTACCGCCAGTGCTTCTCAATCACTGGGGGGTCCTAGGAGTATTTATTAAAATACGACTTGGCCGTTTAGGTTTCGCCAGTGCTTCCCAATCACTGAGGGGTCCTAGGAGTATTTATTAAAATACGACTTGCCGTTTTAGGTTTTCGCCAGTGCTTCCCAATCACTGAGGGGTCCTAGGAGTATTTATTAAAATACGACTTGGACAGTTAGGCTACCGCCAGTGCTTCTCAATCACTGGGGGGTCCTAGGAGTATTTATTAAAATACGACTTGGCCGTTTAGGTTTCGCCAGTGCTTCCCAATCACTGAGGGGTCATAGGAGTATTTATTAAAATACGACTTGCCGTTTTAGGTTTTCGCCAGTGCTTCCCAATCACTGAGGGGTCCTAGGAGTATTTATTAAAATACGACTTGCCGTTTTAGGTTTTCGCCAGTGCTTCCCAATCACTGAGGGGTCCTAGGAGTATTTGTTAAAATACGAATTGGATATTTAGGCTTCCGCCAGTGCTTCTCAATCACTGGGGGGTCCTAGGAGTATTCATTAAAATACGACTTGGCCGTTTAGGTCTCGCCAGTTTATTTCCACCAGGCATCCGAGAAGTTGTAGCCAAACCACGGAATTGAGGGGAACGGAAGTATCGCCACACAGGGTGTCATTGAGGACCATTGTTATAAAATCTACTTTTAGCTAGCGCAGCAGTCTACCGGATCAGCGCAGGAAAACGGGACCCCGGACATACCCAGGCCGGGATTATAGTAGCCCCAAGTGGAACAAAACAAAGGAAAATATAACTCCATTGTATATGAAACTAATAGTTTAAGAAAATAACCAGAAAAAGAACATAAATAAACGAAGTAAATTTGCATTTGAAAACAAAGCAAAAAGAAAAAAAGGGTGTACGTGTGATTATTTTTTTCTTGTTAGCGACCCCTGGAAAATAAAGGCTGAGTCCCCACCCGGAAAAAACGAGTCGTTACAATATGTGACGAAAGCTCAGTTGTTAGAGTTCTAGCCTAACAACCAGAGACCCCAGGTTCGAATCTCAGCGCTAACACGGTGTTTATTTAATTAAAAAAATTATTTGTCATAATTTTTTTTTTTTTGTGCATAAATTTCTTTTTATGAAAATCTCTTTATAGACACATTACTTTTCCAAAACCGGTAACAGTAAAAGTAACCAGTTACTTAGCTCCCTACTAGGTAATGAGTCCACCCATTGCCTTTTGGCTCATCGCCTGTAAAATTCATCAGTGAAGTATGGTGTATTGTAATGGATTGAGCCCTATGACGATACATTACTTTAGCCATTATTTGGTAATGTGTGGTTTTGCTGGGATGCTATTTTGGAACGCCTTTAGTATTATTATTTTGCGTATTTTAAGTAAGACATTAATATATTTAAAAGAAATTCCTAACAATTGCATACAATATTTACTTTAATTTAGCAACAACTGTATAAAACACTCAAAGAAAAGGGTTGAATTTTAAATATTGAATATTCTGTAATTGAGAATGAAAAAATAAATGCATTTTAAAACATAGAAGTAAGAAAAAGAAAGTTCTAATATATTTCGTCATATTCATCCAAGAAAAATATTGTGCTCAATAAAACTTTGTTATAACTAGGAACTAACTGGAAAAGATAGAGAAAACTAATACCATTTTGTAAAATTGCCAGTCCAAATTAAACAAAGTCAATACCAATTTTAATAACAATTTATAAAAAAAAAAATGTCGACTTGGTGTTAGTAGATATCGATTAGAGAATATTCTGATTACATTAAAATGCTTTTTCGGCGGATCTAATTCTGCCAATGCATAATGGCTGGCTAACATCAAATCTATATTTTTGCGTGTGTGTTTATTAATAAAGAGAAAGATTTAGATATTTGCAATTTGTATGCTTCCAAGAAAACGCTTAACCGTCATGGATACAATAAAGGAATTGGGATACATGCTTTTGAAGCAGTAAATAATGTATACAATAAAGCAATTAAGAAAGGTTTTACTAACCGGTCTAGCGGGTCGTTCGGTCGACCATTTTACCCGGTTGACCGGTTATGACCGTACACCTAAAAACAAAGTGAGTGGGTAAATTCATCAAACAATTAGTCACAAATTTTTAGCCAGGAGGGTGCTTGTAAAAAAGAAATATACAACAATTTTTTGCAATAAGAAAAAGAAACACACAAAATTACGTAAGATGTGTGACCTTGTCTTTCGCTTTAATCTGTCTACCTGAACTTATATTTGTTTGCAATTTGACCACACTGCACTCAAATAAAAGTTAGTAAAGTCTGCAAAATCCTTTTGCTGAAAATCAGCGAGCTTATAAAGCTTCCCTTAGGTAAGCAATTATTTAATTTGTTCCATCAGTGATTTTACAAATTGTTTTTAGAGGGCAATTTTTTTGCTTTACGGGTATGAATTGAAGATATTTTTTAAGGTCGGATCTAGAGGTGGGATTCGTGAATACATTTTTGCACACTCACGCACACTCACGAACATGTTGTTGTACATTCACTCACACACACGTGTGAAAATTTTTTAATTTTTCACAATTACGTGTGATCACGAACCATTTTTGAACATTCACGAAAGCTCACGAAGATATTTTTTCACATTCACTCACATTCACGTGTTCACGAATATTCACGCAAATTCACGACAAGAAAAAAAAAACAGAAAATAGAGAAAATATAAAATTCCAACTGACAAATAATGCTATTGAAAGCAAAACGTGGCAAAATTATCGGAAGTCTGTTATTTAAGTAACTACCTATAACAATTTTAGAGAAATTTTAGAGAAATTGGTAAAACACATATAACTTAAAATCAATTTGTTAGAACAAAAAACATATTAATTTGTATATTATACAAGAAAGTGTAATACATATACATATGTAAAGTTTTATGATTTGTATTTTAATATATAAAATTATTATATATTTTTATTTAGAAATAAAAGCATATCTACATTTTCTCCAAGTAGTTTACTTCATCTTTCTCCCAATATCCTTCCAGATGTCGAAAAAACTCGTTCGCTCGTTGCTGAACTGGTTGGTATACAGAGAATTATTAATGCTATTTTCTTCAATATAGGAAGATCACTTCTTCAATATAGGAAGATCTGCTTTGATTTTTTTGAGTAAATAATTTTTAATTTCTTGGTCGATATCATATTCATAAAATGGGTTATTTTTGGAAGTTGATGGTTCATTTTCTATTTCGACAATTGTTTCTTTAGGAATGTCTTGCGCCATGGATTTAATAGTTGCATAAACCATATTTTTCTCATCTTCTGTGCAAAACTTCAATTCCTTAAATGGAGGATACAAAAACAACGCAATATAGTGCACGAGTTCCGGTTTTAATCGTTTTTGAATTGCACGTTTTGCACAAAGTTTCAGTTCTTGCATTAATTCGGAGTCGATAATATCTGCTTCACAATGTTTTATCAGTCTTTCATACCATAATAAATACATGTTAATTGTGGGAATAGATTCCATGCTCAACAATTCAGAGCATTCCGTGAATAGTTGAAGAATTTTAAAATGGTTGTCAAAAATGAAAAATCTATATTAGATATTCTTTCAAGTTCATCGTTTTCATTCAAAATTGTTTTAATTTCTGTTTTCATTCGTTCAACACTGTGCAACATGTAATATACAGAATTCCATCTGGTTTTAACGTGTTGTTTGAGCGAAAAAGTTAATTTCTTATTTAAACCAGAATGTTTAAAGTATCCAACTAACTTTTTACAACCATCTATCAATCGTTGTACATCAGAAATCTTATCCTTAAATAGGACGTCTTCCATTGCCAGGTTAAGATTATGACATGCACAGGATATCCTTTTATACGACTTGAAAGCAGCAACGACATTGGCCCCATTATCAGTAACAAATACGCTATTTTCAATTTTGTCCTCAACATGAAAATCTTTTAATATATTTTTGACGAATTCTAATATATGAGCTCCAGTCTTTCGTCCTGCAAATCAAATAACAAATTATTGAAAATTTTCTGTATGAAATTGCATATTTAAATCTTATGCTTACCGATATCGAATTCGCGATTGCCTAAGATTTTTACGTTAAGCTCGCATTGTGTATTAATAAAATGGCATGATAATGTTAAAAAATCCCTTTCATTGTGCTCATCAGTCCACATGTTAGTTGTAAATGCCATATTTGCATTGCTTAGGATACTTATCAATTCATCTTTAGTATCATTATATTTTTCATGAAGAATTCTGCTTGTCAACGTTTTGCGAGACACCAGTACATCTGCTACTGGAATATTACCATGCTTCGCTCCAACTGCTATCAAAGCCTGTGCAAGTTCTTTGAATCCCTCACCTTGAAAGAAAAAGTTCAACTAATTAAAGAATAAAATAAAATCGAATACAAAAAACTAATTACCATCAGTGACAGAAAGCGGCCGCAAATCTTTTACAATAAAATTCAATTGCTTCTCACCAATTATGTGTTTGGCTTCCGTGGTGATTTTTGCATTCACCAAAAAATTGGAAACTGATGCTTGAACATGAACAACATTTTCACACTCACTCACGCTCACGAAGAGGCTGTTGCACATTCACTCACACTCACGTGTGAAAATTTTTTAATTTTGCACATTCACGTGTGTTTCCACGTGATTCCATCGTGAACACACTGTATATGTGAATCACGCCCACCTCTAGTCGGATCCATTACTGATGGTTTAGATCTGCAGAATGATTCGAATGGTGTGAGTTAAATGGTCTTTATTTGAATAGGTCTAAATGTATTCACGTTTCATACTCCCGTTCTCGAAGCCCAATTCAGTGGAATTTTATATTTGGAAATTCAGTTTTTTAGTTTTTTTTTTGCCCGTTTTTTAATTTCTACTACAGTATTTTTTTTATTAATCGATTATTGGTAGTTGCAAATATCAAATAAATTTTAATGGTTTCGACCGAATTCCAACCAATCCTTATTCTGGTTTTACCTTCATATAGATCAAAGTGTATTCATTTGGATTTATTTATCCATTTTATAATTTCTTGAAATATTAACTGTCCTGAATTTTCATCGCAAATATAGTTCTATGTTCCACCTAGAGTCATCGCACAAACTATGCCCAAAATAGTACTTTAAATTGTGAGTGTAATGAAATAAATTATATTAATGAGATTGTGTTCTACAAAAATCCTAACCCTCTAATTGAATTTTGCACTTTGAGAGAAACCTTAAAATTTTTGAATTAGTAAATTGTTAATATTTTCATTTATAGATACTTATTTGTAAAGGGTGATTTTTTAAGAGCTTTTTTAAGAAATTTAGAGAAATGTCTCAAATCTTTATTTGAGTTGATAGAACAATCTATATAAGTCAATGTCATGTAAATGTTGACCGCGGCTACGCCTCAAATGGCTCATACGCTGGGCCCAATTTTGGCACACTCCCTCCAGCATATCGGCCTGTATCTCACGAATAAATTCTTCAATATTGGCTTCCAGTGCGTCAACCGTTGCGGGATTGTCCCTATAGACATGTGGCACCGTTTTATTGAAACCATATTTAAAGCATGGCCTGTTCTTCCATTTTGTTCAAAAAAAAATTGTAATCATAGCACGGTAGCGATCGCCATTCACAGAAATATTCCACGTAGTGGAGTAACAGATGCCCAATTGCTGGGAACGGTGCCGAATCGATAATTCACGGTCATCAGCAACACTGGCGGACACAGCTGCGATATTTTCCTCTGTACGCACTCTACTTATTCGTGTTGGTTGTTTAATGTTGATATTGAAATTCAATAATCTGCAGACGTTGTTCGTTTGTAAGTCGATTCATGGTTAAATTATAGACTAAACTGAACATGTTTAACAGTAACATGTTACACGAAAACAGCTGAGCTGCCAAAAACAGTGTTGCCAAAAAGAAAAATGCTAAAAAATCACCCGTTATATGAATTACATATTTATTTTTTAAATCTACTCAGTAAGGAATTTTGTATGTTCCACTGACTTAATAAATTAAATGAAAATGATGAATATGATGAGAAAGGGCAGCTAAAAAAATAAAATAAGCATATCTAAGGTATATTAAGATATGCGAGTGCGGGTCGGGATACCCTTGTAAGTGGAATATTTCCAATCCAAATACATCAGCTTATATGCCAACTCCTTGGATATTTTTCTGCTATAGATCATTTTCTTGTGGCAACTAATTTTAAAAAGTTATCTGGCAATTGTCAAAAGGTCCACATTAGGAAACATGTACCCTAAAGTGGACCGTAATTAAAAAACTCTCTAATAGCATATGAAATTGTTAGAAAACGATGTAAAATTGACGAGTATTTTTATTTAAATTCAAATTTATTTCAATTTTGTGCATTAAAACGTTCGTTATGTATCGTTGCTTAAGGGGTTTACCATAAGCAATAAAAACTGTTTTAATTTCGATTAATATATGATTTAGTTTTTTTTTTTTTTAACATAAAAATTGTCCAAAATAGACAAGAGCCGTTAAAGTAATTACTGAAACTTGTACATTATTGCATTATTATGCAACGACACAATAAAAGAAAAGAAAATTTGTGCATTTAAGTCGAAACTTTTTAAAAATAGTAATAGTCGAAACTAAACTCGATGACAGTTTTCACATATTTACACAGTGCACTACTTTTCAACACATGATTTTGGGACTAAATTCTGGAGAAAACTAGAGAAAAATATGCATTTTTGCGATTTTTAAGGCACCGGATGAACTTTTTTGGGGTAGGATTGATCCGCAATTTTTTTTCCCCCATTCAATATCTACAACTTTGCTTCAGACACAAAAGGGATATTCCATACGGTATACCGTGCTAAAAATCAGCCATGAGCCAAAAAATTCGTATGCCCATTCAATTATTACTGTAGCCTACTTGACAAAACGAATGATGCAGAAGTTCTAGTTTTGGGGCTACTTTCACGTGCAATTCTCATAATTGAGTCCCAAAATCATGTATTGTACTGTGTTATTCAAGAACACGAAAAACCCTGAAAGGTCTTAATGGAACAGGCCACAATAGGGAACATTCCCTCACTTTTTATGTGAGCAATTTATTTGAACTTTCGATTTCTTGTAATCATTGTTCAGATTATTGCAGCACTAAACCTAAAAAAATATGTGGCAAAAGTTTCCGATTTTTTAAGTATTTTTTTTTTAAATTCCAGTTCTACACACAGAAAAAATTTAGCCATTTGAAAACTGAAATTCGGTTGCTACGACTGAAATCGGTTGGCACAACTAAATATTAGGTTTGACAACACAATTCGGTTAACATCTACAACTTAATTTTGGTCGCAAGACCCGAACTATTCACAAATCACATTAGAATATGGTTGCACTAACCTAATTTATTGGTTGTATCCGCCAAGATACACTTTTAAATTCGGTTGGAACTTTATTTTTTTTGTCTGTACATAAATTTAAACATATTTTAAAATCTACTAACAGTTTGCATTGAGTGTATGTCTAAAACTTGTACAAACCTTCTAGCATTTTTGCAAGGCGTTAAAAAAATAATGATTTCTTCATGTTCGTTGTTTTTGGCTCATGCAAAAGATAAAAGACATTTATATTCAACAACCGTCTATAAACAAACGGCGGCTTTAATCCGAGGGTTGTAAATTTACGGTTTTTCTCATGTGTACAGGCTTGCCATATACTTTTTTTCGTTATCCCTATATAAATCAAAAAATTCCCCAAGAAATACCTATATTAGAAAAAAAGGTTGAACAAAGTAGTACACTCAAAAAAAAGTTAGTAGAAAAGTTAGTAAAGTGTTTTGTAAATCAAGTATATTATTGTATACTAATGTTTTAGTTATACTTATTTAGCACATAACGCTTATATGGAGGTAAATATGACGAATTCTCAAATGATAATTTTTAGAAAGGGTGGCCGTCTTTCAGCACATGACAAAATAAAGTACAAAGATCAAGATGTGGAAATTGTAAATTAATATAATTATATAGGTGTAAACCTTACTCCAAAATGATCTTCAAATAACATTTGCAAAAGAGAAACAAGTCAGCTAAAAATTGCATTAATGCAACTTGGAAAAGTTTTTTGAATAAAACTGATATAACGCTTGAAACTAAATGGAAACTCTTTCAGTCAATATGTCGATCCATCGAATCGTACGCAGCTCAGATTTGGGGATGCTGGTTGTTTGATGACGTTGAATTACTGCAGCGGTATTTTTTAAAAAGAATACTAAAATTACCGGATTCAACACCAAACTACGCACTTACGTTGGAAATAAAAACAGAGTCTAGTTACTTTTATACATTAAATTTACACATGAATTACATATTTAAAACTCTTTTTCAATATCACCAAAACAGATTACCTCACATACTATCGGTAATGATACTGAGAAATAATATTTTCTGGGCAAATCAAATGAACGAATTGGGAAGAGAACTTAATATAAATTTCTCAAACGGTATATCATCAGAGGAATGGCGCAGTCAAGGAACAGCATTGCTACAACAACTTAAATCAAGAAATTTAACAGAAATGCGTGAGTTAGCTTTGAGAAGTAGAAACCGATTTTACAAATATTTAGACCATATTAAAGGTACAAGCTACATTGAAAACGAAATAAATTTAAACCAAATAAGAACAATTATGAAAACCAGATGTGATATGCTACCATTAAACGCTAATAAGTTTGATAACATTGAAAATAAAATGTGCAGTCTATGTAATATGAGAGAAGATGAAAATCTTATTCATTTTATGGCAAAATGTCCTATACTCAAGGAATTTCGAATCAGGCATTTAGGAAAAAATTATTTAAACGAGTGTGAATTGATAGAAATTTTAAATGGAGAAAGAGAAAATGGATGGAAGAGGCTTTATTTTTATGTAAATAGCGTATTAAAATACAGAAAAATAATAATAGATGAATTTAATTATTAATTATTGTAAATACACATAATTGTTAAAATTAAGTATAACAGACCCCTTAATAGTCATTGTTATGAACTTTATATCTTTATTTTAATTATTTTGATTGAATAAAGAATACAATACAATACAATACTTAACGCTTTCGATTTAATGTTTAACTAATATTTTACTTATTTATTTTGTTATTAAAAGTGTGGACGACAACCAGATTGACAGATATACGCAGAATGAAGTAGATGTCGCGGCATGTCAATATGTAGAAGAGACTAGGAAAATTATACCGAAAAGTGCACGTCTTGTAAGACATATAAAAGCGATCAACTTTGGAAGATTTTTGTATCTTTTTGTCATCTATAAGACAAAGAGACGCTAACAATACTAGTGCTGGTAATTTCGGTTACTTTGGATACTCGATAATACTGGATGCTTTGAACTTTTCTTGAAAATTCTAAATTTTAAAAAACTTTTTAAAAAATCATTCAGTGCTTTTTTTTATAGTTTTTCAACTTTTTTCTTTAAACTTTACAACTTTAATTTGTTTCTTCTGAAGAAAATTTATTGTTTTTTCTGTCCAAAATACAACTCTGAAATCATCGAGTAGTTACTTTTAAGTATCGAGTACCCATGAAAAGGCAAATACTAGATTCCCACTACTCATTCATACACCAGCATTAGTGTATACCAGAGAACAGAATGAGACCATTCGTTTTTGTTGTCCATTCATACATTCATTGCTTTTATTGACCTACAACAGCTTATGTTGTTTATTCCATTTATTGTTTTTGTTGAATGCCTTTTTAACATTTATAATGCCGTTGCATGTGAAGCAATGAAATGAAATGATGACACATGAATAACATGAAATCAATCACAACATTCGCGTAGTATTCGTTGACCTGTAGCAATAATAATAATTTTTTTTTTAGTTTTATTAAACATGAAATATGTATACAATTTTTTAATTTTCTTAATACAGTAATATGTTTTACAAAAAAAATTGTTAACGCTTTATTCATTTAACATTGAGACTATGCATACCAATCGTTGTGTATTCGTTGTTTTCGTGAGTGTTAAGTGAGGTTAACACTAGACAAGCAATGCAAGGCATGGTTTTCGTTACACTCACTTTTCTCAATTCTGTCGATTGTTGCTTTATTGAAATGATGTGAGTTGACAACAATGTACTCATTTTTTGTGATTGCATTCCAAACCATGAAATAAGGCACTCAAACCGTTCTCTGGTGTATACATACATTGTGGATTGAAAAAACATTAATTTTTCGTTGTCACCGGCTTGTCAAAATAATTATCTATTAATTAAATTCAATATTTAAATTTAGATGTCTATTTGTAAACTAAATGTTTATAGTGATTTTTAGTGATATTCATGTAGTGGGTCAAACAAGTATACGTTCAGGTAGACAGACTTAAGCGAAAGACAAGGCCCACACATTATAGGCAATTTTTTTTGTTTCCTATTTCTTCTTGCAAAAAAATGATTTATGATTATGATTTAGTTTATTTTTTCAGTTTCGTATCTAGAATAACTGCATTTGTCTTCCTTTAAAAGACGCCATCATTTATATAACCATTGAAGTAAGTAGTTGAAAGATATTTTTGTTTTATTTATATATAATTATTTCTATATATTTTCAGACGTTAAATTCATTATTGTCATCAATAAGGGAGTATGAATATTTTTATATTTTTAAGCGTATTGTAAATTTTGTCTAGAAGAATCACAAAAAAACTAAGATTTTCAGCGTAATTTTTCAACAAATTTTCTGAGTTTTTTTTTTAGTCTACTAATATTCGGCAAAAATTTTATTAACTTTTACCAAGAATTTTTGAATTTTTAATCAACTAAGTGTTAGCAAACCTGACATTGTCAATTTTTTGCAGACTTTACTAACTTCTTATTTTAAGTGAACAGATAAAATCCTATATTCAATTAGACCACTTCTACCAGGCTCTTCAAACAGTTTTTATTTATCTCAATTCATAAATATTCACAAAACGAGAGTTCATGCTTAAAGTAATTTTTCTGAAAAAAACGGAAAATTAATAGAAAATGCGGATAGTTTTTTGTTTTTTTTTTTTTTATTTTTGGGTCAAGAATGATGTTTTTTTGGATGAACCACCTTCATGGAAAAATTTTATGTTTTCGTAATATATTAATATATTTTGCGCCCCGGTAGGCTAATTGGTAGCGTGCTGGCTTATCAGTGCCACCTTCATGGAAAATTTTTTTTTTTTTTAATATATTTTGCGCCCCGGTAGGCTAGTTGGTAGCGTGCTGGCTTACCAGTGCCACCTTCATGGAAAAATTTTATGTTTTCGTAATATATTAATATATTTTGCGCCCCGGTAGGCTAGTTGGTAGCGTGCTGGCTTATCAGTGCGGGGGTCGTGGGTTCGATTCCCACCAGAGGCACTGGTCTGTTTTCGCTACAACGCGCCGAAGGCCATATTAGCTAGAGCTCGGTTAGGGTAATAGTATATAATTTGTAATTATATGATTATTAATTAATAAAATAAAAATAAATAATATATTTGTTTATCCTTAAAGCTAGTCGCCTAAATTCTCTATGACATCTGCTAATATGTTTAAAGAAAATTTGTGGCTTGGAAAATCAGGTGTCATATAGTTAGCTTGACGGATTTTATTGTAAATCTTTTAAATTAAAATGTTTATCAAAAATTTGTAATATCCAAAAAAAAATCACCAATATATTTTTTAAATCCCCAAAAAAAAGATCCCCTGTGTCCAAATGAAAATTTATGTCCCCAAAACCAAAAAAAAATCTCCAAATTTGTGCACAAACTCCCAAGTCTGGCAAGCCTGCATGTTAACATAACACGTTCTTGCATACAGCGTTGTAGTAAAATACGAGTACAAAACGTACAGGTAGATTCGCTATTAGTACGATATACATTTACATACATACTAACAACTAACAAAGTAGTTGTAAATATATCTCATCTAAATAATCCAATGGGCCACAGTCATACGCATTCATAAACAGGTTAGAAGGCATTATAATCTTGCAATTTATCCACAAACATATGACTGTCACATACAGGAATAGAAGCAAATGACAGCGATATTACCCACTACATACATACATTGTAACTGTAGACGACTTTAATCAGAGAACGAATATAAGTAAGTATTCACTGTTGCCGCTAATGCTTAAGGCATTTAAAAATTGTTCAACACCCAACATTGGCACATACTAGACCTCTTTTTTTTAGCACAAGATAAGAAGCTCAACCAAACGGCGTAAAACATCTAACCAGCGCTCCACCACAATGAAACAGTCATCATTGTCGTCAGATAAGTATAATTGAAGCATTTTTATTTTAAATGTTATCCATACGATTTGTATGATTTCGTACAGAATACTTTATAAGTTGGAAAATGTAATGGGTTTGAGGTGGCACTATGGGTTAGAAGTCATATTACCTAACAATAAAATTGCAAATTGATTAGCATCGAAAGTTTTAGCAAGATTAAAACGGATATCGCAATACAAATATAGAACAATATCTTGCTTATAAGTTAAGAAACACTGGAAAAATGTTGAACTCAATCAGCTGGACATTGTTCAAACAAACTTCGTAATTTTCTTTGTCTTTAAGCTCCCTCTAGTCGAAATATTAGCAACCAAACTTAAAACTTTGAAAAAATATGAATCCTAGACGGTTTAAGATATTTACATACTTTTAATTTTGTAAAGGGTGTTTTTTATAGAGGTATATAACTTTGAAATGGAATAAAACAGAGATGAATTTTTTCAATTGACATGAAATTTACTTTATTCGAAAGATAATCTTCTGCCATTATAATTTAAATATGACTTCTGGCATATGACCACCACAGCTGGCTCGGACGTTGTCTAACCTGAAGGTCTAATTTTTGATGAGTTTTTAAACCATTTGTTTCCGTATATTGGCAATAACGTGGTGAATGTTGTCCTCCAAGTGGTCAATCGTTTCGGGCTTATTGGCGTAGACTAGCGACTTCACATATCCCCACAGAAAATAGTCCTGCGGCGTTAATGCGCACGATCTTGAAGGCCAATTCACGGGTCCGAAACATGAAAGTATGCAGTTACCAAGCGTTTCCTTCAATAAATCAATTATGCCACGAGCTATGCGCCGTCTTGTTGAAACTATAGCTCCTGCACATCATGGTTGTTCAATTGATGAACGAAAAAGTCAGAAATCATAGCTCTATAGCCGTCACCATTGACTGTAACGTTCTGACCAGCATTGTTTTTAAAGATGTACGGACCAATGATTCCAACAGCCCATTAAGCACACGAAACTGTCAGTTATCTGGATGTAAAGGTGTCTCAACATACACTTGAGGATTATTATCACTCCAAATACGGCAGTTTTGTTTATTGACGTATCCATTTAACCAAAGTGAATTTCATCGCTAAAAAATGCTTATTAAAATCGGGATCAACAGCAATCTTGTTTTGGGCCCATTCACCGCATCTACGCCTTGCTAGGTGATTGTGTGGCTTCAATTGCTGCACGAGTTGGATTTTGTAAGCACGCAAACCAAGATATTTTCGCAAAATCTTTCATGAAGAGCATTGACACATATCCAATTCCTGTGCACGATGGCAGATAGACTGATTGCGGTCTTCCTCTAATCTACGTTCTACAGCAGCAATGACTTCTTCTATACGCCCTGTACGACGTCTCTGTGGATGCATATTATCATTTAGAGTAAACGTGGCCGCCAGTTCAAAAGGTATTGCCAACTTAAAGTTCAACCTTTATATGGGGTTTTCTCAAAAATATTTAAAATTTGGATTACATTTTTTTTTTTAATCTTTATAGAGCATTGATTGGATTTTACATGATAATAACAAACAATATTACTGAAAGTTAAATCTTTTTTTTTTTTGTCTCCAAGAAATCATGGTAAATTTCTGTGTGGTGTCAAACAAACTATTTTTTTAACTTAAAGTCGCGTTTGACGCGATATTTAAAAATGATCATTTATTTTGGAGATTATATTTGAATTTAACGTAATTAGTTGAAAAAAAATGTATTTTCAACAAGTTCCCAGCAAAGTCTCAGTAATGGGCTCACCTCACATTACATGTATCTAAATAATAAGCAGTCGAATTAGGGCCAACTGCATATAATTCGGCGTTAAAACTTATTTTTTTTTTTCGTCGAGATCGTTTTTGTAAGTAGTTTAACATAGTTCATTCATGAAAAGCACACAAATTGTTAAATGTATTAAAAACATGTTCAGCCTACTGTAAATTGTGCGTGGCAACATTGCGTGTAAGTGAGCTTAAGTGACCCAAATCACTCACGCAACCATCTCTAAAAAAAAAACACAATGCATCAACCAAAACAATAACAAAAAATATAGAAAAAAAAACAATTTTTAAACACAACAACTCCTATTTGGACATATAACAACTCATGCAACATAAGCCTTGCATCATACAAAAAACAAAATACTTCTAATGACATGTACATCCAACTTTTCTATCAACTGATATCGTGTTACAGAAATTCAGAATGGCAACAGCTTTTTACAGATGCTTCTAAGAATAACCATAATGTAGCTTACGCAGTGGTAGATCAAAAAGGCACCACTTTAATCACAAAAACACTGTCTGACTTTTCATCAATTTTTACTGGTGAAGCAGCCGGTATTTTGCAGGCAATAAACATTGCAAGTAAGTCCAAGAAAAAAACTTTAATCTTTACAGACAGCTTGTCAGTCATCACAGCTATAACCAACCTGGCAAACAACAACTAGCGATCCATAAACGAAATTCGTGACTTATTAATAAACTACAAAGGTAAAATAAAATTAATCTGGATTCCTGGCCATGCCGGCATATATGGAAACAATTATGCTGATGCAGCTGCGAAACATGCTTGCTTGGCGCCAATTGTAAAATATACATTGACCGAAAAATTTGATATTCGTAATTTAATTATAAAAAAACTAGAACTTAAGAGAGTTGCTGACATGATGAACTACTATCATCCTCACTATTCAATGATCAATCCAAATATGAAAATTCCTATATATCCTACAAATCTCAACAAACATAAAATTAGAACCTTTTCATGTCTTCGCATGGGTCACACAATTACCACACATCAACATTTAATAAACAGCAACTTTAACAACAAATGCACATACTGTGGATCAATACTTACAGTTAAACACCTTTTATTAACTTGTCCAAATTTAAGAAGTCTTCAAACTAAAAACCTATTCAACAATGGTCTCAATCTACTTAACCCTCTAACCGGCAATCCCGCCTCTAGGCGGGGTATTTAAAATTGGCCATAAGTTCGCCAAAAAAGTGTTTTATTATAAAAATGTAAGCTATATCGATAGAGAACGAAGTTAGCCACATATTTTGCGAAGTAATGTTTTGTGTACATGTCATGGTTTGGAAGCGAGAAAGCGTTATAGTTAAAATTTTCAGTAATTTCAAAAAATAAATATTTTGAAACAACCACAATTTTGAAAAGTCCTTCAAACACATTTCTGTTAAAATGAAACCATTCATATTCCACACAAAGGAAGATTAAAGCTTAAACTTTTGGAAAATACTCTAAGTTTGTTCCAAGGACAGATAGGACTTTAAACGGATACATATAAAGGACATCATCTTATATTGGAAACGAGTGGACGGATTTTTATGAAATTTGGCAGAAATATTATATTTGATAACACTATCAAAGCTTCAAAGTTTCGTCAATATATATTAAAGTTAACAATATATATTTCGCTCGATTTCGCGTTTTTCGAAAAACGAAAATCGCCATATCTTTTTATCTAAAAGCTCAAAACGACTAATTTTTGGACTGTTGTTATATCTTTGTAAGAAGAATAATTTATGCATTAACTTTTTAAATTTTATAGGTTAGTTTTTGAGATAGCCTCTAAACCTATTTTGACCCATATCGCCTAAAATAGGCAACAAAAAAAATTCGCTAAAACAAAATATTATTTATTTCTAGTGCCGAACAAGTGGAATAAATTTCAGTCCAAAAAAGCTTATGCCGGTTAAAGGGTTAAGGAACCTTCTATCGATAACATTAATTATATATTTAATTACATATCCAAACTGAATATAAAAATATAAATTGAATTCTAAATAATAGCTGATGGCCCTGGCAGCCAGTGCTAATATTGTTTATATATTAGTCTTATATTTATATAAGTTTAATATCATGTAAATAAATAAATAATAAATAAATAAACACAACAAAAGCAATTACCAGTTTTGGCCAATAAATGGCAACCAGACTTTTTACACAAAAACGAAAATAACAAAAAAGTTCTACGCCCTGTCTCTGCTTTTTATTTTTTTTTTTTTGTAAATACAAACTAACATGATGTACTTTTTAAAATCTGCAAAACTAAACCCAGCTATAACTAACTTAATAAGTGCATCCCATTAAATGTGTAAAATGTTCCAATTTTTGAATTTTTTTTTTTTAAATTATTAAAATTATTTACACTTATTTCTTTTGAACTAAAAAGTATTTACTATATACTAAAATATCTGAAGTTGAAGGTTCCAAAATAAGCACTTGAATCGCAAAGAATTTAAGTTTTTTACACTTTTTGCAAAAACAGCAACAATTTTCTAACTTTGAAAGCTCACTGCAAAAAAGTAAACAACTTAGTTGATTGATTTTGACAACAGACAGCATTTTATCTATTTTTAACCGATACCAAATTTTATTATAAAAACTTTAATTCTAAATTTCAATTAGTCGCCACATTGACATCATTTGAACCGACAGTGTGTCTGCCACATTTCAAAGCAAATCAAACTCGTGTTGTAAGAAATCGTTCGGTTTGACATGGAATGACTCATATACAACTTCAGAAATCTTCACATTTATTTGAATTTAACATCATCAAAATTTGTTTTTGCATCAATTCGCCCATAGTGCTTATGGTTAGCAGTTAGGTAAGGCTTATATAAAAATCTGAGTGTGTGTGAGTGTGAGTGTACATTTTATGTGCCTAATGTGTTATGTATGTGTGACAAGCGTAAGTTGTTTTATTTTTCTTTTATTTATTTTTTTTTTATTTTTCATTTCTTCATTTTTATTTCATTTCTTAAATACCTAACGGCAGTTTTATTCACTTATGCACGCATAACGTGCAAAACTCACGTACTTATTTGCACAAACACACATTTTGTACCATACACACTCTACACACACACACTCTCATACCCACAATATGGCTCAATGTACAATTTTTATATAATAAAAAAACAAATAAATATTTCTTTGTTGTTGTAAGGAATTACAAAAGAAGGTGACAAACTGTTTGTTCCTCAGTTGTTAAGAAGGCACAAGAAGATTGGTGGCATTGTATGTTATTGTTGAAATGCAAAAAGGGGATAAATGGTCTTAGTACTTTTTTTACGACCGCCAGTTAAACGGTTGTTTCCGTTTAATGCGTAACAGGAAAATATTATAATAATATAACAAAATTCTTACAAAAATGCCAACACTTACAGTAGAATAATTTACTTGTTTTCTTTTTTACTATAGAATAAAGGTGTATGTATCAGACATGGGCGTTAATCATTACATTTAGTAATTAATTATACATTCAATTACAAATTACATGTAATTGTAATTAAGCTGAAGCTAAATTTCAATTAAAAAAAAATGTAATTCAAATTACAAGCAATTGTGATTGAAATAATATTAGTTACTAATTACATGGAATTGTAATTGAAAAATGTGAATTAAAATTACATGTAATTGCAAAAAGGAATTGGTTTTAAGAAGTAATTATAAGAGAAATGTAACCAATAATTATAATAACATTAATTGTAATTGAAAATTCGCAATATTTATTTTGTAGTTCAAGTTGCTTTAAACATCAATTTCACTTTGATTTCTTAAAGACGGGTGAACACTAGATTGAAGTTATCCCATTTTAGTAATCCACTTTTTTAGAACAAAAAAAAAAGTGGGTAAACTTCACTGCAGTACTCAGTAGAGTGCAGTTGGCTCACTTATTTATAAATTTTAATTTAAAAACAATTATAAATTTTAATTTATAAATTTTAATTAAAAAACAATAAAATGCAAAAAAAGAATAAGCAAACCGAAAAATAACAATCAACTAAAAAAAATTTATGTTTTGTTTTTGACCAATTTATTTGAATTTTGAGATTAATAAGGGGTTGCCTTGGGCTGTTTTGGTCAATAAGTTTTTATAGATTTCAATAAAACACATTATTTTTATCTATTTCTCAACTCGACGTTTCGTTGGTTTTATTCCAACTTCTTCAGGAGTTTTTTATTTATTTTCGTAAAATTCTGGCAACAAAAAAGTTTAATTAATTAAATTTTAGTTATTATAAATTTTTTAATTAATTATTAATCAATTTGTAATAATTAATAAATTTAGCCCTAATATTAATATCACAGTTTAAACTTACAGTTATTTTACATTGTCAAGATTATTGAAGATTAAAATTAAAAAACTAGACTGTCACGACACAAATTTAATAATTAAAATAAAAAATAATCACGGCACAAACAAAAATATCACAGTTTAAACTTTAATGTTGTAATCACAGAACTAAATTTGAAAATATAGTCACGAGCGGGACATGTGGAGCCCTTTTAAAGCAAAAGGGTGCAGATAGAAAAAAAAAAGAAAATTGAACCTTAGGAAAATTTCCTCACTCCAGTTTTTATATATGCGACAAAAAATTTATATATTGTAAAAAAATTTAAGGACAAAATCAGAAAACAAGCACATCAAACTGAACCATGAGCGTATCCTTTAAAAGAGGGAAATTTTAAAAAATTTTAAAAATTTTAGCAAATTTTCTCACTCTAGTTTTTATATAAGTTATAAAAAGTTTATTGCAGATTTGTAAAAAAAAATTTCATGGACGAAACCAGAATACAAGGATATCAAACTGAACCATGGGTGTATCCTTCAAAAGAGGGAAATTTAAAAATTTAAATCTTTACAAAATTTCCTCACTCCAGTTTCTATATACAGTCATGGAATAAAGTCAACATACACCCTACGGATTTGAAGTTCTAGGAATTAGTAGCGATAATTGAAAAACATTTTATATCAATGTTAAAGGCATTTAAAATAAAGATTATTTGAATAAAAAAAAATATGAAAAAAATAAAACATCGAAATTTTCAGGGAAAAATATAATTATTATCGGAAAATAAGTCTACATACAGCGTAGTAAATCTCCGAAAGGAAAATAAATCTTATGGAGAAATTTGCTAAGACAGTTAAATTAAGTCGTGCTACTGTACATTAGAATTTATAATAATACCAATAGTACCGAAAGTAAGCCACGATCTGGCAGACCTCAGAAGCTTTCGAGACGCGATGTTAGCAGTATTATTAAAGTAGTCAACCATGATCCTAAATTTGGCGGAACACATCGAAAAATGTTCCAATATAATTGTTACTCCACGAACAATAATAAATGTTTTACATAACAATGGATTTGATAGCAGAATGGCACGCAAAAAAAACACTAATTTCAGCGAAGAATCGTAAACTTCGCCTTGACAAGGATATGGATTTTTTTAAACGTGTTATATTTACCGACGAAAGTAACTATAACATTTTTGGAAGTGATGGTCGATCCAAAGTTTGGCGAAAACCAAACACAGCACTTGATCCAAAGAATATAATACCTACTGTCAAACATGGTGGTGGTAACATTATGGTTTGGGGCGACAATGCGTCATCTGGAGTTGGTCGTTTGGTTTTTGTCGAGGGTAATTTGGACCGCTATCAATAGAAGAGCATATTGGAACATAATCTGAAGTCATCTCTTGATAGCTTGGTCCTGGGAAATCAATGGGTTTTCCAACAAGATAACGCATACTGCATACGTTGTTCGAGACAAGCTTCTATACTATGCCCCAAGACAGCTCAATTCACCACCCCAGTCTTCAGACTTAAACCCTATAGAGCACATATGGGACGTTTTGGAAAAATCGGTACGAAAATATAACATTATTAGCCGTGAAACATTGAAAACCGCCCTTATTCGTGCATGGGCCGAAATAACACCCGATATTACGGAAAATTTGGTGAGATCAATGATCCGTCGTCTTCAAGCAGTTATTGATGCTCAAGGTGGACCGATTAAAAACTAAAAGTTAAAATTTTTTATTTTTTTTTTTATATAACATTTTGAAATAATGTTTAATTTTTGTAGCTGTATGTAGACTTTTTCAGAAAGTTGTAAAAAAAAATTTCAAAAATACAAGGACATCCAACTCAACAATGTATCCTTTAAAAGAGGGAAATTTCAAAAGAATTTCAAAAATCTTAGGAAAAAGGAACATCAAACTGAACCATGGGTGCATGCTTCAAAAGAGGAGAATTTCAAAAGAATTTTAAAATTCTTAGGAAAATTTCCTCACTCCAGTTTTTCCAAACAATTTTCTAGTATATAAAATGTAAATAAAATCATACTATGAGTAAAAAAAATATGTCGCTTCCGGCCGATCTTTAAAATAATAAACTCTCAATGATCAAAAGCAATTACATTTTTTATACATACTCTACTATAAAAAAAAAATAGTATTGATATCGAGATTAGTTATAAAGTTTTCGAATAAAAGGTTAGAAAATGGAATATTTTATTTCTCTAAATTATGAGTTGCTACTAAGCAATAATAATGCTTTTAGGCATATTTTTTCGTATTTTTCCATCTCTTCCAACATTTATCTCATCTATAAACACATCAAAAGGTTTATTTAACTTAATGGTTTAAAAATGTAATTAATTACATATTTGTTCAATTATTTGAATTTAATTACAATAACAAATTACAAGTAATTGTACAATAACTCAAAATTTTCAATTGCAATTACATGTAATTAGTAAATGAATTTCTACCAATTATATGTAATTGTAATTGAATTTTTTATATGACAATGTCAAGTAATTGTAAATTTTTTTTAGTCTTTCATTTCATTTCATTTAGTGTAGACACGTTAGTAAAAAGTGTATAGTGAGTTTTCACTTATTTATTAGTAAAAATTAATAACTATAACAATATTATTTTTAAATACTCGTCGATAATTTTTTAAGAAATTATATGTACCAATTATCATTGTCAGATTTTATTACATTTTTTTGCACTTTTTGCTCGTCGGCTCGTCCATAAAAATATCAATAATATAAGGCCTAAATATGATAGAGACCTGTAGTGCGATTCAGTAACTTGTTTTAACGATAATCAAATTGTTTAAAAAAGTAATCAACAGAATTAACGATTTGCTTTTCATTTACATTTTTAAACGATATTCGCTATTGATAAAGTCAGCTGTTGTTTGTTATCCAAACGACAACAATTTTTGTGTTGTTTATTCAACCGGTAAAAAGTTAAATTTTTAAACAAAAAAAAATAGAGTTGTCGACTATAGTTAATGTGTACTTAGTGAATCACTTAATCGTTAGTGCAAACGACAAAAGTTGTCAATATATTTTCGGATTATCGGATCGTGAAAAATTATTGAATCGCACTACTGAAATTTGTTTGACACGTGTGTCTAAGCCATGCTCGACTTTTATATAATTGCAAAAACTCAACCTTTAATTTCGTAAGAAAATTTTAGAGATGGAAAGTAAAAGACAATTAAGGACCCTATGGGGAATGAGGAGTCAGTTGACCTAAAAGTGCCTGGTTAAAGAAGGACTTATCACAGAACTGGTATAATTTAATACTGAAGTAAGTTAAGCAGTGTCAACTGTCCTAAAATTACCAATCCTGTGACTGGTAAAGGGAGGACTTACCACTTAACCAGAATGCTTATTAACAAGAAAAAGACAGTTGGCCAGAATTTTACTCATTGGAAGCTGTTTAGTTTTCGTTTATTTTTATGGCCATCTTTGGTTAATCCTGTGGCATACCACTATGGGGTTTAAAGCAGGACAAATGCCCCCTCCTATGACAAGCCCATGTTAAAATTGCTAGTTGTTTACATAGGGTAGGGTTTTGCGGTCTCTGGCACGAAGGGAACGATACTGTGGAATACGCAGGACCGGTCCCATTCTTCATAGGGTAATTATGTATAAAATTCATGGGTTTATTAACCCTTGCACTACCCTTGCACACTACAGTGTATGCATTTTTAAATAAATATAAAATTTTTGATAATGCAATAAAGCTTTATATTTTTGTTTAAATATGTTCATTAAGATATTGGTAATTGAAAAAATCACTATATGCATAAAATGCTCATCAGGGCAATACAGTCGAGATATTTGTTAAGAAAGACCGATTTCTTAAAGAATTTTTATCTGCGAAAAAGGGTCGTTTGGTGTATAACGTAAACTAAGAAAGCCAGAATATCGGAATTTGGCATATAGCTTCATGAAACGTTTAGAACAATATTAAATAAAGCATTTTTGGTTTTTGGAATATTTTAGTTGTAAAAATGAAATGAACACATGAAAAAAAAAAGCATGTAAATGGAGCAAAATTGATTATTAGTAGGTTTTTTTTGTTAAAGTTCTGCCTATTATGGAGGCTCTAGCTTTTCTAAAACTTCGGGTTCTGATGAGATCATTAGCCAGATCGAAATACTAGTATCAACCTAGCTAATATGTTTGATTTGCCTTATTTTTGTAAATATACGGAGGTTGAAAGCTCGTTATAAATTGAAAATAACATAAAAATAATCTCGATGTATATAAAAACAAAAAACTAATATAACTATTTTTCTTTTTAATTTAACGATCCCTAACAAGAATCTTACGTCAAAATAGAAATATATCCATAAATAAGAATTCGGTTGCGAACGGGTTAATATAAAAGATGAGAGTGGCTTATCATCTATGTGCTACACGCAGAGTAAAGAGCATCATATTATGATATTTTAACAACAATGCGTAACAATCATAATATGATCGTAGCAATCATATTTTCATTCTAAGTGACGATAAAATCATCGTCGTTAATCATAATACGATCAGCTAGAATCATGCCATTTTCAATCATATATTTTCTCTGCGTGTAACCTTAATGTGGCTGCACTGAGAGAAATATCAGCAGCATATCGATGGATTTTTGCATTAGACTTTTCAGTAAAGAATGCATTGTTTCATAAAATTTAATGAAAAAGTTCATAGTATTTATTAAAAATTTCATACGACTACTGAAAGAGTGAAAAATGCAAACAAAAATTGCATTTGCATTATAAATGTATTTTCGCAAAAAATTGTTTGCTTTTTAATTACCAATCGTAGAGTAGATAATTTCAGCTGTCATATGCTTTTTTTTAATCTTTGAAATTGTCTATGTACTTTGGGAAATACGGCTCTTCAAATTTCACTACATTTCGTATCTTTTTGATTTTTTAAAAAATTAAAAACGGGAATAAAAAGGCAAGTTTATAAAATTTACAGAAACTGAAAACGGTAGTGACTACTAGAAATTCCAGGGAATACATGTACGAAATATAAAGGAATATAAATGACTCGGTATCAGATTTTGGCCTATCCATCATGGAATCGTCAATATATGTTCATTGTAAGTTTGCATGTCCCAAACATAATCGGCCTTATTATGAGTGTCGTTGTCGTCTCGTAAATAAGTCGTTTTTAAAAATCGGTATTATGGTTGTCGAAAAACGACAGAATGTATCACTGTTTACTATTCTATTACAATTTTCGGTACCACCAGTGGCGTATTTAAATATAAAATATTAAAAAAATCGTCGTTGAAGTTTTTGTTCACGACAAACTGAAAAAAAAATGAAAAAAATTTAAAAATATCTATATTTGAATTGTTCCTCTTTTTGTGGGGATATAATATTTATGTGGGTTCCACCTATACATCTTATAACACCAGGAAACAAAGTTTTGTTCTAAAAATATTCCTTTATTTCATACTTTTAACTTTCCTACGTTGGAAAATAAATCCATTCTGGGCAAAGTTCATCATACATTACATGCACTCTCGGAAAACAATACTAACTGATGATTGGCACATGCTAATGTTGTAGTCATTGCCAGCACCCTTTTGATAACTATCCTTGGCGATTAGCCCCACTGTTGCTGAAAGTTTTAAAATATTTGACAAACTTGTGATTCTTCCGTGTTCTTTTAATTTAGGCGTAATTATTTCCAGGACATACTAAAAAGTCTCCTTATTTAAACGAAAATATCTAACAAATCTTAAAAAAAATAACCAATACATTTATTTTATATTTACTAACGTGGAGTTAGGCCTGGCTAATATGTTCGACTGTTGACGTAATTGTCTATGAGTGTTAAATGCCACTCAGCCGTAGTCTATTCCTCTTCATCTTTAGAAGATGAAAATGCAGCAACACTTAACATCTTTTTTCTTTTTTAAAATGTATTTCACAAACAACTACAATTTGTATTTAAATTTACGTGTTTAATGCCGACAGATTATAAAACTGGGTTGCTCATAAACATTTAAAATGGTGATAATTATGAAACAACCTGTTTTTAAAAATCAATTACAAAAATGTCGTTGTCGAAAATTTTACATGATACCAAAAAATATTGAAAACGACAACGACTACTACAACTGTCGAAATACGAGAACGACACTCATAATAAGGCCGAATATCTAAAAATTGTAAAATTGTAAATATGTCTTTGTTTAAGTTTGAAAATTTGAATAATTGTAAACAAACATATTATTACCTGCAAACATATTCAGAAGTGTCTGTTGAATTAAAGGGTTAAAGGGTTTTTAAATTCCTTTAGAAACAAGGGTTTTTAAATTTATTTTAAAATACAGTTTTTAAAAAATTCTGTTTATCCATAGCATTAATATTTCATTAAAAATTCTTAATAAAGGGTGATTTTTATACAGGTATAAAACTTTAAAATAGAATAAAACAAAAAGGAATTTTTTAAATTGTCACGAAATTTACTTTATTCGACAGATAGTATTCTGGCATTATAATTTAAATATGACTTCTGGTATATTACCTCCACGGCTGGCTTGGACGTAGTCTAATCTGGAGGTCCAATTTTCGATGACTTTTTAAAACATTTCTGGCCGTATATTGGCAATAACGTGGTCCAAGTGGTCAATTGTTTCGGGCTTATTGCCGTAGACTAGCGACTTCACATATCCCCACAGAAAATAGTCCAGCGGCATTAAATCGCCCGATCTTAGGGGACAATTCACGTGTCCGAAACGTGAAACTATGCAGTTACCAAACGCGGTCTTGTTGAAATCACAGATCCTACCCACCATGGTTGTTCTATTGATGAACTAAAAAGTCAGTAATCAAGGGTCTATAGCGGTCACCATTGACTATTACGTACTGACCAGCATAGTTTTTAAAGAAGTACGGACCAGTGATTCCACCAGCCAATAAAGTACACTAAACAGTCAGTTTTTCTGGATGTAACGGCGTCTCAACATACTCTTGGGGATTATCATCACTAATCCATCACTCCTGCTACCATCCGTCAAGATGGACGATTATGTTGACCCTAAAATGGACATAGAGTGCAAATTTATTTTCAAAATAATTTTGCACATTTTAGAAGCGTTGCTCAGGCGTCAGTCTATTCATATTGAAATGCCAAACCAAACTAAACATAAAGCACTTGACAGCTGACAAAATGGCCGCCAGGTAACCCTGCAGTACTATCGTTATTCAACTTATGTCATTACTATCGTTGGGTGTAATCCACTTCTACTTATTAGTAACTCTCATTCATATCAGTTAAATTCAATTATGCAAATAATATATTTTTTTTTTTTCAATAATGAACTCCAAAGTACAGAAAATAAATTTAATTTTATAAGTTCGGCAATTCATTTATTTTAAATAATATTTTGTTAATGTACATCTCTCTTGAGAAAAACAAAAATTCAGCCTTATGAATGGATTCCACCTAGACAATGGTACTGCAGGGTTAAAAAAGTGTTGTCAACTTAAAGTTCTATACCTGTATAAAAAAACACCCTTTATATTAAGGGAAAATAAGCTAAAATCCAATATTTCATAAATATGTCTTTATTTCTAGCTGTTTTATATCATATCAAAAATTTTATGTAAATGTCATCCTTAACAACTGTATTTCCCCAAATAGTCCTTTTTGCAAAAATATCAGCAAGTAAAACATAAAATAAATTGTATATATAAAATACTTGTTAAAACAATTATGTTTCATGCAATTAAGACTATCATTAGCTGTCCTTATAACAAAAAAACACATCATCATTACACAAAAAAATACAACGAAAAAGCTTTATTTCATCCTCACACCACAAAACATTTATGAACCACTCTAACTTTTATTATTTTGGTTGCTTTTTTATGATTTTGACATTTTCAAATGCCAACAAATTAAGGCATCTTTTAAATATCTTTAATAATTTTAACACAAAAACATTAACGACTATTGCCAGAGCAGAAAGAAACGTTAATTACCCAAATACAAGAAATATGAAAATTTTGTTTTTGAATTTTCTAAGGTTTTAGATGGTATAAGCGTATTGTTAATTAAAACTGTTCAAAATATGGGAAGACTAAAGGTATTAATACACACAGAGAAAAATTTAGGTGTTTTGCCAACTGAAATTCGGTTACTTTGACTCAAATTTGTTTTTTACGAATTTTAGTAGGTTGGAACAACTTAACATTAGTTTTCACAACAAAGTTTGGTTAATTCAACTGAATTTTAGAGGCAACATCCAAAATATTCAGAAACCTAATGTAAATATCATTATACTAACTGAATTTATAAGTTGTTACCATTAAAATACACTTTTCAATGTGGTTGGCACTTTATTTCTCTGTGTGTATAAGTACTTGAATGTGTTCGGTTTTATAATTTCAGATGTAAAGTTTTCTCCAGTTTGGGACATACATTCTTCTAAAATGTTTGGTGTATTAAGAAGTAATTTGCAGTTAAATATGTATGAGTATCAGGGGCCTCCACCCCCTCCCCCCACGCCATGCTCTGTGTGGGTTGATGATTATATACAAGGAAAATTTTAGCAATACTACAATATTTATATTGTAGAAGTTAATTCAAATTGTAGGAATGTTTAGGAAAAAGGCATGGAATATTTCTATTATTATCTCACACTCTGCCCGAGTCGAAAAACACAGTAGTACTCTAAATGAATAGTCATTTATTTAAGTTGGAGGCTTTTTCAAACGTAAATTCCTTTATTAAGTTTCACACTTGTGGCAGCAATTGTTGGCACTTTTTTTTTTGCCTTATTTTCATCTTTCAAACCATTAAGTGGATACTTGAAAATATCTTTGGAAGAACGAAGAATATGAGATAATGGTATATGATTACTATTTACCTAAAGAATTTGTAAGACAAGGGTATTTAAAAAGGAAATGTTGGCGATAATAGAAATAAAGTTTATATCAACATTAGTCATATTGATACATGTTATAAGTGTCGTTTTCTATAGGAAAAATGGAATTGAAACATTTTAATTTGAATGATATTAATTTCTTAACTTATCCCATAGAGCTGTTCAAGTATATAAGAGTATAGTTTTAATTTTAAGAGATTTTTTAGCAACATCAAAACTTCAATTCCGGTAATTTTTTTTTTAAGTTTTGTAGAAAAAAATTTAAAATTTGCAGAACTTAACTTTGAGATTTTTTTAAATACATCATTTAAAATAAAAATTTTGATTTATGTGTTCATTCATACACCCAGAAAACAGGTGCAGGTGTTCCAATCGAATTCTGACGGTTATGACCAGATGTAATGTTACTAAAAACACATTTTTTTTAAATAACTAAAATACTTGAAAATCGTTGGTCATAATTTGTACACCAGCGTATGTGTACATTTTATACCAAATGTGTCTATTGCTACCTTTAATAGAAGGAAATGAACCAGAAAAAAACGTTACAAGGTGTAATTTTTAAACCCACTTAATAATGCCTAAACATGAGATCTATCAGCTAAAAACCACGGGTCCCTTTAATTGTTTTTCTCTATAACATATCCGAAGTTGATCAGTATTGTGGGTCCGGGTCGGGATACCTCCATTGTAAGTATAGATTACGATGCTGAAACAAATTGATATAAATAATTATATTCAATAACGATTTTCAAAACTATTAAAAGTCAATTTTTCACATGTTAAATAAATCAAAATTCTAATCGAATTTTGTTATATACAATTTTTTTTATACTTGCATACACCGTAGTCGCTCGGTTATATGAATATCCAACCTGCGGGAAATGGACCAGTCACTGGTATGGTCACGTGACTATATCTTTGTGTGTATGACAGGGACCGTAATCATTATGAGATTTATAATAAAAATTACACATTAATGATTATTATATGAGTTTTAAGGATTTTCTTCAATGGTAATGATTATTTTTGAGTAATATTAATAAAAATCAGCCATAATCATTATTTTTGAGCAAAAAAATACAACTCAAAAATAATCGTTATTTATGATTTTTATTTTTTTCGCTCAAATGACGTTATTTGCTTCCATAGCGTCTGTTACCACCTTAATCTGTATAGCAAGTTGTAGTACAGAAGTTTCTAGTTTAGTTATTGATGCTTCAAGAAATCCATAACTTGATGCAATAAAAGTTAAATCAGCTTTGATTGTGCTGTCACGTAGAAGGTATTGCGATATTTTTATTGAGGCTGCCTCCTAATTGTCCAACGCATCAAAAACTCGCACAATCTTTTCATAGTTGTGTGCATAGTAGTTTACGGCCGTGAGCCAAGTTCCCCATCGTGTGGTTATTGGTTGAGGAGGAAGTGGGAGTCCAGATTCTAGATCCTTAAAAATCTCTACTCTAGACGGAGCCTTTAAAAACACTTTTTTTACATTTGCAATTAACCTATTGACGTTAGCATACAGGCCTCGTATTTGCTCACATCCTCGGTGCAGTACGTGAGCAAGACAAGTCAAATGAGTTATTTTTGGGTAAAATGTCTGTATTGCCCGGGCCGCTTTTACCATGTACGGTGCAGCATCTGATATAAAAAGCAGAATCAAATCTTTATCAAAGTTTTTACCTAAAAGCTTAACTGAGTCGTCAAAAAGCCGAGCAAAAGTGGTGTAATTTGCTTTGTTTAGCTGTGCAGTATTCAATAAAAATGTTTGTTTGGCGATCAGCTCATCGGGATCTAAAATTCCAATGATGACATTTGCCACATTTCTCTGAGCTACATCAGTGGTCTCATCAATTGACAACCACAAAAAAACGATTTTTGATGCTAATTTTAATTTTGTAAATGCTGGATTTGTAAACCTGTTATGTGATGAATAAGTATAACTAAAATTTTATCTCAAAACACAATTTCGGCAAAAAAATTTGCTGAGAAATAGTAAACTTGATTTACAAGTTGTTTTACAAATTTTTCTTCTGCCTTATTTTTTTGAGTGTAGCTTTAATATATAAACTTGGCAGATTTGTTTAAATATCAATAAGATAAGAATAGCATAAATAAATCAGTTAAATCTACAAAATTCTGGTAATTTTTGAGCAAAATTTTAGTTAAATAAAAATTACAAATCAATCTGCTAAAATAAGCAACAAAAAAATTTTCAAAATATTAGTAGACAAAAACCTCACAAAAAAATGTGAAATTCTAAATTTTTTCTATACGAATAAGTCTACAATTATGTATCAAATATTTTTGTTAAATTTAGCGGGATATATCTTGAGTTAAATATAGCAATAATTTTGGTGATATTAAAGTTTTTTTTTTATGAAGTATTCAGTTAACATCCCCAAAAAAGGAAACCTGTCGGAATGTAGGAACTGGAGGGGTATCACCATCCTTAGTGCAGTTAATAGAGTAATAGCCCAGATAATAAACCAGAGAATATCCGACACTGTACTTGGGGACCTTAGACCCGAACAAGCTGGCTTCCGGGCCCAAAAGTCTTGTGTAGACCACATCAATAGTCTACGTATTATTTTAGAACAATCCACAGAACTTCGCTCACCGCTTTACCTGGTATTTATCGACTTTGAAAAAGCTTTCGATACAATAGATCAAAACGCAATATGGGGCGCTCTTGCCTGCAAAGGGGTTCCTCCTAAAATCATTAGCCTTACCCAGTCTTTATACTGTGATGTTAAATGCCGTATTGTCCACAATAATGCTCTGAGTAGCAGTTTTAATGTCGTGGCTGGCGTCCGCCAGGGCTGTGTGTTATCACCTTTGCTTTTTAACATCGTTCTAGATGTTATAGTTCGCAATGCTACTGGAGTAAATAGAGGTATCAGCTGGGGTCTCAACCAACAACTCGAGAGCCTTGAGTACGCAGACGATATCTGCTTACTTTCCCACAGCCATGAAAATATGAAATCGAAGCTAAAGTGCCTCGAAACAGAGGCAGCAAAAGCTGGCCTGAAAATAAACATTGGCAAGAGTAAAGTAATGCGCTGCAATACCGTGAACAATAACAAATTTCGCATAGGAAATATTGAATTGGAAGAGGTCACATCATTTTGCTACCTGGGTAGCATCTTAACAAATACAGGTGGTTCCAGCAAGGATGTTGCGTATCGAATATCTAAAGCCAACCAAGCATTCGGTACCCTCCGGTCGATATGGAAATCTTCTGCATTATCCAGGTACACTAAGATAAGCATCTTTAACTCCTGTGTCAAATCTGTGCTGCTTTATGCATGCGAGACGTGGAACACAACAGAACACGAAATAAACTCCCTGCAAGTGTTTGTTAATCGATGTCTCCGAAGAATCCTAAAAGTTTTTTGGCCTAACACCATATCCAATGAAGAACTTTGGAGACAAACAAACCAGCGGGCAATCCATATAGAAATAATGAATCGCAAATGGCGTTGGATTGGTCACACGCTGCGCAGACCTCCAGGTGACGTTGCTAAAATCGCCATTGAGTGGAACCCACAGGGTAGGACGAGAAGAGTAGGCAGACCGTCTCACACATGGCGCCGTCAACTGAATATACAAGTCATATCTCCTGATCAAAGCTGGGGAGAAGTGAAGAGAATATCATCCAACCGGTCCGAATGGAATAAATTCGTTGTGGCCCTTTGTTCCCAATAGGAACCACAGGACATAATATATATATATAAATTAATATATATATTTGTAAATTAACTAAAATTTAACTCGAATATAATAAAAGCTTTAGGAATGTAACAATGATATTTTTGTTTTTATATTTATGTTACTAATATGAAATAAAAAAAAAACAGCTCAAAGTAGCGTTACAGAAAAAACTGCTAAAATAGGTAGCTTTTTGCTAGTAAGAATAATAAAAAAATCTGTGGAGTCTGCAAAACTGTATTTATATCTGAACTTAATTTAAGTTAATTGAAAAACGTAAATGGACCTGCTTAACGCAGCAGACATTTTGATAAATATTATAGACAATAAAAAGAGAAAAAATTTAAATTTATTAAGTTTTTTCTATAGATTTTTTCATATGCGAATTAAAATCAGCCCTTTTGAAATCAGTAGTTTACAATATTTTAGCAAATATTTCTGTTCACTTTAGAAAAATATACTGTTATTTTAAAGGTACCCAGCAAAATAAAGTGGAAGTAGTGCTTGAAGAACCTCTTTAACTTGACTTCCAAAGCATTAGCATACGCACATTTTTTACTTTAATAGAAGTTATTTTAAACAGCATTTGCATCACCATATAAATTAATTGCTATCTAAATTAATAACATCCTAAGAAGTACTTTTTCATTAGTTCATATATTCTTTTTTTTATATAGAAGGTTGCGAGATCGATTTCGGGCCGCGCAGATACTTTCATTTTTTATTTTTTTATTTCTAATTATTTTTTTTTAATATTTTTTATTTAATTTAGTTTTTTCTGAGTATTTTAAGAGAATTAAGTAATTTCAAAACGACCAAATAATTAACATCTTGACTTTAATCATAAAGACATTTTTTCTTACAAAAATGTTAGCCAGAGTGGACAAGTAACTCTTTGATAAAAATCTATGTTTTGCCTTTGCGATGGAACTTTTTGTAAAACTTATTTAAAAATATAAAAAAACCTAAGGTTTTATATTTTTTATTGTTATGTTGATAAGAAAATGCAAAGATGTATTTCGCTGCTAAAAATTAGTTTATCGAATTTTTTTCATATTTGTTTCAGGATATACTTTTTAAAAAATTTGATTTTGGCTTCAAAAATCTATTCGATCTATTGTTTCGGATCGCAAAAAATTAGCAGAAACGAAAAATATCGAAGGCAAATTTTGAAAGCTAGTTTATTAATAATAATAATAATTATTTAGTAAATTAATTAATTAATAACTTTTAATTAATATAAATTTATCACTTTAATTTCCCTACAGTATATGACAAAATAAAGTACACACATATTACATTAAACTTTGTTTATCAATAAAATCCTAAGGTATTTGATATGGAGTAATGATGTCTTTTAATAAAGTGTTTATTTATATGTCAGTTATTATATAAGTGCACAAAAAAAAATTGCATCTGCAATAGTATCGTTTGTTTTTCCAAACAAATAAAATTTCTCCGTTTTTGCTAAGACAAAAAAATTTAAAGAAAAAATAGTAGGCTGTGAAAAAATGTTCAATTATTTTAACGAAATGAAAGCTTCAAAAAAATGTAAAGACGTATTGTTTGTATCGATTAAAGTTGGTTTTGTTGCAAAAAATGGTGTCGAAACGAATTTGCCTAAAAGTGAGGCAATTAATTGTTCAGGACAAAGATAAAGGCATGTCCAATCGTGCAATTGCAAGAAAATATTGTGTTTCCGAAGGAGCTGTCCGAAAAATACTTAAAAAGTTTGTGGAAACTAAAACGGTAAGCAACAAAAGTGGCCGTGCAAGGAAAAGAAAAACTACAACTTCGGAAGATCGTCAAGTTTTACTACAAGCTAAGAAAAATTCTGCGGTAACTAGTACCGAAATTCAAGAAAACCTTTCCCTTCAGGTTTCTACACGAACTATTTGTCGAAGACTGAACGATCTGCACAACGTAGACCCCTAATAAGCAAGACGAATAAAATCAAACGTTTAGCTTTCGCCAGAGCACACGTAGATAAACCAATCAGTTTCTGGCAAACGGTGTTATGGAGCGACGAGAGAAAATTCGAGCTATTTGGAAAGAGTATGGACCAGACGAAGAGAAAAACTTCTTGACAAAAATGTCCAAAAAACTGTGAAGCACGGTGGTGGAAATATCATGGTTTTTGGATGTTTTGCGTGGTCTGGAGTAGGAAACTTGGTAACAGTCGATGGAAGAATGACCGCAGATGCATATATTGATATAATTTCCGAAAATTTAGAGCAATCTTTAGTTAAATATGGCTTGGAAAATTAATTTTTTTTTCAACAGGACAACGATCCTAAGCACAAGGCTCGTAAGACCATGAAATTTTTTCGAGATTCTAAAATCAAATATCTCGAATGGCCACCACAATCCCCGGACTTAAATCCAATAGAGAATTTGTGGTCCATTTTGAACAATAAACTGGTCAAATCTGCAGTCACAAACCAAACTCAGTTTTTCGAAATTCTGAATAAAACGTGGGATGATATTGAGGATCAATATTTAAGAAAACTGGTTTAAAGTATGCAAAGACGTCTCCAAGAAGTCATCAAAGCGAAAGGAGGATCAACTAAATATTATTTTTTTAGATTTTAATATATATTATTAAGTGAGAACTTTTTTTGTTTTGCTGTCTTAAAAGTTATATATGTCAATTAATTATATTTTTTTTTGCCAAAATAAGAAACCAGGCATCTTATTAAGTGTTTTAATAAAAACCATGATAAGTCTAGCTCTTTTATTTAAGCCACTATTTAACAAAATTTACGACAATATTAAATGCGTACTTTATTTTGTCTTTGTATAGAGTTTTTACCGATCTCTTTCTCCAAATCTTTAAAAAAAAATACGGGAACATTAAAAGATCTTACGTTCGACGGCACACTCGTTTCATTGCAGGCCAATTTTCCCTATGTAGGGAAAAGTGGCCTGTTTTCCAATATTTTTTTTCTCATTGTCTGGTATATTTTATCTTATTAAAAAAATATTTTAATATGAATTCAAAATTGTTAAATGAGCATTTTTCTTATTTCTTAATATTTTTTTTTAACCTCATCAAAACTTTTTTTAAAAATAATTTATATCTCAGTGATACGAAATCACATAATAAAAATGTTTTAAAAATCATTATTTTATCCTTTTTATATTATATATTTGTGTAGCATGTTTTTTTTGTTTTCATAAAAATATATTAATATTTTCAACTTAAGTTCGCGTTAAGTTTGTTGTACTGCATGAGTAACTTTGTACGCATGAGTAACTTTAATACAGCAGATCGTAACTCAGATTCGTATGTACAATACTCGCTGGCACCAAAAGATTTTTTTTTTAATATTTAAAGAAACATCCCCGAGAGTATGCTGCACATTTTTATTAAATAAAAATGTTAATATATATTTGAAAAAGACCTTCCATGAACTATTGAAAAATGCATTCATGCACTGTTTAAAATGATATTAAAGAAATAATATATTCACTCCATCCGCCCAATGACACGACAATGTTAAAATCATTAATTATTCACCTAAATTTGCACCACATCCGTATCAGTAAATGTGGTGTTTTTACTACATCTTCCTTAGCTCTTATTTAGCTGGGTAAATATAGCAAATTAATTAAAAGTGCTTTTATTTGCTGTTTGTAGTCCACTTATATTTAGCCAAAGTTTTTACTGATTTTAGCAAAGTAATTTTCAGTTTTCAATTAACTTCTGTCTACTTGAATATCTCTAAAATTTTGGAAATTTGACATTTTCATTTGTGATATTTTTAACTTGCTAATTTTTTTCTGCAAATTAATTTTTAATGAATTTTGAGTACATTTTTTAGGTACCGTGAAATAACTCCCAAATGAAATACGTCCCAATGAAATAACTCCCAATGAAATAAGTCCCAAAAAAAATTAAATTAGTCCCAATTTTAATAAATGAAATAACCTCCAAAGAAAAAATTAAATAAGCCCCAACATTTGGGAGTTATTTCATAGTAATAAAATAACTCCCAACAAAGAATGAAACAACTCCCAATGAAAAAGTCCCAAAAAAAATTAAATAGTTCCCAATTCAAAAATATCGAATTCTGCGATTCGCGGCCGTGCCCGCGCCCGCGCGTATAGGACGCGAACTACGGTGGGGCCGCATTACGCGAAACGCGGCCGCGCAGCAGGACTAGAATCGTACGCACCGCTTTCCAGAGGTGCCATGTCATAACGTCCAATGACATAATGTATACACAGAAACACTTGTTTTTACAAATTAGTTGATGTCTTAAAAATATAAGATTTCAAAGGATTCGACATCTGATTTGAAAAACAAGTTCTTCTGGGTGGAGGCCTTCGGCCGCTCGCGAAATAAAGTTTTTTCTGCATGCGACACAAAAAAATCTTCAAAATTACTGATCTGTTTTCACACTGGAGTATAATGTCCATGGACCTTATGTCACCCAAAAAAGTGGCATAATGTCCATGGACTTTATGTCATACCATCTGAGGGCATAATGTCACATTGCAGAGTGTCATAAAGGCCATGGACATTATGACACTTTTCGAGTGACATAACGTCCATGGACATTATGTCATTGGACCTTATGACATGCCACCAAAATTCTAGCAAAAACTGTGTTCCTGTTGGTAAAAGAACTCATTGTATTGCTATTATTTACTTTACGACAATTTTAAGAACCGTTAAAAATGCATAAAATTTACCAAAATGTAATTTTAATAGAAATGAAATAACTCCCAATGATAAAATCACATTTAAAAATGAAAATGAAATAAGTCCCAATAAATGTGAAATAACTCCCAATGACAAAAATAATGAAATAACTCCCAACAAAATCTGGTTGGAAACTATTTCATTTGGGAGTTATTTCATAACGAAATAATTCCTAACTGAAAATTGTGAAATAAGTCCTAACGCATTGGGAGTTATTTCAGAGTGAAATAAATCCCACTTTATATGGAAAATTTTTGGGAGTTATTTCATTTTTTTTTTTTTTTTATTAATTTATTTGGCGCTACGAAATAACCCCCAATGAAATAACACCCAAACGACAAAATGAAATAACCCCCATTGAAATAAATCCCAAAAAAAATTAATAAGTCCAAACAAAAAAAAATGAAATAATACCCAAAAGAAATGAAATATTCCCCAAAGGTGAAAATGAAATAACACCCAAAATTTGGGGGTTGTTTCGTAATGAAATAACTCCCAAAGGAAGAAATGAAATAACCCCCAATGAAATAAGCTCCAAAGAAATGAAATATGTCCCAAATTTTTTTTATTTTTTGTTTTCATATTTTTGATTCTTTTGTTACACTGTTCAGTTTTTCTGCGTGGCGGACTGCGGCCGATCTTAGGGGTTTTCTCCTACATAGGACGCGGCAGGTGGCTTCGCTGAATGCAGTTTTCCTGCGAGCGTCTCATTATCTTCCCTAGTGTGACGCGCGCAGGGAAACTTTATTCAGCGAAGCCACCTGCCGCGTCCCATGGAGGAGAAACCCCCTAAGAGCGGCCGCAGGCCGCCACGCAGAAAAACTAACAAATATTAAAAAAATTTCACTTTTAGCAAAATGAAATATCCCCCAAAAAATATGAAATAACCCCCAAAATAATTGCATATGAAATAATCTCCAAAGAATTTAAATTTTGGGCTTTATTTCATTGGGGGTTGCTTCATAATGAAATAATCTCCAAACCGTAAGATGAAATAATCCCCAAAAAAAATGAAAAAACCCCCAAACAATTTTACACAATTTTTTTGGGGGTTATTTCATTTTTGGCCGTTGGGGGTTATTTCATTGGGGGTTATTTCGTAGCGCCAATTTATTTTGGGAGTTATTTCACGGTACTCAATTTTTACAGGTTTATTTCTATGAGTTTAAAAACTATAGAAATTGTTCTTATGCTTAATAAAATTTTAAGATCAGAAGAAGTTATACATTAATACATACATACGGGGAGACCATGCCACCACTGCAAAATACACCTTTTCGAGCGAGGCATTCAATTCTGTGGTGTGTTTCGTATTATATCAGTATCATAAAAAAAAACTACAACCAAGTTTGTATTTTTTAAGAAAAATCTACGAAATAGATTTTTTTAAATTATACAAGTTGCTCGAGTGATTTTAAATTCTTATTTGATTAATCGAATACGTTTAAACGCCTCGCTTAAAACCCAAACCAAGTAAATTGAATTCCCTAGTAATTAATTTGAATTATATTGTTCTACGGTACGTATGAGTTATATTTTGAAATTACCCATATTAAATATAACTCATACGCACTGCTGTACACAATTTGTACAAGTTATTTAAATTTAGAAGAAATACTTTGCAAAAAAAAAATTGTAAACTCTTATTCTAAAATCAATTACTATTCAATTAATATTCAGTCAGAATTAACTTTCAAAAGCACTAACGACAAATTTATTTATTACTCGTAAAAGATCATCTGTAAAATGATTTAAAACTATATGCATTTGATATGAATTATGTGTGTATTCAAATTTTAATTTAATTACCCAATAGCATAATTGCCAATAAAATGTACTAAATTCGTTACTGAAAATATTGAAATATAAAACCAGACATTAAAATGTTGACAATTTCTATCTACTTCATAACTAAAATTATTATTGAAAATTTTTAAATGAAAAGTTTTGTTTTGTAAATGTAGCTAAACTAACCGGTAATAAAATATGTCATAAAGCTGGCCCCACCTATACTTTTTTAAGTCGTTAGTTTTTAGCAAAAAAAAAAAAAAAAAATGCAGACAAACTCATCCTTTAAGATTTCACAAAAATATTTATTTTTTTTTTCATTTTGATTTCTAACTATGGACTATGATTATTTTTGTTGGTGAAATAAACTTTTTAATTTTATTTCTTCTAATAACAACATTTACAAAATGTCCAAATTCTAAACGGATATAAAAATGTTTATCTGTGTTTGGGTACATAAATGCATAAGAAAGTAAAGTTTCATATACAACTTACATGTGGCAGAACAAAGTTTTTATATTTAGTATAAAAAAAAAGAAAACTACTTCAACTTTTGCCTTTTGTTATCAAAACTGCAGTAAAAGCGCAAGAAAATGTCGAGAGAAAAAAAAATTAGTAAGAAAAATGTTTTCTTAAAACATTGCTCATGTTTGTTTCTTTATTCCCTATTTTTTTTTTTTTTTTTTTTTTTTCTCTTTTATTTTGTTGCTTTTATAATAAAATAAACGTTAAAAGTTTTTGCATACTTTTAGGGAATTCTTTTGGTCTCTGTATGTGGATATGCTTACACACATAACAAATCTTTGGGTATGTGAACGTAAGTGTTAATATTTGTGTATGTGAGAGTGTCCCTTAAAAATTAATTTGTCACTCAGTTTTATTACAAATGGTTCCAAGGAAGAAAGCGACTTGTTTTTTGAAAAACCTTAACACGTGCCGCAAGTCGGCTGAAAATAGTTAATTTTTGGGAAAAAAAATGTGCATTATTAAAAACTCCCAAAATCAGAAGTTTCGAAAACATTTATATTTTCTTTTATTTAATATAGGGGAAAATAGAGTACCATGAAAAAAGTGCACCTTGAAACGATCTATTTTTTAAGTATATTTTGCACATTTTGAACATTTTGACTTGCCAGATAGTGTTTAATTTAGTCTTGCCCTAGTGTTTACCATATATCTAGTTAAATATATGCAAGGAAAAATGAAATGGTGTACCTCTAAACACCAAAAGTAAATTTTCAGATAAATTTTTAAGTCAATTAAAATTGTAGAAGTGACATAGTTTTATTCAGAACTAAAAAAATAATAAAAAATTGTACTTTATTAAAGCCTGGGATTCATAATTGGAGCACTTATTTAGTAAAATAAAAGTAATAGTTTAAATTTTTTCAAAACACTATCATAAGAGTACCTTGAAACGCTTTGAAACAAATATGTTTTTAGCTAAATATTTATTTCAATGCTGGTTCAACGTAATAATTTACCATTTTTACCAAATAAGCTATAAACGTAAGAAAGTGACACGTTTAAGTCTAAAAAAAACTCGAAAAATAGTTTTTTATATGATTTTCAAAATATATATAAAAAAAAGTTATTTACAAACTTACATTTAAAAGAGCCCTGTATTAAGGGTCTAAATCTAGTAAATATAATTGTATATTTGGGGGTTAGAGGGAGAGGGTAAACGGCCTTTAATATTTTGGAGGGATCTCTTTTATGTGTAAATAAAAATGAAGTTTCTTTTAAAACGTTATAAAAATATTATGTGTTTATTAACCTTTGATTTAGTAGGTATATAAGTTTTAATTTATATAAATTTAAGGTTAGGGTTAAGTTTTTATATTTCACTTCAGGGTTTCTATTTATATAATTCAAATTTAGTTTAGGTATTACGATTTAAATTTTATGATAAAATTTAGTAGTTTAGTTTTAGGGTTTAATTCTTTAGAATAGTGTATATATAACGTATTCTTTTAATTTTATAGTTTTAGAATTTATAATTCATTTCAATTTTAATAACTTATTTAGATTAGTTTTAAGATTTAGGTTAAGGGTTTTAAATCTAGTATTTTAAAATAAGTATTTATCACTTTAACTTTAACACTTTAGATTTAGGAATCTTTTAATTGAATTTCCAATTTATTTTTGATTAATAATTTACCATAAAGTACACGGCGGTGTGAATTTTATGAGTTTTTACTTGCTGTTTCTTTGATGCTGATACGAAAAGTGAGGATATGAAAATTTTCTGTTAAGTTAGCTACAACTTAGTTGTAATAATTGACAGCTAACTTTGACTTGGGAACAGATGACGAAACAGTGTTGGTACTTGATGCCCCTTTTGTTCATGACGTGAACAATAATTGAACTAAAATTTCTATTTTTTTAGTTCTTTTAAATGAACCGGATTAATAAAACATATTGAAAAATAGGCGTTTAGTCCCGACACATTAACTTTAGTCTTACAAATTTAAAATTTAATTGATTTTTTGAAAGGTGAGTTTTCCATACGTGTCCTTTCTACCTTTGTATTATTAAATGAGGTTACACAACCATATTTAAATGTTAATGTAAAAAAATATATAATAATGGTGATGGGTGTAAAAGACTCGAACTGAACAATTATAGAACTCTTTATGTCTATTTATTATACCTAAATTAAATAAAATATGATAACCGTGGTCTAAAAACAGCATATTTTCTTTATAAAAATTAACGTTTCAAGGTACATTCTAACTATTTCAAGGTACAGACAAAAGTGTAACTTGAAAAAAAATTTACAAAATGTGAAAATTTTCGATTATTTTGAAATTTTCCAGTTTTTCAACATTTTAATGCAGTCTATTTAAGTATCGTTATAGGCAAATATATCTCACTTTAAAATGGGCTTTAACATGTCTTTTCTGCAAAAATATAGCTGTAATATATTAATCGTTTCATGGTACACCACAATGACCTTCTCAAAATTATATACATATGCAATTCTGACTTAATCGGATAGCATTAACCCACTTTAGCATGAAAGCCAAAATGACCCACGAATGAAAATAAAAAAGTCTTTTTGTAATAATGAAAATAAAAAACGTCTTTTTGTAATAATTTTAAAGATTTTTTAAAATGCCTAATTTGGAGGTTCCGATTACTTTTTATTATATATAATATAATAAATATTATTAAAGAAAAAAAATAAAGAATAAAACTAAAAATGTTTTTATATAAATAGAACATTTTTGGTCTTCAAAGTTTAGTAATGTCTTGATGCTTGTTAGGAGAAGACCCTGCCCACTGATTGATTATAATCAAGTCCACTTCGTCGAAAAACAATGTATATGCTCTTTTGAATTCACTAGTTAAAAGATTATTTTCCTTTTGTAATCTTGTAGATGTTTTTTTTCTGGTTTGATGACCGCAAACGTAGCAAAATAAATCAATTTTTTCACACTGCATACTGAAACTGTCAGTTGCCACTGTTGTGTACGAATTATGTTGTAGCACTTTATATAACTTTCACCGCGTCACTTTTTTCACTTTTGCGGCTACCTAAGCGCTACCTAAACGGTGTTAAGAATTATTCCCAGGAAGTTAATATGTTGTAGAAATTTGTTTATTGAGATCTTAGGTAAATTTTTGTAGTTGATTGTTTCCTTGAATTTTAAACGGTTTGCTACCTATGCACCTGAACAGGAGAAAAAAGGTAAAAAAAATGAAATTAAAAAATTTTCGGCAAATTTTTCACTTTTGCGCGCTACCTAAACAGTGTTAAGAATCATCTCTAGGAAGTTTATATGTTCTAGAAATTTGTTTACTGAGATCTTAGGTAAATTTTTGTAGTTGATTGTTTCCTTGAATTTTAAACGGTTTGCTACCTATGGACCTGAACACGGGAAAAAAGGTAAAAAAATTGAATTTTTTTAAGTTTTTTGCGATTTTGATCTGAAAGGTGAAGTTTTTTTGATTTTATATGTTCGCAATTTTTGTTCTTTATGACAAGAGCTACAACTTTGCCTCAGAGAGTAAATTCTGAACGGTTTGGAAGATATGAGCCCGAGAAAATGATCACTTTTTTGCGAAAATGATACCGAGGCCCCAAATCTTTGGCGGCCCATAAAAAAAAAAGTGCATGACTTTGGGAAAAATTGGGAGACACGGGTCTTTTTTTTTAGTCTTTTATCACGTAGTGGTGTCCGTATATGGTTATTTTTTTCGTGTTGCACTGTATTACTAAGAACAGCAGAATGTACGACAATTGATGATTAAAAGGTTTTCTGTTAAAGCTCTGCCTATTCTGGTGGCTCTAGATTTTCTCAAACTTCGAATTCTGATGAGATCTTTAGGCAGATCGAAATACATGTGCCAACCTAGCTAATATATTTAATTTTCTATATTTTTGTAAATATATGGAGTTTGATAGCTCCGTATAAATAAATAAAAATAACAAATAAAATAATCTCGATGTATAAAAAAGCAAAAAGCAAAGAAAACTTTAAATATTATAATTCGAGTTCGTTTTAATAGCGACTTCTTTCCCGGACCTTTTATAAACATTCTTCATTTTGTAAAAATTTTAAAAAATTTTGTATTTTTTTAAAGTTTGCACGAATTTCGGAAAAATAAAAATTTGATTAGACAATAATTATCTTTACTTTTATCTAAAAAATCTCTAAGCCTTAGTTGCCTGAGGAGAAAAGAGACTCGTGGAACTTAATTTTAATAATGACTACAAGATTGTAAAGCCTTTAAATTGTTAAAAAAAAAAAAAAATCTCCACTTCATAAAAATAATTATTTTATGTAAGTTGATCCAGATAAGGTTAATTTTTACACGTTCGCCCAAAAAAAGAGCAACTAGGAAATTTACAGAATAACACCTTTCATAATTTTCAGAACAAAATCGCTTTAGTTTTATTAACACAAAAACTACCTGGAGTAAACATCTGCATTGAATTCACAGAAAAATAACCCAAAATATAAAAAAAACAAGGTTGACAACAAAATACCTGGAAACAACAATCTGCATTGTATTTGCAGAAAAATAACCCAAAATGTGTATAATAATACTATTTTCTTTTGCAGTTTTCGTCGTGTAAAAAGTGAAATTTGTTTTTAACTACATATACTGTGGCCTTTACCTAAATAGTATTTCAAGTGTACTATCAATTTTAAGTGATATTTTTCCGAAAACTATGATAACTTTAATAAAAACATTAAATTTTCATAAAATTTTTGATAAAATAAGCAATTTTCATAAAAATGAACTGGAAAGGAGTAGCTCAAACACAAACGAATTAGCACTTTTTCAATTTACAATCAACATCTTTTAAATCATCTTTGAAATTAATTTAAAAAAAACATCAAATTTGTGCGTAATTTTTTAATTCCAAGCTAAAGTGGGTTAATGATATCCGATAAAGTCAAAATTAAATAATTTTGAGTATCTTTAAGGAATAAAGGAAATCAAATATTTCGTTTTTCAAAACTTTGAATTTTGGGAATATTTAATAAAAATACACCATTTTCGGTCAAAATTGGGCAGCTTATTCCCAAAAAAGAAATTGATTTCCTTCATTTGGAACCATTTGCACTAAAACTTGGGGTGTAAATGAACATCGAAAAATCATTATTTTAAGGGACATCCTAGCGTATGTATGTTTGCAAGTGCAAGTGTCTGTGTATTTGGAGAAATATGGTGTTTTCTTAAGGAAATAATTTCTATACAAACAAGTGTGTAAAAGATCACTTTGATATTTTTATATCTTTGTTCATTTTAAAAGTTTTTTTTTTTGGGAAATGAGTGCACTATAGAGCAGATATTTTAAGTTTTGAAACGAAAAAATTTAAAACCCAATTTACATTGAGTTATAAACAGAAAAGAAAATTTCTTAATTGTGATTTAAAATCCTCTAAAAATGTTTTGTTAAAGTTCAGTTTAAGTAATTTTTTTATGTGATCCTACCTCATAGTGTCTTGGTTTAATGGTTTGTGGTGTGTAGTTTGGTTTGTACAAGTTTCACTTGCTTGTTTGAATATACTTTCACACATATATACATATATAGATTGGTATTAAGTCCAAGTTTATGGCTATTTCCGTTATAAGTGTCTGGTCTTTTTACACATTCTTCTTCTTTCTCAACAATTGCTTTCAATTGTTGGCGTCTTTAGAAAGTGTATAAGTTTTGTTGCTAAAAGTCTCATATGTTGCATTATTGTTATTTTAAATGAAATTTAAATGGCACCATGTACACATATTCACTCACACATACAGACACACACATACTCTTACTCCCGTTTACTTTAAAATCCATTTATATTGCCTTTAGGTAGCACTTTTAGTTTATTTTAAGTTTTTTTCTATTTTTGGAAATTTTCCATGTCTCAATTGGTTATTAAATTATAATGGTTATATAAAGAAAAACTTCCATTTTCTTAAATATAACAAAAGTTTAATTTAGAATTCAAAAATCCTGTTTTTGATCATTAAAACAACAGAACACATTTTAACTCAACTTTTTATATTTTTATTTTTATTTTTTTTTTTTGTAAAACTTGTTGAATTTCTTTAACAATGTTATAAATTAGTACGTGTCTAGACCCTTTCATACGCTCATAAACCCAGTTCTCCTTCTGTCTTTGCTAGTGCCTCTTCTCTATGTATGTATTTTACAATTGCTATAGCCATAATGTGCGTACGTGCTACAATACTTTCTTATTTTTAATGATTTATTGTTAATAAACTTTAATCTTCTAAACTGCAGTAAAAGTATCAAAATGTGTAAATATAACTACAAAATTATTACAATTAGTATATAACTGCTACACAAATCATAAAACAGAAAGGTAGCAAGAATTTTACGGAGAAGTCCTCTTTACCTTTAATCCTGTTTACAAAAAGTATACAAAAGAATTTAATTTTTATGAGCACTTCCGACCCGATCTCGCACATTTTAATCAACTTTGGGTGCGCCCCGGTAGGCTAGTTGGTAGCGTGCTGGCTTATCAGTGAGGGGGTAGTGGGTTCGATTCCCCCCAGAGGCACTTGTATGTTTTCGCTACAACGCGCCGAAGGCCATAGTAGCTCGGTTAGGGTTTTTTTTTTTTGAGTTATTAAATGTTAATGGCGGTATAATCAATACACAAATTGCCAAGTTATAGTAAGCGTTTAACCCGAAACGCATGATATTTATAAGATGATCAAAATCAGACGAACAGGAAACATCAGCAACACATACACAACCATTGCCCTCGCAATGGAGGCTCAGCGAGATGAGGCACCAATTCGCCATAAAAAGAACGAATTCCATCAGACCAACACGCGCACAAAACAACCATTGCCTTTGCAATGGAGGAGTAAACGATGTCTCCAAAGGAATCCGAACGGTTTGCACATGGCTAGACTCAACAGTCCAGCAGCGTGCCGAGACGGTCGGTTAGGGTTATAGTATATAATTTATATTTATATGATTATTAGTTAATAAAAAAAAAAAAAAAAATAATCAACTTTGGATATAATGTAAAGGACCAAAAAAAATAGACACATATTTTCTTAGCTGCCCAAACTCACGTTTAAGGATTAAAAAACTACGTTAAAATTTAGTTTGTTTTTGTATGAAAACTAGTCTTTAATTTACGAAAAATTGATTTTTTTTTATACACAGGGTTAAAGTATTCAATAAAACAAAAATTGGCATGCCCTTATTGCCTTATTAGAGGACTAAGAGTAATCATATTTTTAAGTTATTTCGTAGCGAAAAAAATGGAAAAACTTTTAAATAAATCACTTGTTTCATTACTATTACTATTAAACATGTTCAGTTTGGTCTATAACTTAACCATGAATTGACTTACAACCGAACAAAGCTTGGAGATTATTGAATTTTATTATCAAAATTCATGCTCTGCTAAGGAAGTGCATCGTGCACTTCTTCCAATTAATGGTCAGTTAGGGCGACCTTCTGAGGCGGTTATTCGGAATCTTATGACTAAATTTCGCACCAAATTTACATTATTGGACATTAAACCACCAACACGCATACGTAGAGTGTGGAAAGAGGAAAATATCGCAGCTGTATCCGCCAGTGTTGTTGATGACCATGAATTACACAGGCCTACAATGATTTTGGTGCCGCTAAAAATAAAACAGATTTCAAGTACGTTCGGTACCCTGATAAAAAATTGATACTTACTTTTTTAATGCTACGTGTAGTTTTCGAGATTTCGCAAGTGTCTTCTTCACTGCATCTGTTATAGGTTTTCTAAACTTTTTTACTACATATTCACCACAAATATAACAAAATGTATTTGGATTATTTACACAACACCTTCTCGACGACGGCATATCGATATTATCATTTAATCAAAGAAATTAATTGACTATAATGGCATTAAGTATAATAAAATACATTTTTTAGGTTATGACCGATCGATACAAACCTGAACGTAGCTTCGCGATTTTGACAGCTAACTATGACGTCTTGCGGACTAATTAACCAAATTATAACATAGAATTAGCGGCACCAAACAAAAAAATTTTTTTTGTAGGCCTGTGTTATCGATTCAGCACCGTTCGTAGCAATTGGGCCTCTGTTACTCTACTACGTGGAAAATTTTGCGGAAGGATTTGGGTGTAAAACCTTTTAAGATACAGGTAGTGCAAGAATTGAAGCCACACGACCTACCACAACGGCGCTGACAAAGTTGGATGAAGCTCCACTTTTTTTATCGGAAAATCGTATTCAGCGACGAAGCTCATTTCTGGTTGAATGGATACGTGAACAAGGAAAATTGCCGTATTTGGTGTGAAGAGCTGCCAGAAGCATTGCAAGAACTGCCAATGCATCCCGAAAAATGCACTGTTTGGTGTGGATTATGGGTTGGTGGCATCATTGGACCGTACTTTTTCAAAGACGACGAAGGCAGGGACGTTACTACTCAAAATGGAAGAGCTGGGCCCTTAAAAAAAAAAAAAAAAAAAAGCCCGCAACGTTTGACGCACTAAAGGCCAATATTGAAGAATTTATTCGGAGGTACCGGCCGATATGTTTGAGAGAGTATGCCAAAATTGAACCCAGCTTATGAACCATTTAAGGCGTAGACGCGGTCAACATTTACATGAAATCATCTTTAAACATTGAAATATATAGAATTATATATTTCTCTAAATTTTGTGTGTTTTTTTTTTTATCAAATCCGAAAGCTCTTAGCAAATCACCCCATTTTTCGTCGGATGCACACAAAAACGAAATTCTTCAGAACTCTTTAAATTCACTTTAATTTTATTGACGCCTCTATTGGCCATTTGTGTATGTAATTTTTTAACGACCAAGGATAGTCTCGCTATGGGTTCTTTCCGATCTTAATGAAAGTCGGATATGTGATAGAGGAGAAAAATGTAATATACCCGTATGCTGTTTCTGCGGCCCAATCTCACGTTAAAATTTGTGTTAAAATTATTATTTTTTTATGGAAACATGCAAAAAATAACGACATCCAGATTTATTTGTACGCAGCGTTAAAGTTCTCGAAGATACAAGTAGAACTTACGGTTACTATTTATATAAAATATTTACAATATAGGTGAAAAAAACTCTTCGCGAAAAGTCGCACAAAATACGAACAGTTACAAAAAAATCTCAGTAATCCATTCGATGAAATTAAATATTCGTTAATATACATAATTCTTAGCTTAAACCAACCACAATTCCCTTACAAAACGCCAAATTTAAACTCACTTAAAACACATTTTGTAGAATAACAAAAATACTGGAGAGTTATCGGACATGTTTCGTATACCAGTTAAAGTTTCTTCAAAACATTTTTATTTTTCTAAAATTTCTTGAGCCAATATCAAATAAACCGAAAAAATTAAAAATTTGATCATTTTCGAACCCAATTTTTAAATCCTGAATATGCGTTTGGGCCGCTAAAGAAAATGCGTATCCCTTATTTTTTCTACTCCATCTGAAATCTGAATTTCATTAAAATCAAAGAGAACCCAACTGTAGACTCTGCTTGTTAACATAAAATTCTAAACTACAAGCCATATAAGTATTTTTATTATTAAATCAATATCACTCATACCACTTGCAGTCCCCTATTTTATGTAACGTTTTCAATTCAGTACTTTTAAACGGCATAGTTTTTATATTGGATAACGATAATGAAGTGGTGAATGAAAAAAATAGTAGAAAATTGTTTTTCAGAGTTGTCATATAATTAGCCAAATAAAATATTTGCCCTTTTTCAAAAGGAACTTTTTAAAAAAATACACAGGAGGACAAAATGTTACTTTTTAAAAATTAATAAAGATTTGACCATGAAAAAAAAATGATTTTCGAATAAATGTTGACTATTAATCGAATAAAACGAATAAATTAAAAATTATTCCAAAGAAGACAAGAACGGAACAAAATTGATAATTAATAGGTTTTTGTCAAAGCTCTGGCTATTCTAGAGGCTCTAGCTTTTCTGAAACTTCGGGTACTAATGAGATCTTTAGCCAGATCGAAATACTAGTATCAACCTAGCTAATATATTTGATTTCATTCATTTTTGTAAATATACGTATATTGCAACCTCTCGTTAAAGTTTATAAATATCATAAAAATAATCTCGATGTTTATAAAACTGTGAAAAATACCTCATTTAATAACACTTTTTCGAAAATTGACCAATTTCGGAAAAATTTGTATAAGAAATTTAAAAAGAAAAATATAAAATCAAAGCTCTATTGAAGAAACAACTGAAATTTTATATCTTTATTAATCTTTTTCCAACATATAGACCCTAGACTGTATGGCAGTGATGTGCTTCCTCTCAATTTCCAACCACACGGGGTTACAGAAGAAAATGCTGCTTACGCTGCGTCAACACACGTACACTATAAACATCTTCGTATGGCTTTCGATGTGCATATTCGGCTTTTGCTTTGTTCTCACTGAGTTAAAAGAAAACAAATCAATTGTAGTTGAACTATTGTTGAAGCAACACCACGCTGCGGAACACAAATAAAAATACACGTAGAAATATGTTTGATGATGAATGGGAAAATACTTTTTTTTTTATAGAGAATATGGATGACGATGCACAATGCTTAATTTGTAATAAAATTATAAGTGAAAAATTTTTATTTATTTATTTTTTTATTTAAAAACCCTAAACAAACACCAGTGAAATATTCGTATTTTAAATAAAAATATTAATTGACCCAGCAATATCTTTACTTATAGAAATAAGTCTGTAGAAAAAGCATAAAAAGTAACTAAAAACTAGTTAAAAATGACCCCCGCAGAAAAAAACCAGTTGAATTAACAGATTTTTAAACTAAATATTTGTAGACTTAAAATAGCAAAAATAAACCTGATGAATAGTAACAAAGTAACAAAAACACCTGCTAACATTAGCAAAACTAATTACTAAATATCTGTACCCAAATAAAATCATAAACATTTTGAAAATTTTAAGTTTTTTTTAATGCAATTAAAATTTTCCGTTATTAAATCAGAAATTTACAATTATTTAGCAAAAATTTCAGTTGGTTTAACAATTTAACCTGTTATTTGCATTTTACAAAATTCGGGCTAAATTTAGCAAAAAAAAAAATGTTAACACAACAGTTTTTGTTTGATATTTTAAGTCTGCAAATATTTAGTTAAAAAATCTCTTAATTCAACTGGTTTTTTCTGCAGAGTCACTTTTATCTAATTTTTAGTACCTTTTTTTTGCTATTTCTACAGACTTATTTCTAGGAGTGTACCAAAATTATATTTGAAATTAATTCTTGTACAGTCATAGAAATGAAAGCTATACTCATAGAAATAAGTCTGTAGAAATAGCAAAAAAAAGTTACTAAAAATTAGTTAAAAATGCCCTTCTAAATTTAGCCCGAATTATGTAAAATTTCTATGAGCGCATTTGTACAGCTTTATTTCTATGAGTGTAGCTTTCTTTCTATGCAAAAAATCTATTTTTTTAAATTGTAACAAAATTTTTTTCACTTGAGTACACACACTAATATGATACAACGCTAAACTGTTTCTGAGCCATGGTGGTTCCCAGGAGCCCTTGTCCGCTTAAGCCGAAATAGAAAAAAATATATATTTTTTAGTTTCAAAGGGGTTCATATATTAAAAAATATATTTTTATGAAATTCACTTTTTTCAAAAAAAATCTTTTTTCTGCAATTGAAATTTATTATCAGTGTACCGTAGAATAAACTTCGTTTTTTCGCTGCTACACACACAAGTATAAATGCAATAGTGTGCGTAAAGAACATCACTGCTGTATGGAAACATTAAAGTATGTTCTGATTATTTCTCCACAAGCTTGCTTTTGTTAATTTTAGTAAAATACACGTAAATACCCAAAATTGACTCGATGCAAAATGCGACTTTTGGGTTTCGTCTCTTGTATTACGTGCCTTTACTAGTGTTGCAGCATTATTGTATTTGTTTATTTACAGACAGAAATATGAGTGTGTATTCTTGTTTTACAGTGTATATATATAATTTGGTGATTGTTAATAATATTCTCACTCTTTTATATAATCTTAACTAGCTCTAAATTCATGAAAATTCAAATAGACCCATCCCTCCCTATAATTAAATAATATTATCTAAAGATGGTTTAGTTTAGCCTCCTTAATCCGAATCTGAAGACAAAATGCTCAACCGGCTCGCCTTTCCGAGTTATGGCTTATTCTATTTTAACCCTCTTACCCGGGCAAAAATGGTTTATTGGTCAATATTGCGGAGATGTATTTATAGTCTGTTTTATTTTTTACGGATTTAAATCATACATAAATTTAATTCTAATTTGACTAAAACTATGTCGGGAAATTTGCAAAACTATTTTAGAACACCGGAGGGGTCTCGAAAATGTTTTTTTTTTTTGGAATTGTAGCTACAACATTCAGATTTGTTAATAGCATGTATATAATATTTACTTCAATAAATAAAACGAGGGGTCAAACTTGTAAATCCATTCAGTAGATCCAGAAATATATGGAAAATAGGCCAACATATTGAACCAAATATTTTCTAAAGTATACTAGGCCTATATTTCGGGGGAGGCAGATTCAATTTCGCTGTTTGACTGACAAAGTACTTAAAAAAAGTTTTAATATAAATCTGTGCAAAAACTTTTCTATATCCATAAAATATTTAAATTAATGTTAAATTTCGTCCTAACCCTGAAAAATCGTTAACTTATAGCGACCTCTAGATATTGACCGTTTTGGCTGAAATTTGGACTTAGCATTACTGAGCACTATTGAAACAGGGACAGCTTTGTGGAGCTCTAAAATTCGGCAGTAATTCTGTGAAAATGACACACCAAAACCCCGGGACACATAAACTTAATTTCGGTAGTAGAATCCATTGGTATACTCCGTTTTAATAGGTTAGCTCAAAATAAAAAAATATTTCAATTTAAAGTTTGCATGACTGAAGCTATTTTTGAGTGTATTTTTAGTAAAAAACATAAAAATGTTTTTTTAAATGCCTTTATTTATTGTTTATTTGTCTAAAATTAAGTCTAACATTGATGACCGTAAATTTTTAGGAGGATACAATTCATTTATATACAATCCGAAACGTCAGGGCAATTACCTTTGACTACTGAAATCTGTTAGTTCAGAGTCATATGGTTCGAATCTTTAAATTTCATTAGAAAACACCGTCTCAAAAGAGACGGACATCTTTGTTAGCTTTGAGTTTTGACATATTAACAACTAATAAAGTAATTTCAAAAGAGATTTTGATATAGTTTACTTAAAATACACTCAAAAAAACCGCTTGAGTCAATGCAAACTTTAAATTGAAATAATTTTTTTTTTTTTTTGAGCTAACCTATTAAAACGGAGTATACCACTGGATTCTACGACCCAAAATTAAGTTCACGTGTCCCGAGGTTTTGATGTGTCATTTTAAAAGTTGAAATTATACTTACAGTGTAATTGGTAAAGAACTTCACAAATATAGCACTTTATTTCGTTGAATTTAAGCATGATTTATGAAGTTTAAACTATACAAAACTGTCAAAAATATTGCTATTTTACAACGATAGCACGTTAGCACTTAAACTGTAAATTCTATATATGAGTCATTCCATGTCAGACCGAACACCTTTTTTACAACAACTCTTCCGATTTACTTTAAATTTGCCAGACGTATTAAACATTAAAAAATATTTTACACGTGTTTCCAGAAAAAAATTAAAAATTTTTTTTGTAAAGGTTATGGGCATTTGAAAATCGTTTAATTTTTTTCTAGAAACACTTGTAAAATATATTTTAATGAAGAATACGTACTAAAATTTTGAAAGACATCGGAGACATCAAAGTCAATTTTTTGCAAAAATCGTACGGTCTGACATGGAATGACTCATATGTAATTTAAACTTAAACTGTGAATTCCATTTATGTAATTCGTAAATGACAAACTTATTAAATTAATATCACTTATACGACTTGTAGTCCTCATTTTGTGTTAGTTTAATAAAAAATGTACACACTTTGGTTTGAAACAATAGGCCATCATTTTTAAATATATTCATGGATTTTTCCAACTTATAACTTGAGTTCTTTGTTGGAAAATAAGCTCTACCCTGAAAAATGTATTTATATTTAAAACATATATTTTCTTTTTAACAACTTTTAACTCCTTCCTAAACCAAAATCATTACCACACTCCTGCTTTAACTCAAATAATAATTCTACTAAAAAAAAATATTTTTGAATTATTAGAGTTTTATAATTTTTTGGAACAGAGGGAAACATGTGGTTATAGCAGCAGCCTGTGAGTCACAAAACGCACAAAAGGAAAGTTAAAGCAATAAATGGCCAAAATGAGAAACGTACATTGAAATGGAGAAAACACCATCATAACACTTGTGCGTGACAAACGACTTAAGGTATGAATCTATGTTCTGTCCATAAGAAAATTATTAGAATTAAAGGCTTACAGTACAGAAAGGATACAACACAAGACGACACATTGTTGGGAATTAGGGGAAGTATGAGAGTGTGTGTGTTTGTGTAAGTATGTATTAATGTATATGAATGTGTTAATGATTATGGCTTGTTAAGCTGTAAGGTAGTAGTTATTCATGTTATATTCAGCAACAATAACTACAACAACCGGCAACGACAACGAACAAACACAGGTTAAATTATTATTTTGTCACTAACATACATTTATAACATAAACACCACCATCATTTCTTCATTGCAAGCTAGCTTTTTAAGTAAGAGGTGGGTTAAATTATGGAAACTTTATACGGCATTTACACTACAACTCTACTTAATTGCGGAAATTATTTTATAAAATGAAGTATATAAATATAGGGGGCATTATAGTGCCATTCCGCTTGCAGAAACTTTGATCTTACTACGGACAATCCTTGAATCGGAGATGAGACAGTGGGCTGTTTGACAAATGTTTTGGAAATAATTCAGCCATTTCTTACTGGCTAATCGAATTGCCATGAAATTTCACACAGCCATAATCCATCATGCTCTGATCAGTTGGACCCCAAAGCAGCACACCTCAGGTATTTAAAAATTTTTGAGAGCTTGACAATTTTATATTAATCAAACGGTTTTAAAAAATTAAACATTTTTCAAATCTACTTGTAATGGATTACGCTTTATCTCTTAAAGTGCATAAGATGTCCGCTTTTGAAAATCAAAATTTATAATTTTTAAAATTTTTTTTTTGCTTCGGTGTTTTCTTTTATTTTGCATTAGAATATTTTTTAATGAACGTATTGAAAGGAAATTTAATACAACAACAAAAATTATGTTAGACTAAAGGAAATCCCACATTTCCTCAAAAACTGTACAAAATTTCCTTAAATGGGATTTTGTACATATATTGCTGCCTTGCCCATATTTGATTATAAAAAAGGATAACGCTATCAAATTTGGACTAAATTGTACCCCTGCACCAGTTCAGCATTTTCTAATTTCGTGGGTTCGCTCAGAGAAAAAAATAGTTAATAAAAAAAATTGTCGAATTCCGAAGGATCTGGGAGGAAAGTACACTCAGGGAACTTCTGCTTTAAAAATATGTAGTTGTTTGGGTTGTAATACAGTTTCATTATTTTTAATGTAAATGTAAGTCATTTGTAGAACAAATAAAATTTTTAACTAACCTTGTAGTTCATTTAAAAAAACAACTCACATCAAATTACTGTTTTATGATTTTACATTCATTTTTTACAGTTGTTTTTTGTTATTTAAAAAATAAAAAAAAAAAATTTTGGTTTTTTTTACTACCATGTGGTTCATTTTTACTACAATGTTAGTCATTTTTTGAACATTAAAAAACAAATGACAATGTTAGTTGAATTTATTGAAATGTAAGTCGTCCTTTTTTTAAATGAAATTTCATTTGTTTTTGACTACAATTGCTGTCGTCTTTACCAACATAATTTCCTAAGTGTAATAACCACCCCGGGAACATTATATTCATAAAACGCAACTATATGTAGTAGACTTTCAGAAAAATATACACACTATATGTTGCACATTTACTAAAAGACTGTCATAAGTAAAAAAGGCGATTTTTTAGATAATGATGCAAATTTATTAGTTATATCAGGCTTCATATTGTGTAAAAATAGTACTAATATTATGTAAACTTTTCAAGTTATAGGAGAATATATTTTATTTTTTCTGGAAAGAGTAAGTATTTTATAGAGAAACTCTGCTACTCATGGGTCTCTCGATAATTAGGAAATTCGCAACCAACTCTCACTAAGAGAAATATACATTAAAACACCTGTTTATAAAAAAAAGTGGCCAAATGAAAAGAAAGAAAGGGTCGAAAGAGGCAGATATTGATTGAAAACTTTAAACGCGTTTTCTGTAAAATAGTGTTTTTTGAGTCAGGTCAGGCTTTTAGTAAATGAGCGATGTGTTCCAGAAGAACCTTTTAATATGAACAACAAATTACAAAAATTACGTTTTTTTATAATTTTAAACTTTAGAGGCATTTTATTTTAAGCGTGAACAAGATATTGCAAAAAAAATTAAATTATTTGTTTAATTAAATAACTTTTTGTCAATATCGAAAACACTTTTCAAATCAAATCCGATTCATTTGCCTTTTCCATTGGCAGAAAACAGGACTAGGCTGTGGCAAAGATGCTAAATAAGTTATGCACTTTAAGAATCAACAAACATGAGTAAGCCTATTTATTTTTGGACATTAGAATCAGATTACACAAATATTTCATTATTAAAAATAGGTTGATAAATATAAAATTGGCAAGCTCTCAAAATTTTTGAATACTCGAGGTGTCCTACTTTAGAATCTAATTGATCAGTGTCTGATGGATCAAGTCGGCCCATTTTTAAAACTTAAGCTAAAAATTGCGTGGGTTATGTATGTCTGAAGTTTCATGGCAATCCCATTAACCAGTAAGAAATAGCTGAATTAGTTCCCAAATTTTTATTAAGCACCCTACAGTGCAGAAGCTAAATCGAAAAAAAAAACAACATTTTTTTTATAAACGTTATTGTGCATATTAGGCCGGGTCGATTTGTATGGAGGCAAAAAAAATCGCTCAACGTTCAAGGAAAATCGTATTCTAGGGATCAAAATAAGAAACTTTGCCGAAGGAACCTCTAAAACGAATTCTGATGTCCCGACTTTTTGAGGAATCTCTCCAAGATTATGGGAGATACTTCTTCTCCGGGAGACGCGCTAGCAGATTAATGCATAAATCATCATTCTAGGGGTTAAAATTTAAGTTAAAAGAAAATGTACAAATCTCGGGATAGAGATATTTCAGAAAGTAGGAGGAGTCTTTCCAAGATTAGGGTCTCTATTTCTTCGATTGGGTTGGATTTGACATCAGAAATAGTTTTAGAGGTATGGTTCCTTCGGCAAAGTTTCTTATTCTGATCCCTAGAATACGATTTTCCTTGAACGTTGAGCGATTTTTAAATCGACCCGCCCTAGTGTATATGCATAATATTTTTTTAAATTTTATAAATTGTTTATGAAAATAATTTTCATATATATATATATATATATATATATATACATATATATATATATATATATATATATATATATATATATATATATATATAAATCATTTTAAAAAAATTTTAAAATTTTGAAAAATTGGGCGTTGTAAATTTCAAAGTATTAAAAACCAAGTAGTTATTGATTCAGTCTAAACTCTGTAGAATATGTGAGTACTACTGATGACGAAGAATAATCACATTTAAACAAGTGACTAGTTGACAATTTGTTTGTAGCCTTTTCTTTGATTTGCAGTCGTAAAGTGAAAACAGATTTGTGGACCAATTAACATTTAACTAAACTAATAATAGAAACTAAACGTGAGGTGAATGTAACATACGCATAGTCCAACCTTATAATTATCGTTATTACCATTATTGTTATTATTGAAAAGCCTTTTTTCTCTGTTTCCTGTGGAAAGAAGCAACAAATCCTACAAATCCTACAAATCCTTTTTGAATGACCATTTGATATAGAGAAAGCTTTAATTAAATTTATGGTGCGTGAAAAAAAGAAAAAAAAAACGGAAACTCTTTTACAGATTTATTAAGCCATAATCACAGACTCACTTACCCACACGCAGCTAAATGTCAAGAGTATGTACTATAAACTACATATATTAATGTGACCAACTGATATTTGACCAACAATACACACAGAAAAATAAAGTGTGTTTTGGTTTTTACAACGAATGAATTTGGTTAATACGACTATATTCAAATTTGATTTCAGAATATTTTGGGTGTGAATATAATTCAATTAAATTGTTCCAGTGCGCCCCGATAGGCTAGTTGGTAGCGTGCTGGCTTATCAGTGCGGGGGTCGTGGGTTCGATTCCCACCAGAGGCACTGGTCCGTTGTCGCTATAACGCGCCGAAGGCCATAGTAGCTAGTGCTCGGTTAGGGTAATAGTATATAATTTATAATTATATGCTGATTAATTAATAATTAATAAAAAAAAAAAAAAAAGATTGTTCCAACCGATTTCAGTTGAATTTAAGTTGGCAAATGACAAAATATTTTGTAGTTAAAAGAAAAAATATACGCTTTATAAAATTTTAGCAGAAAATTTTTAATGAAAACCTTCATACTTTTTATGAAACTAGTTTTTTATGAAACTTCTTCATGTTAATGAGTTAATGATGGGTCTTTCTAAATTCCATAGCGCTACGATTTAAAACAAATATTCCACCACTTTGTTACGCTCTACTTGCCGTACGGGGAAAGGCACTGATCTTAGGTTACTCGCAGGACATGTTCTAAGCTGACCGGTTTAACTACCACCTTCTTATATGAAAGGGATTGGTCAATTTAAAATTACATTGTCATTCACTTGGTGTCAGTTTGTTCCTATAACAGAATGTTTTGCTTACAGACAAGCGCTCTACTATTCCAGCTACCGTGGTCTGGCTAACATTAAAGTTATATTTCTACGTGTGTATTTAATATAAAATATAAATAATATAAAAATTCTGGGAGAGAAAAGCACTAACACTACCAATATTGTCCTGATTTTATCAGTAACGGTATACGTACATTGAGCGAAATCGACTTCGCAAATAATTCCAAATTACCTATTCCGTGACTGTTTAAAACTGGCCTTATCGCAGAATTAGTATAATTTGTGAGTTAAGCGTTGTCAATTATATTGAAAGAACTGGTTCTATGATTAAATTTCAATATACAGAGAGAATTTTCTTAGGCGAGTTTTAATGAAACTTTTCACTAAACTAATGAAGTTTTCTTCACAAAGAGAATGAAAAATTTCTTAGGCATTATGAAAAAGCTTCATAATATTAATGAAAATATTTTAAATTTAAGCTTTTCACTTCGCGTATGAAACGGTACAAAACGACGACATTCCATTTAAAACATTGACGCCTAAATTTAATATACAGAGAGAATTTTCTTTTCTTTTTTAATAAACTGCTGATGTTTTCTTCACAAATAGAATGAAGAATTTCTAAAACTTTTTTACTACTCGTAAACTTTTTCACTACGCCCATGAAATTTTTAATAAATTAAATTTTTCATAAAATTTTATGAAATATCCCAAATAACATTATACAAAGGATTACGGTGGCGCTGATTTATAACAGTGAGGTATCCAGCTCTATTGTTTCGTTGAGCAACTTAGGAACGTGGGTTGTGTGTCATTGTTCTATCGATACTACTGAGATAAGTTCACTTATTACAAGAACCCGCGTTTTTGTTCGCAACACACGTTTATGCAGTAGATCCATCCATTTGTGGTCGATAGTCCTGTTGATCGCACAACGAATTACCTTGAAAATTCATTCATTAGTTGCACCACCCGCAGAAAAAAAAATTCGAAACAGAATTTCAAACTTTACCATGCTCCGGTCCCGAAGGGATTATTATTTTTTTGATTTTATATATTTTTTCATGATTAAACACGAATTTTGAGATAATGTTAACCCTTTTGTTTCGATTGTGTCAAAATGATAAAAAACTTTTTATGTTTGGTCAATTCGACCCAATAGTATGTTTTTTTATATTTGCACAGGTGCGCCCCCCGTAGGCTAGTTGGTAGCGTTCTGGCTTATCAGTGCGAGGGACGTGGGTTCGATTCCCGTCAGAGGCACTGGTCTGTTTTCGCTGCAACGCGCCGAAAGTTATAGCAGCTAGTGCTCGATTAGGGCAATAGGATATAATTTGTAATTATATGATTATTAGTAAGTAAAAAAAAAAATACATAAATATTTGCACAGCCAGGATGATTAGGATATATAATTTGTAGTCTTTTCCTACTTAAATTTTTATCTGATGAAATATGTTTTTAGTTTTTGTTTGGCACAAAAACCGTGAAGTAACTTGACTAATTTAAAGTCGCTTCAACTGATTACCGTTACTTTTTAAAAATATTCAAAAGTTTAAATCCTTTATTGTAGCAACTCTGTGTAATTTGAATATGTTGAAATTGGATTAAATCTTAAAAATGGATATCGGAACATTTTCGTCTATAGTTTGATGTTAAAATGTTGGTCATCTTAAAGAGCCTCTTTGTTTGTACTTTTATCTAGTTTAACCCTTTATTGCAGTGAGCTACACATACATATGTGGCTTTCCAATTATATTGCTTAGATAAAAGGTATATCGTATCAATGTCAAGCTTACAGAATTTATTGTGCTCTATCTATAATACAAATACAAAATCGAACTACTTTTTTAATTTTTTCCAAATAGTTGAAGAAATATGAATGTTGAAATATTGGCCAATCTAACAAATTATTTTTCATTAATTATAACCAATTTAAGTTTTTTAAAAAATATCAAAATTTTGGAAAAAATTCTGAATTGGATCTGAATAGTTAGTGTAACAGAAAACACAAATTACACTGTGCAACAAGAAAAATCAGCTGCACTGCTACCAATAGGAAATGAAAGTAGACCATCGAATAGACAAATACGCCAAAAGGTTTTGCAACGTTAGTTCGAATATCTTTTTTATGGTCTCTTGGGATATTTGTTACCATTTATTCACTATGAGCGAAAATCAAAATAAAATATAGACATAAAGGGTCCGCCAAATAACTTTTTTTTTTTTTGAAAATGCTATAAAAAAAACTACTGAATATTTTCTCATATTTCTTTTTTTATTTGAAAGTACAATCCTTCCGGTTAATAATGGAAAATAATTTCATTCAAATGGCTGCCTCGGCTGGCCATGCAGTAGCCTACACGATCGGTCCAATTTTTAAGCACATTATCGATTGTGTGCAGCTGTATTTCAACAATGGCTTCACGAATTTTGTCCTTTAAAGCGTCAATTGTCTCTGGCTTGTTGGCGTAACACTTATCTTTGACAGCATCCCACAAATAATCGTCCAACGGTGTCACATCGCAGCTCCGAGGTGGCCAAATGTGGACATAAGCTCTGCGGCTGATAATGCGATCTTCAAAAACAGGGCGCAAAACATCGAGTGTAGCTTCGGCTGTGTGGCACGTACACTTTCTGCCACAGCAGCAATATTCGCGGGTGTACGCACTGTTTTTGGCTTTTCACGCTTTGGTTTATCGATGAGGATGCCAGTTTCTTTCACTTTTTTTACAAGATAACGAACATACGGAGCTGACGGTGCTTCTCTTTTTCCAAAATCCGTACGCAATTTTCGCACACATTCTGCAACATTACCATGATTTTCAAAGTAATGTCGCAATATTTCCCAGCGTTGTTCAAGCGTATACACAACCATATTCGTTCAGCGGAAGGATAAAACTAATTATCTGTCAAATCAGACATGAGTTACTTGTTACCATTCACGAAATAAGTACTAGTTGAAAAAAAAAAAAACGTTAGACGGCGGACAATTTATTTGTTGGAATATAATACTTATGGCACCATTGAACTCAATGTCGAAAAATATATTTTTTCAAAGACTTCAACAAAAAGAAGGCGAGATAGACGGGGTCAAATACAAGGAACTAATTGATTTTTGGTAGTCATACATTTATTGTCTTTTGTATGGGCTACTGAATAGTGGAATTCATTTTCGGAATTTATTCTGAATATTTTGTAGAAAAAGAGGATCGCTTTTTAGGACAACTTTTTTTTTTTTGCGAAATAGCTTTATTTTGAAAGTATAGGTTTTAGGCGTTTAATTACAATTAGAAATATATAGTTGCCGTTATGTTCACATGTAACAAACAAAAAGATTTTAAGCTATGAGGTTCGAGGTTTTTCGATGTTCATGCCCAGTAAAAAATGTTCGTGTTTTTAGAAACAGAATAAAACAAATGCGCTGATGTAATTGCTTACTATTACAATAATACAGAGAAACATCAAAAGAAACGAATAATGTTCGTATAAAAATAAACAAACATAAAATTTTGAGCTTACTGTTTTCCCTAACAAGGATGCAGAATGTAAGCAGCTTACCCTAATACCGTCTAAGAATGCAGATTGTAATGCAGAAAGTTTCATATCGTGAATTATAAACATCTGTACCAGTTTTCCCTAGTGATTTCCGATTCTGGTGTTTTCGAGTATATTATTAAAAATAATTAGTCATTTAACTGTTTCTAAAGAGCTAGCACGTGAAGCTCTAAAACAAATGAAAAAAATTATTATATTATTTGTCTAAAATTTAACAACAGAAAATTACGCGTAATATCTGTAGAATTTTATGTAAAATAAAATATATAATATTCATATTATTACTTTTAATCGTACACTCACAATTTTTCTCCGTAAAGACTACTGTAGATACACATTAAATTAATTGAAAATCAGGTGAAAAAAAATGACTACTTACTTTTCGTTTAAAACAATTGTACTTTTTAGTTTATTTTCAACTGTTAAAAAATTAATTGACAAAATCGGTAAAAACAATAGTTTGTTTTCGTTTATTTCAATAATACTTAAATAGAAAATGTTATCTGAATATTTTAACTATTACCGAAAGTCCGTTTTCTTTTTTTTTTTTTTGTTTATTGAATAACACACAGAAAGTTAAAAAATATATTTCTTTGGTAATTTAACTGTTTATTCCATTGAAATAACTTTACCAATTAACTGCTTAAATAACTGTTGAACTTTTATGTACAAGTTCTTGTCAGTGTAACAATGTTGACATGAAATATGATTTTATTGAAAGCCATTAAATCAAGGCTTTTTACAAGCGCTAAAATTGGCGCTTATTTTGCCCAAAAGTAATGCTTCCAAGTGCGAATTCGCCACATTAAAATCATGGCAAAGGCAAGCAGGTTTGTAAGGGATTCTCTTTGGCTTTCTCCCTTACAAACCTGCTTACATGTAAGCAGAGTTTTTTACTGGGTGGGAACTAGAAATTTTGGCTATCGTCAAAAAGGTTACCAGTATTGATATCACATATGACATGAAACCCACAAATGGCAATGACGTTCAAGAACTTTTAGTACAACAATATAATGTTTTATTGCCACCCTTACACGTCGTGGCATTGTGAAAAGTTTCTTGAAAACTGTAGGGAAAAAATAAGTTATTGTAGTTTTGTCCCAAATTGTTTCTCGTCTCAGTGAAAGTAAACCGCAATAAGGTGTAACAGCAACACTTAATGAAATTTGTTGTTAAAATAAAGATCGTTAATTAAATCTGACTGGATTTTATTCGTTTCAAGTGTTTTGAATTGGGCAGTTGTAAGAAAACTGTAAGGAATTCAGGCATTTTATATTACATCGAATGGAGAACTTGAAACTAAGTTAAAAAACTAATTGAATTTATTGGTTGTAGCCACCAAATACAGATTTCAATTCGCTTGCCACTTTAGTTGTCTATATGTAGTGTACGTATACTTATTAGTTATTAATATTACGTATACGTACAGTGCCAATAGAACAAATATTTGCATTTTAATTGAATATTTGTGATACATATTCCAAGAAAATTTTTTCTCCCATTTACTTTAAAGAAACTATAAAAAATGAGGTTAGAGCCAGTAAACGGTACATTTTAAAGTTGTTGAACACCTTGCCAATTGATCACAGTTTTTATATTTTTCTCTAAAACTCAGTACAAATTAAAAATACCATGCAGTACAGGGTTAATATTAATACTTAATGCCTTTTTATTTCTTTGCGGTTAAAAATAAAAAGGAAATCTACTTTTATATTTGCGTGTGTCGGCTTTTCATTCAAAGCAATTGCTGTTTTTATTTTATACATATTTGTTCATAAGGATCAAAAATAAAATGATGAAGAAAAGAGGATTTGCTACTATTAAAATGCTAAATTATTTTCCTAAGCAATTATTTATAAAGTGGCATTAAGCAACATGCTAAAATCGTATGAAAAACGAAACAAAAAAAAATAAAACTATAATCATAAAATAAAAATCTAGCTTAAAATAATCATTAAGTTGTTTTTTTTCGCAAAATACTACAAAAATTACCCGGTAAAAGCACGCATTACCAAATAATGGGTAAAATAATGTATCACCATAGGGCTCCATGCATTCCATTACACCTTACTTCACTGATGAATTTTACAGGCGATGAGCCTAAAAGTAATGGGTGGATTCATTACCTAGTAGGGGGTAAAGTAACTGGTTTTACTTATATGGTCACATGGTGAGAAAAAGTAAATTTTGAAATAAAAAAAAAAAAAATATAAAAAATAATTTCTTTTATTAAATAAATAATGTAGTCACTCACGCTGGGATTCGAACCTTTGGTCTCTGGTAGTTAACAATTAGTTAGGCGAGAACTCTGCCAACTGAGCTATCGATACATATATTATTAATTGCTTAAAATGTAAATAAATTGTTGTGCTTCGTGTTTTCGTTCGTGATGTCAAAAATATACACTTTAACCTTGTGCTTGCAGAAAATCACAAAGTAATGTTTTTATAAATAGATTATGTTGTGTCATTACAAGGTCATCCATGAGTGTTCAATTATCGGTAACTCATTACTTTATGTTTTAAAATAATGCGGAATATAAGGAGTATACATTACAATGTAATGCATCATGTAACCAACTATATGCTGAAAGTAGGGAGTTTTCATTACAATGTAATGCATTATGTAACCCATTATCGGTAACTCATTACTTTTGGTTGGAAAGTAATGATACATGTAAGCAGTACACATTTCAAGGTAATGCATTACTTTATCGCACCCATTGTTTCACGTATAAATTTTTAATTTAACTGTGTGTTAAATTTTAACTGGGCAATCAGTAACCGGGTCTATGACATATATTAAGGGATTTTAAAGCGAAAATGTTTAAACGTTTTTAATACTTGTTGGTTTTTTTACATAATTTTTTAAAAAAGGGCTGGTAATGGAAATTGAGAGAAAAAAAAATCAACACAAAAAGTGGTTTGTTCTTCATTTTTAATTTAATTGTATATTTGACCGTTGGAGTTTTTGTTAATTTTTTTTTTTGTTAAATAAGCCAGTAAACAATTTGTGTTTATACACTCAGAAAAAAAAAGTTATTTCAATGTAATTTTATTATTTTCGTACTAATTTTTAGTACAATTTTTAGTTTTAGGCTTGTTTCATTTATAACCACCTAAAAATATTGAATTTTGGACATCACCCCTTCTGAATGTATTCAAATTTGACACAAGAATGGTTTTAGTGCAACTAAGATTGACGCCAATTTTTGGCTCACTAGACAAATTGGTATCTTAAAAATTGAAAAAATCGTCGAAAAGGTACTAAAATGACTTTACAAAATTAAGCATATAATAAAAAGTGTTACTGCTACGTAAATGACTGAGGTCTCAAATTAGAGACGACAAAATTACCTTTAAAACGATATTGCACGTGATTAATTTTTCAAAAGTTCAAAGGTCAACTTTTTGTGACATATAGTTTGTGGGCGAATATTTTAAGAAATAGTGTTTCTAAAAATTTCAAAAAAATTAATGCTAATGATGAACCCTTTTTTAATACTGTCAGCAAGTTTAGTTTCTGATATTCTCAATAAATCAGAAACCAATACGTTATCCACCGTACCACTTACTGACAGGATTCAACTTTGGTATATTTTATTTTTTGAAATTTTTAAAATACAATTTTTTAAATATTCGCCGTCAATCTTTATGCCATGAAAAATTGGAATTTGAACTATTGAAAAATTAATCATGTGACATATCGTTTTAAATGTAGTTTTGCCATCTTTAATTTTAACCCGCTGTGATTTACGTACTGTCAATATTCTTCATTATATGCTTAATTTTGTAAAGTCAATTTGGCACCTTTTTAACGATTTTTTTAATTTTTAACAATTTTTTTAATTCGGTAGCGGAGAGGGAAAGCAGTTGGTTGATTCTATTTATTTTAACCCTTTAGTATCATTTTTATCCATTCTCATTTTACAAATTACTGAATTACTCATAACAAATTATTAGTTTTTGTCGCTGATTTTAGTAAAATATTTTACTAATTTTCGAAAACACGTTGCTAAATTTAACTCTCTTTTATTACAGAGTTAAAATTAAAATAATGTTCATCTATTAGGAAAAAAGTGTAAATGATTGAAAGGATTTACTTTTTTTGAATTTTTATTCTGTGAAGTTCTATTGGATGTACTAAAATTTATCAAATTTTTTGCTAATTTTATCAACTTAATTTTAAATTGCAGTTTACTGAAATGTTACTAAAATTTAGTAGCTACTATTTATTTCTACTAATTTTATTTGGCTATAGTTCAGCAAACATATAACGATTAATTTTTGAACTGCGTTGCCTCCTATTTATCCGGAAGAGTCCTCTTTGTAAAAATTGGAATTTTTTTGTCAAATCCGATTAATGTTTGTTCTGGCATACCACAAGGTAGCCATTTGGGTCCATTGCTATTTCTTTTGTTTAGAAACAATATCGTTTATGTATTTAAAAACTGCAAATTTTTGTTATACGCAGATGATCTAAAACTGCTTCACAATATTCTATCAGCTGATGATTGTAAAGACTTTCAACAAGACATTGGTTGCTTACTGAGTTGGTGTCAAAACAACCATATCTTTCTTAATTTTTCTAAATGTAAAGTAATAAGTTATACTCGTAAACATTCTCCTGTCATTTATAATTATGAAAGTGAAAATAATACTAAATTTTTGCGTCATAATATTATAAAAGATTTGGGCATTTATTTTGATTCGACATTAACGTTTAAGGATCATATTGATTACATTATTTCTAAATCAAACTCACAATTCAAAGTTTTTTTCAAATGTGAACACACTTAAAGCACTTTTTGAGTCCTTGGTAAGGTCTCATTTAGAATATTTAAGTGTAATTTGGAATCCTTTTTACGACGTGAATATTAATCGGATTGAAAAAATCCAAAAACGCTTTTCGAGATTTGCTCTTAGAAAGCAGTATACTTTTGATAATATGCCTAACTACAAGGAGAGATGTAAATATCTTAATTTACAAACGCTATTGATTCTTAGAAAGGTCCAAAGCGTTATTTTTGTAAAAGATATAATGGATTGTAAAATAGATTGCTCTTCGTTGTTATCCATTTTACCATTTCACGTCCCAGTCAGGCTTTTAAGGGTAAACCACTTTTTTGAGCCTTCTTTCCATAGAGCTAACTATGGAATGAATGAGCCAATATATAGATGTATTATTTTATTTAATTCGGTATCTGACCGAATTGATTTTGGTAGACATCGGTTGAAGAGGGTAGTATCGAACTTGCTGAACGAGGATATGCGTTAAACTTGTGTGACTATTCCTTAATTTTTGCTGATGATTAAAATTATTGTTATTTTTGTTTTTTTTTTTTGTATAAAATATGTATTTAAATGTAATCTGTAATAATCTGTAAATAATCTGTAATAAAGAAATAAAAAAAAAAAAAAAAATTAAGCACAAAAAAACGGCAAGTCTCAAAATAGTTAAATTTCCCGTAATAACAGCAACATTTTCAGTAGCCATTACAGATTGGTTTTTCTTAGTATACAAAAGATGTAAAAACTATTAAAAGTGGGCATAAAAATTGTCAAAAAGGATGTATTTATAGTGACTCCCAAAACTTATCTAAAAGCTTGTGAAAAATATTTTTTGGTGCACGGTTAATCCTATCCGGGATTAGTTATGGGCCTTTAAACCGATTTTTTTTTAAGTTTGAGATAAAAAACACTTCAATGTAAACCTTTTAGAAAATATTATCAAATTATCAGTGAGATCTAGTAATTCCCCACACAGATTATTACTTTTAACTTTTTTATGTTTAAAAATGAACTTTTTGTTTGACAAGTTATCTTTTAAAAGGTTTTCAGATTAAAGGCAACGTGATAAGAAAAAAGTTCAGTGTCGTACACAAAAGCAGTTGTAAGTGAAAACATGTGTCGGGGTTTCATAAATATATAAATTACAAATTTATTGTATGTAAAAAATGATCATTGGCAGCTTAAACTTATAAAAAGAGTAAGTTCAGAAGTCTGTTAAGTGGGTTTTAATTCATTTGAACTAATTTTTTTTTTTGTTGCTTATGTATAAATCAGTTATTTACAGGGATGGCAGGCAATACAGCTAACATACCGTTGCCGTCTAAAAGACCCTTTCAACTGACTATCGTTATTTCCAAAATACCATTACCGAAATAATTGATATACCGTTATCCGTAAAATATCTCTACCGATATTACTAAAATACCAATATCCTTAAAATGCCGTTACCGAAATAACTAAAATACCGTTACCAAAATAATTTAAATAGATTTATCCTTAAAATACCGTTACCGAAATAACCTGACAAAATCAGAAAAAATATAAGATATATTTTTCCCAAAGCTTGATCATAAACTAGCTACACTCAAAAAAAAAAGTTAGTAAAGTCAGCAAAAAATTTTGCTGAGTCAGAAAATTTTAGTCAGGAGGGTGCGTGCTTTTGCTAATGTCAGCAAAATCTTTTGCTGAAAATCAGCGGGCTGATTTTTAGCAAAAAAAATTAGTAGATTCAGCAAAAGTTTTGCTATTACTTAGTGGATTAGAAATTAAAAAACCCTTGCTAAAAATTAAGAAAATTTTTGCTGAATATTGGTAGACTGAAAAAAAATCAAAAAATTTGTAGAAAAATTATATTTTGGTTAATTTATTTGCTGAAAATCATAAAAGATATTTTTGTGATTCTTTTAAAAATAATTTATAATACGTTACAAAATATAAAAATGTTCATACACCCACATTGACAGCATGAATAAATGTAATATTAAAAAAATAGAATTAATTATATATACTCGTAACATAAACAAAATTATATTTCAACTAATGACATCAATGGTTGTCTAAAGGATGTTATCTTTTAAAGGAAAGCAAATGCCGCAGATAATTATACAATACGTTTTACTAACTTTTCTACTAACTTATTTTTTTGAGTGCACTCATTAGAAGTCGGTCATAATGGGGCTAAAATTATGGATGTGCATTGACATTACCGAAATAACTAAAATAACGTTATCTTTAAAATACCGTTACAGAAATAACTGAAAACCCGTTATCACTAATAACGTTAATTAAAATAACGTTACCAGTAAAATACCGATACCGAAATAAGTAAAATACCGTTAACGTTCAAAAACTGTTACAGAAATAACTGAAATATCGTTACCACTAAAATACCGTTAGCGAAATCAACAAAAATAGCGTTACTCTTACCCATGCCCGCATCGAATCGATTACAATCCGTGTTTCTTTAGTTAAAGTTCTTAGTTACCCTATTTTACCACAAGAACAAATTTCATTTGTATTTGAACTAATTTTTCAACATAAAATTTAGTAATTCGTGATTCTCAAATTTACAAATTTTTCAGTTAATTTTCAGTACAATTGTTTTAAAAAATGTTTTTTTTTTTGTCTGCGCTTCAGTCTCACTTATAGATGGCGTTATTTTCTCACAATTTTTTACTTATAATCATAAAATAGGCTATATCACGGAAACTAAGCGAAATAGAGCAAAATGGACTGAAAATCGTTACTCCGTACTTATTAACTACTTATATTACCAGTAATTGGTATGGACTTGCCTCTGACCAGATCCGAAAAAGTACACTCAGGGAACTTCTGCTTTAAAATATGTAGTTGTTTGGGTTGTAATACAGTTTCATTATTTTTAATGTAAATGTAAGTCATTTGTAGAACAAATAAAATTGTTAACTAACCTTGTAGTTCATTTAAAAAAACAACTCACATCAAATGACTGTTTTATGATTTTACATTCATTTTTTACAGTAGTTTTTTGTTATTTAAAAAAATAAAAAAAAAAATTTTTGGTTTATTTTTTACTACCATGTGGTTCATTTTTACTACAATTGTTAGTCATTTTTTGAACTTTAAAAAACAAATGACAATGTTAGTTGAATTTAATGAAATGTAAGTCGTCCTTTTTTTAAATGAAATTTCATTTGTTTTTGACTACAATTGCAGTCGTCTTTACCAACATAATTTCCTAAGTGTATAGTTTAACAGACATTTTCTGTTGATTTATCTTAAAAATTCTGTTGATTTAGCTAAATTCTTAGTTAACTATAACTGTCAACCAAAATTTAATTCTTTTAAAATTTAGGTCACCTTAATTTAGCAGACTGCGATTCATAAACTTCATTGAAAATTCTGCTGGTGCAAATTCAGTTACTATTTTCTGTAGTCGCAGCTGAATTTTCAACCATTTCCACTGTTTTTTTTTATGAGTGTACTTTACTTTTTTAATGGTCCTTCGAACTTTAATTAATAAATTTTGATTTTTTTCACGTCTAATCTTCTAACAAAATGTATATTTAAACTTTGAAACTATATCACCCATTTTATGCTTTAGAAAGTGGTCCTTCAAACATTACTTTTTTTAATTAATGGTCCTTCGTTCAAGTTTTGTTAATTTTCTGTATGTTTATTGGGTTCTTCAAAAAAGATAGTGAGTATGCTTTTGTCTTCTTTTGCATTTAGTAACGACCATTTTATATTTAAATTTAAATGAAGGTCTATTGTGGTTTTTTAGACTTCTAGTTTTATTCTTTTATTCCCTGTTTTGTTCATTCCATTTATTCACGCACAATAGAATTTCACATTTTGTGGTTTTTTTCGTTGACTGTATGCTTGGTTTTTTTGCAAAAGAAAACTAAACTGTATGTAATGCGGCTACAAAAATGTGCTTAAAACAAGTTAAAACTCTTTTTCTGTGGCCTTTTTTTCGTTAAGCTTTTTTCGGGGGTTTTTTTGTTTTTGTTTGAACGCAATGACAACAAGTCTATGTAGTCTGCCAAGCAGAAACATCAAAGAATTAGTTTCATTCAATAAATGGCGTTCATTTTTAGCAATACTTGTAGCAATCCCTGTTTTTTTGTTTTAGATGACAGAGTTTGCTAAATAATATGAAGTTAATGAAAATGTATTAGAGATCATGAAATTTTTTAATAAATTGTGTATTTTTTTTTCAAGAAAAACGTGTATATTTTAGGAAAATCCATTGATACATTTAGAAGTTATTATCAATGTTAGCCCTTGAATACCCATGATTGTATTAAATCACTACTATCCTACAGAAGGCATTTTGAAAATTTTTTAATCACAACTAATATATATATTCAAGTAAGTGCTAGAATTTTACATGCAGACTCGGTAAAAGTAAATGTTTACTCCTTTATTTAAAATTCTTCCAGTTGTTTGTATATTTTATTTTTTGTTTTAACTGCAAAATGTAGACACACACACTACATACAGATCTTGTCTGAATAGCTTTGTGTGTGTGTTTAAAGTTCTTGCAATTAAATTTAATTAATTTTGTATTTCTGACATTTTTTATTTTTTTTTTTTTTTTAACAGACAGCGAATTAAAATTAAAATTTATAATTAAAGGGCTTATTGTTAAAACGTGATAAGTCACATTTAATTTTTAGTTTGTTTTCGCCTTTTAAAGGTTAAAAAATTCAGCCAAAATGACTTTTGCAGGATCTTTATACTCTAGGTACTTGCAATTAGCATTTAAGAAAGACTTCTATCAAATATTAATCAATTGAAGCCTAGAAAACAGCGAAAGTCCATAAAACAGTAAATGTGGCTTATCAAGTTTTGCAATAGGCACTTCAATTGTTATAACTGAAGCGAATATGTAAACAACTAACTTCCGTTTTTGTTTGTAAAAATTTTAAATAACAAAACTTTAGAGATCCGCTGCATAATTTTCAACCAAACTTCGCAGGTATGTGGGCATTTACATAGAAAGTTCAATCATAGCCGAAAAATTAAAAGTCGGAAAATAATTCATTCTGAAGTATATTATTTAAAAATAATACTTAAATCTTATTAAATAAAAAAGTACAAAACATATCTTAATGGGCGGAATGATGAAACTGACTGCAATGTTGCGTTAATGTTGTTGGTGAATTTTTCCCTTTTTCAAAAATATTTTCTCTTAAATATTTATTTCTATAAGAACGATGCTGCAGGTACAGTGTAGTGTAGAAAACCAGATATCGGAAATCTCAATTAGAATTCGACGTCAAAATCACAACAGAGAGAAATGTAGCTATTGTCAATCCATGAACAACGATATGCATTATGTTATGATCGGACTTCAAATGGCGACGCAGTGCACAAACAACAAAATGGGCGGTATGTAGGAGCGTGGTAAATAAAAAAAAAATATTTTTCTAGAATCGTCTTTAACTTATCTTTAATCCTAGGGGGTGACTGGCTCAACTTTTTTTTCTTGTATGGGGACCGACCCACCCTAAGGTACACTCCCAATCTCAAAATATTTATCATAGCAACAGTGAATTCCAAAAAGTGTCAACGGAGTAAATAAAGATCAGTAAATGATAAATTTTTTATATGCTTTCATTGACATTCTAATGTCACGTACACTCATCGAAATAAAACTGTAAAAAGAGCAAAAAAAATACTAAAATTAGTTAGCAATGACGTTGCAGAAAAATGTGTAAACTCAACAGAAACTCTTAGCAAAGTATTAGTAAAATAAAAACAGCAAAGACAAACTACAAAATAAACCCTAAGCGTGCTGCAGTGAATTCCAAAAAGTGTCTACGGAGTAAATAAAGATCAGTTAATGATAAATTTTTGATATGCTTTCATTGACATTCTAATGTCACGTACACTCATAAAAATAAGTCTATAAAAATAGCAGAAGAATTACTAAAATTAGTTAAAAATGACGTTGCAGAAAAATGTAGTAAACTCAACAGAAACTTTTAGCAAAATATTAGTAAATTAAAAACAGCAAACAAAAACTATAAAATAAACCCTAAGCGTGCTTTATGCTAAAATTCTGAAATATAAAATGTGTGTGTTTTTAAGGTGTGGTATAATTCACTTAAATGTCTTTAAATTTATATAAAATTTTGATACAAATAGATTTTGAAATGTAAAAGAAAGAAGCTGTACCTTTAACGACCTGTGCAATTAGTGGGCGTTGTGGTGTAATGGTTAGCGCGTTGGACTTTTACACAGAAGGTCCCGGTTTCGATCCCCGGTGCCGGCAACATCAAATTAATATGTATGAGTTTTTTCTATCCCTCATACGTATCGCAATGTCCACCTTCGGTGTTCCCATAGCAATTAACCCCACCGAAGTAAAATAATGAATCAGGGCTATGATCCAAAAGGCTTCAATAAGTTCGCCAACTCTCCATCAGGTGGCGAGCAACAACTGTTCTAAGACTTATCATCTCGCGCAATTACAGTGTTGCCATGTCTGAAGCCCTTCATCTTTCCCCATCTTTCATCTCTATACTATCCCTTTCCAAAGAAAGCAACACACTAAATATTGGAAGTATTTCCTGAATGCTGCCTCTCTTTTAAAAAAAAAAAAATATATATATATTTCGATATAACGAAATATCGGGGCTTAAAGCTCCTTGCTTATATTTAAGGATAATGCAGTTCGATTGTTTTATTATTTTTACTAAATATAGAGCTTCTTACGTTTTACACAAAAATTTAAAGAACTAAAAAATAAATTATTTTCTTCCTTGGTTTTTATCTCATTAAAACGTACGACTGTAACGTATGTGTCTAAGAAAATGCTCATACCGCTCATTTGCTGCAAGAACGGCATAACTCAAAATTTTCGATTTTGAGATAAATGCGTTTTAAGTGTTCAATTGACTATAGCTCTGAAGAAAAATGAATAAATGTAAATATTTTGATATCATCTTGTAAATCAACTTATATTTAACATATCCGTGTAGAAAAAAGTAGAGTAAAAAAATTTTAATAATTGTTTTTAGATGGAAAATTGTTTATACTTTGAGTTATGACGTTATTGCTGCTAAAGTTCATTGATAGTAGTGTAGTAAACTAAAATGTATCGTTCTTAATGCGAAAAAAAAAGTTTATGATAAACATTTTTCCAACAATAATGGCATATTTAGTGTTATAGCTAGTTATAATCAGATGATTTTTTTCAACAAAACAATCACAACTCAAAATATGCCAGTATATAAGATTTTTTACTACATAAAACACATTTTACCTTTCCACTTATAAAGGCACAACTCAAATTATGTCGCTCTTTCCGAAAACAGAAACCTTAGCGAATGTGGCGTAACTAACGATGTGTCGTTGTTGTGAGTAAAAGAAGAGCGATACATACGAATAGAAATAACGGCATATACTCGTCTCACACGTTCTGTATACAAGATTTCAAAATGAGTATTTTACACAAGATAGAACATGATATTGCCAATATTTCTGTATTATTAACTCAAAAATAGCGAATTTTGAGTAATGCCGTTCTTGCAGCAAATGAGCGATATGTAGATAGCTACAATTGAATATGAGGCAACGATATACTTTATTTGCGTTTTTACTAAAAAAATTTTTAAAGTTTGTAAAGAAAGATTTTTTGATATTCTTATATCTGAGACACATTTTAAGAATCACTGTCAATTAAATGTTTGAAATAAAACGGTAGAATGTAGTTAGTATAATATGATCCTTGCTTACAATGATTGCGGTTGTTTTCAAGGCATAAGTAAAAAAGGGTTAATATGTTTTAACAAACTTCTCGTATGTAATACCCTTATATATAAAACAGTTATTAGGAAAGCAAAAACAGAAGAAAAAAAACACATTAACGTGCATAATGGAGCTGAGTAAAACAACTCCAACTTGCGCGTTTAGTTCAACATCAACAGTTTTCAGCCTTCAAAATATAGCCTCAACATTTACGAAATCTAGCTAGGGTTATAATAGAAATAAGGTGGAATTTAATTGTAAAAAACAGTTGATATTTGCAACTAGAATGATAAATATTTTTAGCAAAATATATTAGAAAATATGACAGAAGCTAGGATTTTTCAAATGTAAAAAATTTAGTGACCGACCAAAGACTTCGGCCAAAAAACGATATTCCGTCGGTTTTTTGGCAGTTGAAGACAGTATTAACAAATTTTGACATTGAAAACATATACGTTGAGCCGTTCTTATTCAATTGTAAAATTTGTCCATAATGCTTAAAAATGCCTAATACCGACAAAAAAAGCTTTTCTGACGGAAGTCTTTGGTCGGACACTAATGAAATTGTTTAGTTTGAAAGACAAATTTTTGTATTTTATATCGATTTTAAGAAGATAATTATAAAGGTGGCTCTCCATATGAGAAATATGTGTTGACATTTTGAACCTGTGTCCTCTAATTCATCAAAATTATTCTACTAATCACATCAAATTTCAAACTTGTTCAAATTTCAAAAAAAATTGTCTTGTTTTTCAAGCTTTCAGTTCAAAGTATACCACCTTAATAACCAGCATACTTTACCTTTCCAAATTGTCTCTCTTCTACATTCCCTCTAGAAGACAAACTTTCGTACCATATCATATCGTATGTAAATTTTTATATAATTTTGGTAGCACAGGTCAAGTAACTTAAAGATTAATTATGCAAAACGATGCGTCGTCGTTGTGTGTGTAAAAATAATATTTTTAAGGGTTAAATGATTCATGGTGAGCTACCATAAATAACCTAAAGTCCTGCTATGCCACTCTTTTTTTATGTTATAGCATACATAAACGTTTTCATTTTGACTTTATACTCGATTTTTGCTGGTTAGTTTATGTTTAAGTAGAATATTATACTGGTTAAATTATAAGGACATCAGAAGGGGGGGAGTATGAGTGAATTTAACAATTTATTTTTATAACTTTGTTAGTAGTCTTTAGTTCCTTTTTTGGCTTTTCATTTTTTGAAGGCCAAGGTCTATACACCAAATAAATTTCGATTTATTTTTATAATGACAAAATGGATGTGTGGAGAATATTTGTATACTTTACCTTACCGTATGCATGTTGAATGACGTCGAGCATCGCAAAAATATTTATTAAAATTCCACTCATGTGATAGCCATATCAAACTTTTGTGGTATGTAAAGGGTATATGTAAATCTAAATAATTTAATTGGCTTGTGGTGGTTTTTCTTTTTTTGGAAATTTAAAATTTGAATTTTATTTTTTGGCGAAATTCAACAGAAGAGGAAATAATTGTGTACTACATATGAGGCTTTCCAAGCCAAAACAGCTACGCTAAAGAAAAAAGTATGTCGGATTTATTTTAAACTTAAGATAACATACAAAAAAATAAAAATAATAAAAATTTCTTGTACGTCCCGGTAGGCTAGTTGGTAGCGTGCTGGCTTATCAGTGTGGGGGTCGTGGGTTCGATTCCCACCAGAGGCACTGGTCTGTTTTCGCTACAACGCGCCGAAGGCCATAGTAGCTAGTGCTCGGTTAGGGTTATAGTATCTAATTTGTAATTATATGATTATTAATTAATAAAAAAAATAAAAAATTTCAATCAGGAAAACCAACGAATTAATAACTTTAATTGCTAATTCCATTAGAAATTAAAAGGCCTTTAATTGAAATATTTTTCTATTAAATAATAACTCATTTGATTTGAATTTGAATTTTATAACATTGAATTTAAAACGGCATGTAATTCTCATTTAGTTAGCAGATTTATTTATACTTATAAAAATAGTTAAAAAAAATCCTCTGGTTTTAACAAAAGGGCTTATTTTTTCATAAGAAATCAACGTTTCAATTGAAAAAAAAAACTTTTTTTCTTTCTTTTGAAACGTAGGAAAAAAATCAAATTTTTTTTGGATTTTTTTTTTTTTTAAATAACCTTTTTTCTTAAAACCGGAGGATTTTTTTTATATATTTTTAATTTATTTGTTTAAAAAATGGTCAAATTTTTATTAAATAAAATATAATTTCAAAAATTAAATTATCAATTTTATTATAATGTTATAGAATAAATTATTATTCAGAATAAAATAATAAACCTAATGAGGATTAATAAAATATAATTAAAAAAGGATGTGAAATATTGATTACTACTACATAAACATTTATAAAAAAAACAACTACAATATTACAAAAAACAATAATTGAAGCTTTCATATGCTTTTGTAATCTTTGAAATAGTCCACTTTAGGAAATATGATTTTTTCAATATTCACTACTTTTAAAATGTTTTGAATTTTTAAAAACTGCAATAAAAACGCGAGTTTACAAAATTTGCAAAAACTGAAAACGGTACACACAAAAAATAAACACCCATTTCAATCACGAAAACCATAGATTCAATAACTTTAATTGCTGAAATTCCGCCAACAACGAAAATTGATAATTCAATTTTAAATTGATAGCTCTTTAATTGAACTATTTTTCTATTAAAAAACGAATCATTTGATTAAAAAGTGATCAATATTGTATAACTTCTCAAAAAGAAAAAAAGCTGTTGCATAAAGTGTTGTTGCCATAGGTTAGGTTAGGTCGAAAAGAGGATTCGTAGAAGGGAAATGCTCCCCTACTATCCAGTGACCCTCAGCCACATGGAGTCCTGGTCGATTTCCACAACTATTAGAGTAACCGTTAAGGTTTCCTCCCTGTGAAAAATCTCCCATTTTTCCACGACTAGACCCTTGCATTTTCTGCCGATTACCCTTAGGATCTGCTCCGTAGAATATTTGCCACCCCAACCTTTTATAAAAACCGAAGTCTTGGTCAGGGATGGAATTTCCGCCTTATTAACGAGGGCCAGCTTAGCGCCTTCCCAAAGGGCAGGAATGTCTTCCACCAACTTTCTCAGGATACCTATGCAATATTTCGAGGCCAGCTGTAGCATAAAGACATCCATCGAAAAGTTGTAGCTATTAATTTGGATAGCCTCTTCGAGACATTGTCTCTGGGCTGTGGGGATTTTACCCGAAGGGTTATTTTGTTCAATCACAGCGTAGCTTAGCTCGTCCACGACTGACCTCTTAGCTATCTTCGCATAAGAGATGGGATGTTCCTTACCCGACTTCGCTTCTGACTTTCTCTTCATTAAACGCTGACTAAGAACCCTGTCGTTCAGTGAAGAGATCGTCTTCTGCGCCGTCGGTTCAGTAGCCGCCAACGAGTGGTTCATTCCGGTCCGTTGAGTATTCGTTATGGAGCCTCCTCGCCCAGAGATGGACGTTTTAGTTGCCGAACTACTGGTGGACGGGGCAGCAGCACTTACTTCCTCTACCATCTTGCTGACTTCATCTTTCTCATTTGAGAAGTTTGATTCATCTGAACCGGCGTTCTTATAATCTTTGCATATAGCATTTTAGTCGCTTGTCACATTACCGTGTTGTTGCCATAGCAATGCTTTTTATAACTTAAATTTTATAACATTGAATTAAAACGGGCATGTAATTCTCATTTAGTTAGCAGATTTTTTTAAACTTATGTAAACAAATTCACACAGAAATAAGTTTTTTTCTTGTTTTTTGTGCAAAAATGAGCCCTCTTGCTAAAACCTTTGGAATTTTTTTTTATAAATAATTTTCAACTTATTTTTAGCATTTTCTTGGTTGAAAAATATGGTAACATTTTTTTTAAACAAAATTTAAAAATAATATTATCAATTTTATGATAATGTTTTAGGAAAAAATTATATTCAGATTTAAAAAACTGAAATTAAATCATTTGACTTTATGAAGTTATAAACCTAATGAGGATTAATAAAATCTAATATAAATGGATTTAAAATATTTATTACTAATACATAAACATTTCTAAAATACAACTACATATATATATATATATTACTAAATACAACAACAATTTCGATAGTATAAGAAAATGTCAAGTAAGTCCAGAATTTGAGAAAATATTTAATTGAATAAATTAATTTTTAATTGGCAGCTTTTAAAATTTTCAACAAATCGATTTAATATGAAAAAGTAGGGAAATATTTTGTTCCGTGTAGTGACTAATAGACATCGTAAATAATACGTGTACAAAACATAAAGGAATTTAAATGACCTCTGGTCACATGTTGGCCTATCTATCATGGAATGGACGATAGTGTTTCTTTGAAAGAAGCATTAAAAACGTTACTAAAGGTAAACTTTGTTATTTTTAACTCCAAATTTTAAACCTTAATGTCAAATTTATCCGCTAAAAAGGTATTCATTTTTATATATTGTATCCCCTCAATTACATATAACAATTTTACGCCAATCGGAGAATACTTCCTTGTTAGTTCTAAAAATATATTACCCAGTACTAAAGTACAGGGTTGCTGACAAATGCTGCTAACTACCACTACCGTTCCATTTGATTTTTATTTCACAGATTGGTCTTTATATTTAAGGAAAATGGACAATTAGGATACTGAAAAAAGAATTTGGACATTGCGCCACTATCATGCATTATAGTCTGTCATTTCCGTCCAAAGAGAGTTTAGGCGCACGTTTGGCGGCACTCCTCCCAGCAGATAGACGAGCATGGGACAGTCAAAAGAAGGCCTTATAATCGGGACGTCTCAGTTCCGACGCAGGAAACAATTGCTGCTGTTGCTACCATACAAGTAAGTCCTAATGTTTCGACAAGAAGCTTATGCAGCAGACGATTCGCTTGTAATTTTGCCAGAAAATTATTTAAATGGTGGCTGAGGACAAAAACATGTTGAACTACATTTTTATGTCTGACGAGGTTTAAACGGTAATGTTAACAAACAAAATTGTCGAATATGGAGTGATTCTAACCCACAGATAATCCATGAGACGGAATTGCATCCAGCTCGAGTCACAGTTTCATCAAGATGCATTATCGGGCCTTACTTTTTCGAAGAAAACGCCCGTACTGTTGCAGTCAATGGATACCGTTACTTAAAGATGTTGAAAGAGTATTTCTTTCGAGAACTACGCCGAAAGAGGATTCCTTTTTACTCGGTGTGGCTTCAACAAGATGGTACAACTTGTCACATAGCCAGGCCAGTTATGGCAGAATAGCAACGAAAATTCCAGAATAAGCTGATTTCAAGAAAGTCCACATTCCGTTGGCCCCAAGGAGTCCGGACCTTACTGCACCTGATTTTTTCTTGCGGGGTTATTGCAAACAGGAAGTCTACAAAACAAAACCAACAAATTGAGATGATTTAAAGCAATGCATTCGAACGACAATTGAGGCAATTCCAGCTGCAACCCTTAATGCAGTAATGAATAACTTTTTGATAAGATGTCGCTCATGCGTCACCGAACGTGGAGGTTATTTAAATTCAATTACTTTTAAAAGCTATTAGAAGAACTTAATAAAAATGTATAATTTTTTAAATTAATAAAGAAAAATGAAAAAGTTATTTGAATTTCTTAATGTAGCATTATTCATCAGCCATCCTGTACAAGGATAAAACTAATTTTAAGAATGAGTGAATCCTAGATCCGCCACAGTATATGAATATATATACCCATATCGAAACCGTTTCAATCGGCTAGTGTTGTAAAACTTAATTAGTACACACAGAGAAAAGTTTAGCTATTTGTTTACATAAATACGGTTACTATGACTCAAATTTGGTTATTATGAATTTCAGTCGGTTGGCTCAACATTAGTTTTAACAACAAAGATCGATTAATTCATCTGAATTTTAGTTCCAACACCAAAAATATATTCAAAAATCTATTGTAAATATCGTTGTACTAACTGAATTTTTACCAATAAAATACTTCTCACTTTGACACTTTATTTCTCTGTAAGTATACAAACATCTTTCTTTTAAAATTTAGTAAATTATAGGAAAATGTTCTTATGAAGATTTTTATTAAATTTTACCAAAATGTTAATGTTTTGAAGGTGTAGCAATTGTTTTTTTTTCTGACCATTTACAACATTCCATTTAACATATTTTTCTTTTAAATCATGTTGAGCATTTTAATTTTTATTAAGTACTAAAATATTGCCCTCTTTTTCCTCCCCCTCTACTAGTGCCAACACCTGTGGTATTTATTAGGTTTTTGTTTTTTTCTACAATCAGCCAATATATTTTGTTAACTACCTTACCACTTGTACTCAATTACCTCAATTTGCCCGGCCAAAAAACAAAAACAGCAAAAAAAATAACTAATTTAAAGCTTAAATGTTGATTTCATAATTTGCCGACGACTTAATAGCCATTTGGCCTTTACAACTCACATAGAAACCTCACACCTTATAGCTAATAATTTAACAGCAAATAGAGGGAAAATTACTAACAAATGAACAAAAAAAAAATCGAAAAAAAGGTATAGATTGGCTGCCAGTATCTACAGTTTAAACACTTATCAACATCACCACAAGTAAAATATATGATGGCATCATTCTCTATGTATGAATGTGTGTGTGAACGATAATGTAGTAGTACTAAACACATATATAACAACTAACCGTTATAACATTATCGCTCAATGATTCGTATGTCGGGCATTCGTTGCACGTATTGTTGTCGCTAATAAGCTTTCTTGCAGCAAATGTCGTTCATAAATTACCTCAAGGGCCATCGTTTCTAATTAAGTAATTGAAGGCAATGCCTGGATGGGATTTATTGCTGCGCAACTGCGCAACAAATATATAAACATACCAAATAGATTTTGGACAAACAAACCATCCACCTCCTCCCATTATACTCACCACCAACAAATATACATATATGAGTAAATTCAAAATTGTTCAACACCTTCTGAAACTGAATTCAGATGCCTAATATTCCTCAAGGTTTTATGAATTGAGAGAAAGGATGTGCAGGGTCAGTTAGACTAAACTTAAAAACTATGGCATGCAAAGTTTCACGTTGAAAAGTATTCAGAATTGAAGGGCTTATTGTAAAAACTTGATAAGCCTAATATAATTTTTGGTTTATTTTAGCTTTTTAAAGTTGAAAGTATTATAGAAAATCTGCATATTGCGGGACTTTTATACATTAGGTACGTAAGGTAAGTATTTAAGCCAGACTTCTTTCAAAAAATAGTCAATTGATGTCTAGAAAACAGCAAAAACTAGAAAATAGTAAAAGTGACTTATCAAGTTTTTACAATAAGCCCTACAATTGATGGCCATTAAAAAGTCGAAAAATTAAAAACATGACTTGAAACTTAAAAAAGTTGTTTCATTCAATTTAAATTTGTGCTCAGAGTTTTTAACTTTCAGATCCAAACCAATACAAAAATGAGTGGCTAGACTTTTGAGATACATTCACTAAATAGATAATTTCATAGCGCTTCTTGGCGAAAAGTTGTATGATGGTTTACAAGTGTTGTGGGCGTTGCAGTGGTGCCTGCTCACTGGTTGGTTGTGCCGTTTAATGGAATTAAGTTTTGAGAACAATACTAAAAAAACGATATAATATTATACAGTTTGAGGTATAACAAGTTGATGTCAGCGCACCAATAACATCACAGGAATTTTTTTAAATTTTTTTAAAATGTATGTTTTTTGCGTCTGACATTCACAATATTATTTGAAAATGGCTAATGAATTGCTGGACTGAGTTTCTTAGTAAAAAGCCCCTGCGAGTCAGGGACGCATTTTAAGATTTTAAACGCAAAATTTTATGAAATCTTTAAACATTTTTCGAAATTTCATTATTTTTTTGCATTTTTTTTTTTATAAAAAATATAACTAGAAAATATAGTTAGGTAAATAGAGTATATCTTCACGATGTACTAAATTAATAAAGTGCAAAAAAAAATTTCTTTTTATTCCTAGCGAGTACAGCGGCAGTTTATTCCAAACATATTTCGCTTTGTGACAACTAAAGAGCTGTTTCAATTCCCTCCAAAATGTACATCAAATAAAAGAATTTAATTAACTTAATACTAAAATCGAAAAGGCATCAACAAATTTTAAGGACTTTAGTTTTTATAAAGCAAACAAAATTTGTATAACCTCAAAAGTTATTAAAAATTATTTAACCCAACTAAACAGCAAAAAACACCCAAAAATAAACTCGGTCTTGTCTACCGTATTTGTTGCAAATAGAATAATTCAGTTGGCGCAACCGAATTTTTCGATTGTGATAAAAATCATTAAATTGAAACAACACGACATTTGAATTTCGATTGCCTCATCAGAAATTCGGTGATAACTAGCAACAAGTTCGATTCGCACCATTTAATTGGCAACAAATACGATTACTACGACAGAATCTATTTTCTACACACAAAAAAATAAGTTAGTAGAAAAGTTAGTAAAACATCAGGTATACTATTTTTCAGCAAATTTTTTGCTAAAATTATGTTTTTAACTAAAATTTTAGTTATACTTAGTCAGCACTTAACTATTTTGAACTAATGTTTTACTAATATTTTACTAATGTTTTACTAATTTATTTTGCTAAAAAAAATTGTGCTGATTAACACATCAATAGTGTGAACGAATTAGATGTCAAGATGCAGTAGTGAAGAGGAAAATTATACTAAAAAGTACAACTTAAGTAAGACACATAAAAAAAATCAACCATTTAAGATTTTGTATCTGTTTTTAATACATAAACAAAATTGTGGATTGAAACAACTTAAATTTTGCGTTTTCACCGGCTTGTGAAAGTAATTGTCTATTAAATAAATAAATACAAAATAAAATATTTCAATTTAAAAAAGATTAAATGTGTATTTCTAGTCAAATTGAGGGGTTAAGTTGATAACAAATATGCAGCAGGTAGACAGACCAAAGCAAAAGACAAATACACACATCTTAGGTAAATTTTTATGTTTCCTTTTTCTTATTGCAAAAAAGGGTTGTATATGTTACATTCGCTGATTTTCAGCAAAAGATTTTGCTGACATTAGCAATTTTTTTGCAAGCATCCTCCTGACTAAAATTTTGCTGACTCAGCAAAATTTTTTGCTGACTTTACTAACTTTTCTATTTGAGTGTAGGTAGGTGAACCTGAAAAAGAGCGTGTTTTCCAAAATAATTGGGGGTTTCTTTTTAAGTTCCAATATAAATCAAAAATGTTTTTGAGTGTATAATTACACACACAAAACTAAAAACCCATTTAAATCACGAAAACCACCAATTCAATAATTTTATTTGCTGAAATTTCGCCAACAACGAAAATTGCTAATTCAATTAGAAATTTATAGCTCTTTAATTGAATTATTTTTCAATTAAAGAATAACTCATTTGATTAAAACTGTCCAACCGCCATAATTTGTGTGCCGTTGAAAGTAAATGGTTAGCGCGGATGGGTTTAGCATGCTTAAACAACGGACAAACGCCCAAAAGGTTATTCATGTCATACCAACCAATTTTTTAAAAATAGTTTACCAGCAAGTGTCGAAAATTATTGAAATTTCTCATGTATATTAAAGGTATCATATAGTTTCGATTGCAACTTATTTTTATGGAGCAGAAGAGATTAAAATAAAATGGAAATTTTAATAACCCGATGAAAAAAGTATCGATATAGGTATATTAAATCATAAATAGTCATATATGTAATTCCATATCACATCATATAATAGCTGTTAAAACCATTTGGACCATTATGATTGAACTTTTTCTAATCAGAAAAAAATCACCTTTAACCCTAGATGACACATCTAATTTTGCATACACTAAGCACTTTCTTCGTCGAATCGACGAAGCACATTTTTAATGCGGTCCCAGGTACTATTTGATTTTGATACAACTTATACCTAAAATATTTGAAACATCAACATAAAGTTTTTTTGCCTACAAAAGAGTCTCCAAAAATCACAAATAACAGTAACTTAGGTTACAAATTTAATTTCGAAAGGTTGAGGTTAAAAAGAAGAATAAACATTTTTCTCTAAAAATTATAAACAGGCTCGATTCTTACGACCGGCAGGTTGTTGGAAAATGTATCAATCGGACAATTATAAGACACAATTTAAAATGGAAAGACACTGATGACGCCTGCCCATTAAACAGACAGAAACTAGTGTAGTTTGATTTGAAAATTAATAGGGTTTATAATTTTTAGAGCAAAGGGTTTATTATTCTTCATCTTAACCTCAACCTTTCTAAATTAAAATTTTTGGAGTTTGGTATTTAATATTAATTTAAGATAATTTCAATACATACGAAAGCGGATCAATAAGTCCATGACTTTTTGAATGAAACACAGTTTTTTTGTTTTTTTTTTTTTTGCAAAAAAAATGTAAAGGGTCCGCCATCTAACGTTTTTTTTTTCAACTAGTGCTTATTTCGTGAATGGTAACACTTAGCTCATGTCTGATTTGACAGATAATTAGTTTTATCCTTACGCTGAACGAATATGGTCCGTATGTTCGTTATCTTGTAAAAAAAGTGAAAGAAACTGGCATCCTCATCGATAAACCAAAGCGTGAAAAGCCAAAAACAGTGCATACACCCGAGAATATTACTGCTGTGGCAGAAAGTGTGCGTGAAGCGCCATCAACATCAATTCAACGTCGTTCTCAACAATTGAACATTTCGGACGAATTTTGCATAAAGACCTTGGTATGACGCCATACAAAGTCCAATTGGTTCAGGAGTTCAAAAAAAAAAGTTATTTGGCGGACCCTTTATTTTCCAACATAATCTCTTTTTAGCTCAATACACGTTTCTCCAATTTTTTATAATTCACTCGATATCCATTTTTTCATTTTTAAAAAAATCCACGAGGTTATATGTTTTGAACAGCTGTTAAACGCAAAGTAAATGACGGAACTTGCTCAAAATTTGACAGTAGGCTATTAACAGGTGGTACTTGATGGGAGCAGTGTTGCATTTCATTTAACTACGAGGAAAGTTAGAAAAGTCACCGACTTATTGATCCACCCTAGTATTTTCAAAGAAAATTTTCGTGTTGATATTAAAACTTTGAGTAGGATATTATGTATTTCAAAAGAAAAACGTCACTTATTTACAATTTGTTTCATTTATTTTATCATGGGACAATAAATTGTTTTGTTTCATCCCATATATCATTTTAGTTCTGCCATTGAATTATATATTGCCCTATTGTCCGTTTAATAACGTATGGTATAAAATATTGTAAGATACAATTAAATATTCCGTTTTATGAAAAATTACAGTGGCTAGTATAATTGTTTCTTACTAAAGATGATCTCATACTTAACAAAACTGTATCACAGTACACATGCGCGGTTCCAGCAATTAATATAAAGGGAAATTTCATACGTATTAGTGCTAATATTAGTTTTACTCGGTAATAAATACACTTTTTCAAAAAGTGGGACATTTTCGGCCAAAATTAGGCAAAATTAGGTTTTCCAAAAAAAAATCGAATTTTTCATATGGGACCATTAGCAATAAAACAGGGGTATAATGACAAATCCATTTTTAAACAACACCCTACTAGTAGTTGGGTCTACTACATATAAACTTTTTTCATCGGGAAGTATAGAATAAATTATAAGGCTTTTACTCAAAGGTTTTTGAGGAAATTCGAGTTATCTGAAATATAACTAATCAAACTGGCAGAAATTTATTTCCCAATCGATCAGATACCTCTTAAAATTGTTAATATTGTCAATATATTACGGATTTTAGCTCATAACAAATCGAAATTAGAATAAGTGTCGCCCTATTTTCATACATTTTTTACAAAAGTGAGTGTATAAAATAAGTACAAAAGTTCAATTAGATTGAACTTGTTGGTAAAGAATAAGATACAATACTGGGAGGACAAATTGTGTTGCTGAACTCCAAAGAAACAGGATTTTAATGCGGGTACATTTCCACACAAAAAATCCCCAAAATGAAATCATTATAGGAATGAAAACCAAACCACTAAAATGTCAACAGCTGATGGATACATTACACAGTGGGAGACATAAAAAAAAAATTGTAAATATTTCGACCATTTCTTACTTAGTAGTCCGATTGCAATGAAATTTGGAACAAGAATAACTAACGTAATATCGAGCTTAGACCACCCAGGTTCACAATATGACCACCCATAATAGGGAACTTTTTGCATATAAAATTTTCAGTGCTCGCCATTTGTTTGTTTCTATTACGATTTTCGAAAAATTAATATATTTGTAATCTGCTAGTAGACATGTACATGTGTGGGTTATCTCTAATAACTAGTTCCCAAGATATATCCGTTTGAAAATGTGAAATTCCAAATTTAGTCCATCTCAGGTTTTTTGGAATTTTTTTAAAATATTGGGTTTTTAACTAAATAAATTCTTGATTTAATAAAAAAAAAATATTGCAATATCTTGTTTCACTCAAAAACTACATTCGTTCAAAGTAGAAATTAAAAAAATCTTTTTTCAACTTTTTCCCCAAAAAGCACCAACAGTTTTTTACCACCAGATAAATATATTCTTCCTGAATGTATAAAGTGTACATAGTAATCTGAAAAATATTTTTTATATAAAAGCGAGTTGTGTTAAAAAAAATTTTTGAATTTTGCCACAGCCCTTTCTAAAGTTGCCACATTTTAATCAAATATCAAATTTAACACACTGTTAAAAATGTTGCACGCCTCCATTTAGGTGGCGAAAGCGGCTGTAGATACTCCAACATATACCTACTTTATTTGGTAAGACTCTTCCAATCCCCGCTTTAAATATATACATGGCAGCAAAAAATTAAAAAACTTCCACAGTTTTAAATAAATTTGAAAAAACTAAAATTTTAAAAATAATTGAATAAATTCCTAATCAATTCCTCATGGCCTATTTTTAAAAGTTATTGATTTTATATCCTTAAGCAATCGTCAAGATCAGCGAAGTTAACTTTTTTAATATTTCTAATATAAAAAATTTAAAAATAGTTGATATAAATGAAATGTATCTCAATTTTTATGCAATTTTGTTCTCTAGTGATAACCGTTATCAAATCCGGGTGGACTTTTTTATTTTGTTTCGTATAATAAATTTTTTTTTTGGAAATAAACCCTCTGTATTTGTAATACGAGATCTTCAAGAATTTACCAATCGGGTTGGTCTTTAATGGAGAGGAATGTGGATATTCTGCTTCATCGACATGCATCTTTACAATTTTTAAAGAAAAATACATTAATTACAAGAAAAATACATTAACAATACAAGACTGTCAATTTTTAACATTATTTTAATGATGGCCCTTTGTTAAGCAAAATATTGGTTTTTACATAAAGAAATGTAAAAGCAAAAAGTGAATATTTTAAATTTAATTTGATTATTATCAAGAAAATAAAATTGTGACTACGGATCTAAGAAAAAGAATCAACATAGAATATAATAGCCCTTAATATAAGATTATATCCCACAAATTTTAATTTTTTTATAGCCGAAATATAAAAACAAGGAAATTTCAATGATTTTGATGATTTGTTAAGGATATAAAATAAATGGCTTTTAAAAATCGGACATAAGGTATCGATCTGAAATTTATTCAAATATTTTTCAAATTATATTCTCTACAAATTCGTTGTGTCCTGTAGGCAAATTTTATCAAAAAAGTCCAATTTTCTCCACTATGCCCAGCCGCTTTTAGAATTACTACATTTTTAATACAAATATCAAATTTAACCCACTGTTAAAAATTGTGCTTACCATCAATTAGGTAGCGGAAGCGGTTGTAGATACTCCAACATATACCTAATTTATTGGGTAAGTCTTTTCCAATCACCACATTAAATGTAGATATGGCAGCAAGAAATGTAAAAAAAATACCATTTTTGGAAGTTTTTTATTTTTGGGAATTATGGGATTGCTTAAACCATAAATTCGAACATAAATTTCACATTTTTTACTCTATTTAAGTCCAAAAAATCCTCGGATTATGTCTATTAATAAAAATTTTATTGAATAGTGAAAATTTACATTTCAACAAAAACTGAAATTTATTCCTTCCTAATAGGATTAACGACGTTTTTGTTCTACAAAGAGTGCTAATTGGAATTCTTTTGAAAGAGACCGTTTACAATAGTATGCACATTTTATGTGTTCAGAAAGAAATTATTTATCTGGAGGTTAAAGACTGTTGGTGCTTTTTGGGGAAAAAATCGCAAAAATTTTATTTTTTTTTTTTAATTTCTATTTTGAACGAATATAGTTTTTGAATGGAGCAAGATACTGCATTGTGTTTTTTTTTTTTTATCAATAATATATTTTGTTAAACAACCAATAATTTAAAAAAGAAATTGGCCCCGATTACGTGCATCTATTCGCTGGACCAGAGTTTGACCAAATTTCACATTTCCAAATTAGGGCTTTATGAAATAAGGCCAGAATGAAATAAGTCCCCAAACCAAAAATGAAATAGCTCCCCATTTTTGGGGCCTTGTTTCATTAAGAAACAATGCCCCAAAAAAATGAAAACAAGCCCCAACAAAATGAAACAAAGCCCCAAAATAAAATGAAATAACTCCGCAATTTTTGAGGCTTTATTTCATAATGAAGTAAAGCCTCATTTTGAAAATGAAATGATATTTACTGGAAGATTATTCTTGTACCCTAAAAAAAAATAGCAAACGAATTGATAGTTTGTTTTTTGTGTCGCACGCAGAAAAAACTTTATTTCGCTCAGCCGCCTGCCGCGTTCTACGGAGGAAAAAAACCCTTAGAGCGGCCGAAGGCCGCCACACAGAAAAACTTGTTTTTACAAATCCAATGTCGAGTCCGTTAAAGTCTTATTTTTAAGACAAAAAGTAATATAATTTGACCAGTCATAGCTTTGTCATTTAAACAGCTAATTGATTGTTTTTTATCTTCTGTTTATTTAAAGTTTAGATCTAATATATACGTAAAATTTTTAATAAAATAGACTTTTAAAAAAATAATCATTAAAAAACAATAAATCTTGGTTGGTATTTTAGGACATAAAAAGTTATGACAGGTCAAATAAATGTTACTTGCTGTCTTAAAAATATAAGATTTCAACGGATTCGAAATCTGATTTGAAAAACAAGTTCATTATAAAATAAGGTCCCAAAAAAAAATGAAATAAAGCCCCAAAATATGAAATAAGACCCCAATTTGTTTTATTAGAAGTTTTTGGGGCCTTATTTCATTTTTGGTTTGGGGACTTATTTCATTGGGGTCTTATTTAATAGAGCCCCAAATTAGAATATCTCGGGAACTATTAGAGATAGCCCATACACGTAACAATATTTTTTCTTAGTCTCTACTTAAAGATTACAAATATGTTATTAAAAAATTTCAAAGTTTTATATGTAAAAAGTTCAATATTTTGGAAGGTTATACTGCAACCCCGTATGGTTTGGCTAAAAATCAAAACTTTATCTCAATATTAAGTCACGTATGCCTGTTTAAAATTGCATTGCAACCTGGTCACTAAGTAAGAAATTACTGAATTATTTCCAAAAATTTTATGGCATATCCCACTGTGCATTAATGCACTAATGTTGTTGCTATAGTTTGTTGTTGTTGATGTTGTGGTTATTGGAGCTATTGCCGTAATACATTGTAGTTAGTTGTTGATATTAAGCTTATGCCATTTACATACTACATCATCTAGCAACCAAATCATTCTCATCAACTTCATAATTATCATCATCATCAGCATCACCGTAGTAGCAGTAGCAGTTTCCGTTCGTCGTTTGTCGTCATAAATATGTCAGAGGAGTTAAGCTTTCATAAATGGCGGCACTTTGTTGTACGTCGTACGTACCACGTCATATTATTACAAGTATTGATTGCTGATGTTATATCAACAACACATTTTGCATATGACAGCTGACATTTTAGGTTATTTGGAATAAAATATAGACGACATAATCAGAATTTATACACTTGTATATATGTGTGTTTTAATCTGAAAATGAAAATTCTACGTATATATATATGAAAGAGATGCGTTATAGGTATAACTATAGAGGTATATATATTTTTTTTTTTAATGAAGAGAAGCAACCCTGCGGGAAATGGACCAGTCACTGGTATGGTCATGTGACTAGAACTTTGTGTGTATGAACCTGTCCTAGTTTCGATTCTGTTATATGAAAGTGACCGGTACTTTTAATATGGGCTTGTAATAGGAGGTGACAATTTGCTACCTGTGGAGCACTGTGTGACGTATCGAATAACTTGACCAAGGTAACATATCACCATACAGACTGAAATGAATATGCTACGGGACAAGTTAAAAGCAGGTAGTGTCAAAGTATGACCACTTTAGGAATTATGTGATATGCAAAAGAACCAGTGGAAAAAAATTATCACGTGACTGGTGTAGGTGTACGTATCTCTGAACTGGAGAACAATTTCTGAAGGAAAACTAGTCACATATTAAGCGCAATGTGTTCTGTAATAGAGGTAGTTTGACTGTAATAGTTTTGAGACGTACCACTGCACTGGTCTAATGGGTACATGTCGCCGGGCATACAAAAAGTAATTAGCAAGTAACCTGTCAGTTTTTGTTCAGCGTATGTCATATTATGCACGACTTGCTAAATAGCCCGTCCGGAACCAATCACTGCACTTTTCCAAAACTGTGTGTCTTACCCCCTGTTCAAAAAAACCTTAAAAAAGGCACAACAAAAATCAATTTTATAATTAGCTCAACAAAAAACTAAGTTTAAGATCTCGACGTTTGGCGAGAAATCGTCATATCTGGCAGCCCTGGTCACAGTTCCGAGTTCAATTCTTTTAAACCAGTGGAGTGTTACGTCTTCATTTCTACTGTCACATAGTCGGTACAGATAAAGTTTCTTCAGTGTTATGTCTGCTGTGTATCAGTCAAGGAACTGAATCCTTTGGCACTAATTGCCATGTTTTCATCCACTTTTTTTGTAGAGGTAGCTATTTATAACTTTTTTCATTTCAATTTTCAATAAACGTTTTAATTGATATTATCATTGCAATGATAGGTGCAAAATCAATTAAAATATTAATTGATTCAATAAATTTGTTAATTGAAACTCGTTTTTGGTTTTTTCTTTGTAGAACACAATACACCAAATCAAATAGTATATATTTCAATGAAAATTACGAATATGAGCTTCTAATTTCAAATCAATGACGGGTCTTGCATTATTATCTACCATTTGTTTTTTAAAAGATTTCCAAGAAAAAATTTCAATAAATGTATTTCAATTCATGCATTTATTACCAACAGAGTTGAGACTTTATTAGAAAAAGCGGGGAACAAAAACTTGTTTCACGTAGCTTCTAACTATAATCCCGCTGATCTAGCAAGCCGGTGGATGGTTCCTAATTATTAATTAAGAGAAAGTCTGCTTTGGGGCATGGTAATGAGTGGCTCATACTGGCAAAATTTTTGTGGCCTAGAGCATCAGTTAAATTCGAAACTTTGGTAGAATCAAAGGAGCGCAATTTCATATTGCTAGATCGTCTAAAAAAGAGCACATTCTTACCCGGTTCTCGTGCTTAGCAAGGGCAACGAAATCATAGCTCGGCTCAAGAGCTGGCTTTCGTAAGAAACCGTTTATTTTCATAGTCCCAATAAATTAATTTTTTTGGTAAACTAAGTGACTTGTTAGCGAAAGGTAAAATAAACTCTCGCAGTAATTTACTAACCCTAACCCCATTTTTGAACAAAAATAACAATATTCGTGCAACTGGTCGCCTTGGTTTTTCTTCAATAAAAGGCACCCTTTTATACTTGGAAGAAGTTGCAAGGGCAAATCATGGCACCTTTAAGTATGGCCCGATGAAAGAAGTACTTTTAGTCGACTCTTTACGAACAAATGCGTTGATTTTGCTGACCCATTCGAGATTAAAAGTTTAACTGGTCGATATTGTGAAATAACCAGGGGTTATGCGTGTCTCTTTGCAAGTTTTTCAACTAAAGCTATTCATTTAGATGCTGTTAGTGATCTGTCGACACCTAAACATTGGAATATATCACAAAATGTATAGCAACAGTTCGGCCATTTCTTACTTAGTCGTAAGATTGAAATTAAATTGGGAACAGGCATAAGTGACGTAACATCATGCTTAAGTTATTCGATTTTGAACCTTCGAAACCCTCCGGCGGTGGCAATATGACCACCCAAAATAGAAAACTTTTTGCATATAAAATTTTGAGAGCTCGCCATTTTTTTGTTTATAATCCTATTTGCAAAAAAATTACATACAAATGTTTAATCTGCTAGAAAATAAAAAAAAAATCAAATTTTAACCCAAAAAGCAACAGTCTTTTACATCCAGATAAATATTTTCTTTCTGAACTTATAAAGTGTGTACTATTCTGAAAGGTCTTTTTTGTGTTAAAAAAACTTTGGATTTTTGTAAAGCCGCTTCAACTTTATTCCGCAGTTGTGCATTCCTCCAATTATAGAGCAACATATACCTAATTTATTGGGAAGTCCCTTTCAAGATCCGATTTAAATGTAGACATGACAGCAAAAAATGTAAAAAATCCAATTTTTGGAAATTTATTTTGTATTTTTGCGAATTGCGGGATTGCTTACAGCAAATAATAAATTCGGACATAAATTTCACATTGCTGACTTAAAATTCTATTTAAGTTAAAAAAATCATTGTATTATGTCTATTAATAGATATTTTATTGAATAGTGAAAATTTACATTTTAACAAAAACCATAAATTTTACCTTCATAATAGGATTACCCACATTTTTGTTCTCCCAAGAGTGCTAAATGCGATGCTTTGTAAAAATATCGTAATCTAAAGTTTATTTTCTTTCCTTAGGCAGGAATGAAATCCGGATAGGGACACGCCTACATCAGATTGCTTTTCACAATTTGTTAAATAAGTTTTGGGATTTTAGCACATTTAATTACTATAAATGCAATTAATGTTTATCCCGATGAAAATAAATTTAAATAACAAATATGCAGGTGCTTGTGCAAATTTAAATGTAACTGACACTAATAGAAAACATATGATTTTCTATTGTTGATTTACTTGAATAAACGTCACTACATTGATAGGTCTGTCAAAAAAAACAGAGTAGTATTTGGAAGATGACAAAGCCAATTGTGACAATTTTTTGTTGTTGTTTTGGTTTTTCTTTGATATTTTAAATTTTGAATCTCGCTCCTAGACGAGGACAAGAAATTCTCATTGAGTTTGTGATTTAACATAACAAATATCTCTAGAAATTCTAATAACAAAGTCCCCTGAAGATTTCCTTAGGCAGGAATGAAATCCGGATAGGGACACGCCTACATCAGATTGCTTTTCACAATTTGTTAAATAAGTTTTGGGATTTTAGCACATTTAATTACTATAAATGCAATTAATGTTTATCCCGATGAAAATAAATTTAGATACTTAATATTGTTTTGGTCATTAGGTGAAGCTACATCCCAAATTTCGAGATTCTAGCTTTCTTAGTTTACGAGATACACCAAATGCCCCATTTTTCGAAGATAAAGGTTCATTAAAAAAATCTGACTTTCTATTTTAAAATATGTACACTGTAATGTACAGGGGTACCCAGCAAAAATAACCTGGATTTGGTAAGCAGTAACTACTTTTCTATGCTTCCACAATAGCGCTTCACTGTTTTGCTTACAATAAAGCATTTTGTTGTGCTTCCCAAAATGCTTTTTTTGAAAGAGTGAATAATACTTACAATGAAGCAGTAAAGAATGCATACCATGAAGCATTAATGTTGCCAACATACAAAAAAAAGTGCTTCTTAATACGTAAGAAGGCATGAATTTATTGCTTCTAAGAGCACATGGAAGAAGCACTTTTCACCTGATTAAAAGAGACATACCAAGTGGAACATCGCGAACAAAAATCATGCCTTCTGTATTTGCTTTGGCAGCGCTTCGTAATTAAATAATGCCTTCCGGAAGTGTTTCTGGGTAAGCACTATACTATACTTTTAGAACATTACTCAAAAATTTTAATATAAAACTCCGTGCCGAATTTTGTGCATATACATACGTTAAACAGGAGCGAGGTAAAGCAATTTATAATATCGGTTTGTATGGGAGGTGCCACGCCCGCTCCTAATATCCAGCCCACTTTTAGCCCAAAACTTACTTTTTTTTATAAAACGCCTTGCCAAGTGTTGCTCATATTGGTTTAACAGGAGCCGTGGTGATGTAATATGCATTTTGGGTTTGCATGGGAGGTATCACGCCCCTTCAGCTATTCTGTCCACTTACTAAAAAATTTTGTTAGAAAACATCATGCATGATTGTGTTCAAATATGTTTCACATAAGCCAACGTAAAGCAATTTTAAACTTTGGGATGAACGATCAAGATCTAATATGGCCTATAGTAATTTCCAGAGTAGGCGGTATGGTTTTGGTTCATCTTTCAAGAACATCGGTTCAGTCGTTTGGACTTGATGGTGAAACAAACATTCTGACAGACAAACAAAAGGATTTGAACAACTTTTAAAATTGCAAGTAAAATTAGGGTGAATTAGGGTAAACTCAAAAAAGTCCGTAAAGTTAAAAGGAACCTTGCAGAAAAATTACTAATATCTGCAAATGTGTTTTGCTAAAAATCGGTGATCTTATGCAAATAATTTTAAAAAATGTTCAAAACTTTGTTTTTTCAGATATTTTTAACACATACTTTTATTTATTATCCTATTGGATCTATTTTAAAAGTCTAATTAACTACTACAACCAGATGTGACCGAATTAATCAGTTGTGATAACAATCATTCAACAGAACGTTTACAGTTAACAAGGTCGAATAGAGGAAACTACATTATACAAATCCGTCACCGTAACCGTTTTATTTTTACCATTCGTCTCTGGAACCGACTACATAGGTATACTCAACGCACAAGCAACGCAATACATTTTAGGAAATTATTGCTTAAACATTTCTTGAAAATTTTTTTGTTTTATTGTTTATCCTAATTATTATTAAATGCTGATTTACTTAATTATTTAATGTTTTTAGAATTATATAAATCTTTTAGATTCTGCAATTTGTAATTTAATTTAAGTGGAATTAACTTATTAATATGCAATGTTCTGTTTAACTTGTCTGATTCTAAAACCGCAATTTATAAGATATTGTATCTTGTTGTATTAGAAATTCAAATGAATAAATACATATACAAAATACAAATTCCATTCTATTGGCGACAAATACGGTTGATGCGACCTAGTCTGTTTTCTGGGTGTACTACGAGAGCGGATCAATAAGTACGGGACTTTTTGAATGAAACACAGTTTTTTTTGCAAAAAAAAAATATTTTTCAACATAATCTCCTTTTAGCTCAATACACTTAGTCCAAAGTTTCACCAGTTTTTGTATCCCTTCCAAAAATAGGATTCTTCGAGGTCCTTCAAACAAGCATTTGTTTGATCAATAATTTCATCGTTGGAGCTAAATCTCTTTCCACCGAGCCATTTCTTTAGGTTTGGAAATAGGTAATAGTCACTGGGGGCTAAATCAGGATAATATGGCGCATCAGGTACCAATTCGTAGGCCAATTCATGGAATTTTGCCATTGAGACTGCACACGTGTGCGCCCGTACATTATCTTGATGAAAAAGAACTTTTTTCTTGGCCATATGGGGGCGTTTTTTTTTTTTTAAATCCCCATTAAATCGGTCCAATATGTTGGCATTATATTCGCCGTTTGTTGTTTTTCCCTTTTGAAGGTAATCGATATGGATTATCCCGCTTGCATCCCAAAAAACTGTTGCCATCACCTTATTGGCCGACAAACTTACCTCGGCCTTATTCACTAGGAGAAACCCATTGTTTAGACTGCTGCTTGGTCTCCGGAGTGTTGTAATGGATCCATGTTTCATCCACAGTTACAAAACGCCGCAAAAACTCATTCGAATTGCGGTTAAACAACTCCAAACAATTCTTTGAAGTTGTCACCCGAATACGTTTATGGTCAATTGAGAGCAAACGCGGCACCCATCTTGCAGACAGCTTTCTTAAAACCAACTGATCATTTAAAATCGAAATCACACTGCCATATGAAATGCCTATGGCATCAAAATCTCACGCACTTTTACTCTTCGATCGTGGATTTTTTCGACATTTTCAGGTGTATTGGCCTCAATTGGCCGTCAGAACGTTCAGCGTTATTTGTACCTGTGCGACTACAACGAAAGTCAGTAAACCACTTTTTTGCCATTGAAATCGATGGTGCAGAGTCCAGATAGTATATATCAAGATTTTCCTTTTGAATTGACGTTTTTTTTCGCCCAAAATAATGTTTAATGAGCACTCGAAATTCACTTTTTTCCTTTTTAAAAAAAAAAAAATCCACGAGGTTTGTATGTTTTGATTAGCTGCTCAAAATTTGTCAGTAGTCTGTCTATTAACAGATGATACTTGATGGGAGCAGTGTTGCATTTCATATAGCTACGAGGGAAGCTCGAATAGTCACGGACTTATTGATCCGCCCTCGTATCTGCTTCTGACCTTATAATTTAAATTAGATTTTGATTTATAAAGAAAGCAATCATTTATCTTGAATAACACTTCCATATTTACATAAATTTAAGAAAATTAATGTGTCTAAATAAAATCGTTTTACTTTAAGTAGAATGTTTTAATTTTGTTACTTTACTAATTCGTAGCCTAACAACATAATCTCTTCTATTGGGCAATTCAATTTACTTAATTTAATTACTTAACCAAAACCATTTTCCTCTCTTATCTTAAACCCCCCTCCCGCTATACAATAAAACCACATAAAATCTAACACAATCCCTTACTACTACCACTACCATCAACTTAAACATTAACATTTTTTCATATTTATTGGTATGTGTGGGTTATATACAATAATATCCCTTTCCAAATCTGTCTAGGTTTAAACATTTGTTTCTTTTTTATAAATATAAATTTTGAAAGCTAATAGATAAACATATGCCTAAACTCAAAAAAAAAACATAAAATGGGAAATGGGAAATACAAAAATTCATACACACAGAGAACAGATTCGTTGTGATAACCGAATTTGTCACCAATTTAGTTACACATACTATCACATTATTCGGTTACAGCTTTCAATATCCACCATACTATAAAAGCATACCCAAGTAAAAAAAATGTACATTGTGCATCATCAAATTATATTAAATTATATATAAATTAGATATGCGATGAGATCAAATTTGATCCGAAAAATGAGAATATATAATTGTATCTAAAATACATCAAATTGTATCGAATTCAATACAATTTTATCGAATTAGATATAATTTTATGAAATTAAATACAATTTTGTACATTTCATGTATATTTTTTATTTAACATTTCATGTATGTTACAAAATCATTCGAATTCGATATTATTAGATAAAAGTTGATACCAACAGTTCCTAGTTTATCTCAACAGTTATATCAAATTATATATAATTTCATAAACTAATATATGTAACTAATATTATTTTTACAGTATTTTTACGAGGGTAAAACAGGTGGAGCCAAAAAAACATCGCATTATTTCAACAATTTAACTCCGAACAGGGTTGCTTTGTAGAAAAATAAACTTTTTTTCTTTCAGCCATTAAAATACACAAATCTTTTGTTCGTCTGTATGAGATCTTAGCATATATTAAACTACTTGTGCAAACTAACATGGATTAAAATACAGCTATTTTGTGAGAGAGGCTCAACTTTTTTCTTGACTTTTATTAAAAGTACAAAGCGCTCGCGGAAGCTAAAGTCTTGCTTGTAAACAAAATTCAAAATTTTTTTAAGTTAACTAACTCAGAAATCTTAATTCCGGAATTATTTAATTATATTTAAAGTCATTATGTTTTTATTATGGCACTTCATATAATAACATGTGGCTTTGTAATGTATCATATATAATCATATCTGAATTCAAACAAAAATATTCAAATTTCTATATAATTTTTTATGGAACAATATATGTAGGAGCGTGGCTCAACAAGTCCGTGACTTTTTGAATGAAACCACTTTTTTTTGCAAAACAAAATTTATTTTTCAACATAATCCCTTTTAGCTCAATGCACTTAGTCCAACGTTTCTCCAATTTTTGTATAACATCCAAAAAATAGGATTTTTCGAGGTCCATAAAATAGACATTTCTTGGCCATATGAGGTCGTTTTTTTTTAATCCTCGTTAAATCGGTCCAATAAGTTGGCATAATATTCGCCGTTTCTTGTTTTTCACTTTTGAAAATAATCGATGCGGATTATACCGCGTGCATCCCAAAAAACTGTTGCCAAAAACTGTCACCTTATTGGCCACTATTACATTTATTTTCAATTGAGAGCAAACGCGGCACCCATCTTGCAGACAGCTTTCTTAAATCCAACTGATCATTTAAAATCGAAACCACACTGCCATATGAAATGCCTATGGTATCAACAATCTCACGCACTTTCACTCTTCTGTCGTCCATATCGTGGATTTTTTCGACATTTTCGGGTGTATTAACCTGAATTGGCCGTCCAGAACGTTCAGCGTCATTTGTACTTGTGCGACCACAACGAAAGTCAGTAAACCATTTTTTACCATTGAAATCGATGATGCAGAGTCCCCATAGTATTTATCAAGCTGTTCCTTGCTTTGATGGACGGTTTTTTTTTTTCAAAAAAAAATGTTTAATGAGCACTCGAAATTCACTTTTTTCATTTTTAAAAAAACCCACGAGGTTGTATGTTTTGAACAGCTGTTAAACGCAAAGTAAATGACGGAACTCGCTCAAAATTTGACAGTAGTCTTTTAACAGGTGGTACTTGATGGAAGCAGTGTTGCATTTCATATAACTACGAGGAAAGTTCAAAAAGTAAGGGACTTATTGATCCGCCCTCGTAATATATAATTCGGTATATTCTGATTAATTGAATATAAGACAATATAAAATAATATATTGCTATATATACACTAGGCCGGGTCGATTTGTATGGAGGCAAAAAAATCGCTTAACGTTCAAGGAAAATCGTATTCTAGGGATCAAAATAAGAAACTTTGCCGAAGGAACCATACCTCTAAAACGAATTTTGATGTCCCGACTTTTGACCCGTAAGGTAAAATTTTGAAAAAGCCCACTTTGATATTTCAGAAATTAGGAGGAATCTCTCCAAGATTATGGGAGATACTTCTTCTCCGGGAGACGCGCTAGCAGATTAATGCATAAATTATCATTCTAGGGGTTAAAATTTAAGTTAAAAGAGGGCCTTTTTAGCCGTGTTTTTTTAGCAAAATGTACAAATCTCGGGATAGAGATATTTCAGAAAGTAGGAGGAGTCTTTCCAAGATTAGGGTCTATAAATATATTCGATTGGGTTGGATTCGATAGGGGCACTCTAAATGGGTCAAAGTGGGATTTTTCAAAATTGCACCCTACGGGTCAAAAGTCGGGACATCAGAATTCGTTTTAGAGGTATGGTTCCTTCGGCAAAGTTTCTTATTTTGATCCCTAGAATACGATTTTCCTTGAACTTTGAGCGATTTTTAAATCGATCCGCCCTAATGTGCGCCCATATAAATATTCTTGAAACAACACAAAGCTTATAAAATTAGATACAAAAATTTATGATTTAACATATATGATTATATGACTGCATAAATTTATACATTGAAACATTTAATTGTATAAAATTATATCCAAATTTATAAAAACTTTTTTACTTGCATATTATGTTATTATTATGTTATTACTTTCGAGTTAAATAAAATTATTCTGTTTTATTAAGTTTTTGCATATGAAAATAGACAATTAGTACATATGCTCAAAAAAAAGTACGTAGAGTTAGCAAAAAAATTATTTGAGTCAGCAAAATTTTAACCCTACGGGATACCTCCCTTGTTAGTAACAAAGGTTTACTTTAGTTAATTTATTTCGCTGAAATTGAAATCTGTTTTTTTTTTGTGGTTGTTTTAAATATATATAAAAATGTCAATACTTCCATATCGTTAGCTTAATGCAATGAAATAAAAAAATCTGTAAATAAGCAAAATATTGTATTAATAACACTGTGCTACAAATTTTAAGGGTTAGTGATCGGCGGGGGTGCTGCATACCGGGAAAAGTTATATGTGTCAAAAAAAAGTTATACGTCTCCCGGCGTTTCGCTGGGTCAGGGCTAGGAATCGAGATATATCGATTTGAAGTTTGTAAGTATCGTATAGGGGAAATTGTAATTTTTTGTACTTTTTTCATGCAGTTTCCCATCTAAATGTTGAAATATCGCAAAGTGATGTTCAGCAAAGTTATTAAGCTCAAAGTGTTGCTCCAAAACTAAAACTAGACAAAAACTACGTATGGTGTATGTATGACGCAATTTTATATTTTTCAAATGAAGATAATTCTAAAATATAAAAAAAAAAATTAAAACAACTACCTGAGACGCGCATCCATTGTTTTGTACAGTCGGAATAAAGCGTACCCAGCAAAACCAGACATTACCAAGTAATTAAGCGTTTAAATAGCGCACCAAGGGATTCACTAGTTACCAGGCTATTTACGCGCTTGATTACCGCTGTTCGCGATGACCCATAACTCATGGATGGTCATTACACTTTCGTTTTCTAAAAAAAGAGAACAACCTGATTGGTTACTCATAGTGAAAGAATGAGTAATTACCTTAATATTAGGAATGAGTAGTTAATCACAATGATAGAATAAGTCGTTACCAAAGGGTTATTTTTTTTCAAGTCTTTAAAAAAAAATTTTAAATAACTTTAGCTTGGAAAATGTACTTGTAAAAATTTGTAAAACAAATTACTACAACACTAGAATCAAAAATATGATGTCGAGTCTTATGTAATTACCATTACCAATTACCAGTAACTCATTATTTTACAATGACATATAAGTACTTTGGTAACGCATTATCAGTAAGTCATTATTTTGTATTTTAAAGTAATGCAATATGTAATGACCTATTATTACTTGGTAATCTATACGGTAATGTCCCGTCATTGCAATGCTTTTAAGGGGTAGTTTATATTTTATTTTTGCCTGCATCCCCAATTTATCGAAATATCGTTTTGTACAGCAGCACCAAAGCGTATTCGATTTTTGCCTGAATCTTCATTTAGTAATTTTTTTAAATTAGTTTATTTAATTTATTTATTGTTTTCTTAATATTTTTTTAATTGCTGAGTCAGCAAAATTTTAGTCAGGCGGGTGCTTGCAAAAAAATTGCTAATGTCAGCAAAATCTTTTGCTGAAAATCAGCGAGTTGATTTTTAGCAACAAAATTAGTAGATTCAGCAAAAGTTTTGCTAACATTTAGTAGATTAGAAATTAAAAAACCGTTGCTAAAATTAATAAAATTTTTGCTGAATATTAGTAGACTGAAAAAAACTTAAAAAATTTGTAGAAAAATTATACTTTAGTTAATTTATTTGCTAAAAATCATAAAAAATATTTTTGTGATTCTGTTTAAAATAATTTACAATACGTTACAAAATATAAAAATGTTCATACTCCCAAAGTGACAATATGAATTATTGTAATATCTAATAAGAATACAAATAATTATATATAACATAAACGAAATTATCTTTGAACTACTTACATCAATTATTGTCTAAATTATGCTACCTTTTAAAGGAACGCAAATGCCGCAGGGAATTATAGAAACGAAACGAAAAACTAACAATATATAACATATAAAACCCTTTTTTGCAATAAGAAAACGGAAACAAAAAAATCTACCTAAGATGTGTGTCTTTGTCTTTCGCTTTAGTCTGTCTATTTATTGCATATTTGTTTGCAATTTGACCACACAAGACTATTAACATTTAGTTTACAAATTCATATTTAATCTTTATCAAATTTAAATATTTTTTTAATTAATAGATTAAGTTGTTTTAATCCACAATACAAAAATCTTCCATGGTTGATTTTTTTTATATTGTGTCTTACTAGAGTTGTATTTTTTAGTATAATTTTCCTCGTCACTACTACATCGTGACTTGCAGCGACATATAATTCATTCTGCGTATATCTTTAAGTCTGGTTGATGTGCTATTCAACACAATTTTTTTTAGCAAAATAAATTATTAAAAAGTTAGTAAAATATTAGTAAGACATTAGTTCAAAACAGTTAAGTGCTGAATAAGTATAACTAAAATTTTAGTATAAAACATAATTTTAGCAAAAAACTTGCTGAAAAATAGTATACCTGATTTACAAGATGTTTTACTAACTTTTCTACAAACTTATTTTTTTGAGTGTAGGTTATATGAATGTTTGATCTTTTGCATGGGATTGTGTCACTTCTTTCAAAACGTGTTCTGCTGATGGGAACCTAGAATATTCCCGAAATAGATCTATCAACACATTCCAGAAAATGGTCAATTAATAAATTTGAAAACGAAAAATTCTATAGATTACTTGTTAGGACAATATCCTAATAAAGAAATATAGAGTATGGCCTCGAACTTAAATAATTTTCATTTTCATTGCACAATTAAAGGTAGAAAAACATAATTTTTATTTTTAATAAAAATTATATTAAACTTAATTTTATATATTTTTTTTCCTTTTTCCTATTCTTTCTTCTTTTTCCTTCTTCCGATTTCGGTTTGGGGGAGCAATTTCCCATCCCCCTCCCTAATAACTTGAAGAATTGCAGTATAAATTTTGTTGTACTACAAAATCATTGATTGTTAGAATACTTTAACTGTTTTAATTAAGAAAATTTAATGAAGGTATAAACTTTCCTGTTTAGCAAAGCATTTTTTATATTTTCAACCGATTTCCAACTAACTTATTTGCTGAGTGTACCCTTATCACAAGTTCAAAACTAGAAAGAAGACATGATACAACATGAACAAACGCGCTTTTTTATATATCGCAATTTTTGCTGATTTTGTCTTTACTAGTACGTTAAATCAGACAAAAATCGCTGTTTTAGCACATATGGTAAGTAAATGGCGTCTGTTAGCTAAAATTTTATTTTTATGATCCTTATTCCTGTTACTTCCTTATATGTTTTAGTACATAGACACACATGTTTTTTTTCGTTTTTTTCCGAAATTAAAAAAAAAAAAAACTTAACAAAAATACCATGTCTACTAAAGTCATTAGTGAAATAAAATATTGTTGTCATGATTTTTAAACTCATCGACAATGGTTCCCGTAATGGCGGCATTCGTTTACAATACAAATACGTTTACTTAAAACAAATTTACCTCATGAAATACTTTAAGATTCATTTTTTTCGCAGGTTAATATTATTATTGTCTGATTTAATTTTGTTGAAGTGAAAAGCGAATTAAAACAAAAAGTATCTATAAATAAAATTAACTTCCGTTGTATATTTTCTGATCTACTGCACAGTAGGGTGTCCCTTAAAAATAGATTTGTCATTACACCGCCAGTTTTATTACAAATTGTTTTAAATAAAAGAAATCGATTTTTATTTTTGGAAAAAGTTAACCCGTGCCGAAAGTTGGCCGAAATGGCCTATTTTGGAAAACAAATTTGTTAAAAATTCCTTAAATTCAAAATTTCGAAAAATTTTATTTTTTATTTCATTTATTCATTTAATATTTTCCAAATTATTCAGACAGCATCGGATATCTAAATCCGCTTTAACCTGTAATCCAAAATGAGCCACGAATTTGATAAAAAAAATGCAAAAACATCTTTTTTAATTAATTTTAAAGATTTTTCAAACGCCTAATTTGGAGATGTCGAATGCCATTTTTATAATATATTCGTTGTTATTAAACAGACTTGGGCGACGTCAATTACATTTCAAAATCATTAATTTTTCTATATCATTAATAATTTCATACCTGCGGTCACACTTGTCTGCTGAAACGCTTCTTTGCAATATTATAAACTTTGTCAACACCAAACATGGGACATAATACCATTATTTGAGTATTTAAATACAGGCCAATTACTTTTTTACGCGTAATTACATGTAATTGGGTGTAATTGAGTATTTGACTTTTAATTAAATAACCATATCGCACACCTAGTTCAAAAGTGACTTAAATCAAAATTTTAGTTTTTCGGGTTTATATGTTTAAACTATTCACAATACACATGTTTATCTTTAAAAAAAATTTCAGTGTATTTTGTTGTTGTTAACTATTGCTTAAAAACAGTTATATCTTTCTTTATGTTTCAATTGGTATATGGTTGCAAATATTTTTCTCGATTTCTGAAAAATTAAAAATTTTGAGTTGAGTCACTTTTGTACTTGGTGTGCGATGTGTTGTTACTAATCCCCATGTTTGGTATTAAACATTTTACGAATTTTCCAAGGAAGCGTTTAAACTCACAAGTGTGAGCGTAGCGTATCTGACATTATTAATGATTGTGAAATGTAATTGACGTCGCCCAAGTCTGTTATTAAAAAATTAATTGGAAAAATGAAAATTCGATTTTGTGTTAAGAGCGTGTCCTATCAAGGACATTTTTATGAAAATTGCATATTTTTACAAAAATTTAACAAAATTTTAAATTAAAGTACTTTGCGAAAAAAAATACCGTTTAAATTTATTTTACTTTTATTTAAGAAAATGTATAACTCTAAGTGGACTGGGGACAAAAAAAACGCACATGAAACTTAATTTTAATTACGACTACACTCATAGAACTAAACCTGTAAAAATAACAAAAAAAAGCAAAAAAAAAAAAAGCTACCAAAAATTAGTCAAAAATGATATTGCAGAAAAAAACTGCTAAAACTAGCAGATTTTTTTACTAAACATTAGTAATATATTTTTAATTTTTAACGAGCTTCCAACCTCCGTATATTTACAAAAATAAAGCAAATCAAACATATTAGCTAGGTTGATACTAGTATTTCGATCTGGCTATAGATCTCATCAGAACCGGAAAAGTTAGAGCCTCCATAATAGGCAGAACTTTAACAAAAACCCTATTAATAATCAATTTTGCTCCATTCCTAACAAAAATCATGATGTCACTAAACTTTGAAGACCAAAAATGTTCTATTTATATAAAAAAATTTAATTTGTACTCTGGCTCAAGTAATATTTTTTACAGTTTTGTTAGTTTTTTGTTTTTATATACATCGAGACTATTTTTATGTTATTTTTAATTTTTAACGAGCTTCCAACCTCCGTATATTTACAAACATAAAGCAAAAATTTAATTACAAATTGGATTTACAAATATTTAGTTATATTTGAGCTAAATTTTTGTTAATTGAAAGTAACAAAATAAACTGTTAAAACCCACAAAAACGGTTACTAAATATTAGTAGACAAAAAAAAACATTTAAAAGATATGAAATTTTTTAAAGTTTTTTTTAAGGCCAATAAAAGTCTGCCCTTATAAAATCAGCAATCTACAATTTTTAGCAAAAATTTCTGTCGATTTTATCAAAATAAACTGTTGTTTGCATTCGACTAAATTTGAGGTAAATATAGCAAAACATTTTTTTAATATTACAGTTTTTGTTTGTTATTTTGAGTTTATAAATATTTAGTAAAAGTTTTGGCTAATTTAGCAGAGTAAAATGTACAACAAGTAACTAAAATGCACATCGAATAAAACTAAAATTTTGTAAAGCTAAGAGATTTATTTTTGCTGTTCTTATTTTAATAATATTTAGCAAACCTATTTGCTAAATTTAGCAGTTTTTTTGCAAACTCATTTTTAACTTATTTTTATTAGCTTTTTCTGCTATTTTTACACGTTTATTTGTATGAGTGTAGACAAAATTGTAAAGCCTTTAAATTGATACAAATAAATGTATACATTATAAAAATATTATTTTATATAACCTTCTCCATATAGGGTTAACTTTTAGACTGTTCGCCAAAAAATAACACCTTTCATAATGTTCGGAAAAATATTACATACTTACATTTTATTAGACTATAATTGTCTTAACTTTTGTTCTTAGTGGTCGGGGGGACCAAGGAACTTAATTAAAATTATTACTACAATATAATAAAGCCTTTAAATGGATCAAAAACCACTTGTCACTGCTATTTTGATTTACTTGATCCATACAGGGTTAATGGTTTCACTTTAATGCAATGCAGTGCAACACTGCTCGTATCAAGTACCACTTGTTAAACGACTACTGTCACATTTTGAGCGAGTACCGTCATTTACTTTGCGTTTAACAGTTGTTCAAAACATACAACCTCGTGGATTATGGGAATGCAAATGGAATGGAAAAAAACTGAATTTCGAGTGCTCACTAAACATTATTTTTTGCGAAAAACAAAAAACGTCAATCAAACCAAGCTTGATAAATACTATGGGGAACTCTGAACCATCGATTTCAGTGGTAAAAAAGTGATTTACTGACTTTCGTTGTGGTCGCACAAGCACAAATGACGCTGAACGTTCTGGACGTCCAATTGAGGTCAATACACCCGAAAATGTCGAAAAAATCCACGATATGGTGTTGGACGATCGAAGAGTAAAAGTGCTTGAGAGTGTTGATGCTATACGCATTTCATATAGCAGTGTGATTTCGATTTTAAATGATAAGTTCGGTTTAAGAAAGCTGTCTGCAAGATGGGTGCCGCGTTTGCTATCAATTGACCATCAACGTAATCGTGTGACAACTTCAAAGGATTGTTTGGAGTTGTTTAACCGCAATTCGAATGAGTTTATGCGGCGTTTTGTAACTGTGGATTAAACATGGATCCATTACAACACTCCGGAGACCAAGCAGCAGTCTAAACAATGGGTTTCTCCGGGTTAACCGGCTCCGAAGAAGGCCAATGTAAGTTTGTCGGCCAATAAGGTGATGTCAACAGATTTTTTGGGATGCACGCTGGATAATCCACATCGATTACCTTCAAAAGGGAAAAACAGTAAACGGCGAATATTATGCCAACTTATTGGACCGATTTAACGAGGATTTAAAAAAAGACGACCCCATATGGCCAAGAAAAATTTAGCCACCAGTGACAATTTTCTATTTCCAAACCTAAAGAAATGGCTCGGTGGAAAGAGATTTAGCTACAACGATGAAATATAGATCAAACCAATGCCTATTTTATGGACTTCGAAAAATCCTATTTTTTGAATGGGATACAAAAATTGAAGAAACGTTGAACTAAGTGTATTGAGCTAAAAGGAGATAATGTTGAAAAATATTTTTTTTTTTTGCAAAAAAAATGTGTTTTATTCAAAAAGTCACGGTCTTATTGAGCCACCCTCGTATTAACCTCATTTTACAAAAAAAAAAAAATATATTATATAAAATTACCAAAAAAAAAAAAATTAAAAAATTATTTCAAATATTTTAACTTAAGTTTTTCAACCATTGTCCTTAAATCCCATCAGCACTATCAACACCATCATCATTATTATTTTAGTTTTATAAGTGTGTTAATTCAGTTGTTTAAGCGCTATTATTTTTTATTTTTTTTGTTTTCCACTTTCAGTGAATAAATTTTAATATGCTCGACTATACTAGCATAATCGTCATAATCATTTAGCTCTTACTACCCAGTTAGAAGGTGGCAACAAAAAACGAAAAATGTTTTCAATTCTGTTGATAATGATGATGACTATGATGACGTTTTGTCTGTGGCCAACAGCAGCTCTCATTTGAATCCATTAAGGATTTATCGCTTTTAAGCTTCCGTTTTATGCCTGAAGCAACAGCTTTAGTTTCATTATTCAGCGTTGAATGACGACTGACTATCTCATGGATTGCAGATGAGCGCACTTTTTCTACTATAATTTTCATTTTAATACTTTTTTTATTGTTGTTACTACTATTACCGTTATTATTACAGGTGCCAAATGAAAATTACACATACACACTATAGAGCTTACATATACATTAGGGGCTCCAAAAAAAAGCTATTGAGTTATTGACTGGGCTACCCCTTGGAAATATTTATTTGGGTGCAATAACAGTCGAAAATAAAAATACTCAGAAAAACATGGAGAGCTCAAGAACTGGCCGAAGAGTATTTTAGAAACAAAAACCAAGAAGATGTTCTTAGTTACGTTAAAATAAAATTAAACTTAAATTCGTATAGCACCGAAATACAAGAGCAATTATCTAATTTCGTCGAAGCACTAAAAAAACGCTACAAAGAGGTTAGATACAGTAAACAAAATTCTATATAAAAAGTGGGAACTGCTTAGAAGGCCAACTTACTGTCGCTTCCGAAAAAACAAAGCAAGATAAGGCTGGAAGACCACACAAATCAGTGAACAACTGCAGCGATAGATCTAAGAGGCGGAAACTTAAAAATATTAACGATGATATTGGATGTACAAATATAAAAGAATCTTTCCTGCAGCAATTACGATCAGAGAAACAATTGATAAAAGCGGATATCATTGAAAAAGTTGTAAAAGCTAGTCCAGTGAGAACAAAACGGATTCTTAAGAGTATACCAACTCCGAACGATGCAAAACATTTCACAAATGAGGAGGCATTAGCATTATTTCTGGATTTGAAATTAACAAAACAGCAATATTCAAAATTCAGCTCAGATTGCGTGCGATAGAAAAAGGCTCAAATATGTATCCAGCATATAATCACATAACCGCTGCTAAAATTGACAGTTTGCCATCAAAGGACACTATTACAATCACACCAATTTCGTCAGAGGTACAACTACAATCTCTGCTTGATCACACAGATGAACGCTTGCTACAATCGATAAAAGGAAATGAGCTAAAGAAATATGGAAACACAAAGTTAATTCTTTTTTGTAAATGGGGATGTGATGGTTCTTCCGGACAAAAACAATACAAACAAGTAGTATCTGAAAATACTTCTGACTCAGATATGTTCATGGTATCATTTGTACCATTGCGATTGAAAAAGATTTTAGAAGATGCAGAGATTTTAGAAGATGCAACGCAAACAAAGGAAATTTTAAAAATGAGACACCATCTTCTAGGAAATACTGCAGGCCAATCAAATTTGAATTCAAAAAAGAAACTCATGATGCCATTAACAAAGAAGTTAAAATTATCAACGACCAATATCAATTAGGAACAATAAGAAATAATGAAACCAACAAGGAGTTAAGAAGTTCAAAAAAGAAACAAGATCAATATCGCAAATTTGGATTGATTATAGATCAGCCAAAGCAAGGGCCCGGCAATACAAATGATGGCAATACTGTAAGATTCTTTTCAGATCCAAAAACAGCATCTGAAATAACAGAGGTGGATTTAAACCTTATTTTGAGATAACACGTGCCGCATCGGTCCTGAAGTTTGAATAGCGTATTACAAGGGGAAAATATGACTTTTTGTACATTTTCTTAAAAATTTTCATATTTTCAAACGAATTTGAATTCAGAGCATTAAGGAATCATGATTCCTAGTGAATAGTCTTTGTAATAAAGCAATAATAACTTAAATCGGTTAGAAAGCAGCCGATTTATTACAATTCCCCCCGGAAATTAATGAATGTTTTACAGACCACTTAATCAAGGAATTCAATCCCAAAATTCGAAATTTATTAAAATTAAATACTACAAAAAGTTTGTGTATTCTATAATGTCCTGGAAACGCAGATCAGAAGTATTATTCAAGTTGTGTTTTGCTAACTCGTTTTAAACTATTGCTAAAGAAGTCAAAACTTTCAAACACTGTTTTCAAATCTCCAATTTTGAAGTATTAAATTTTTTTTAAGAAATTTCAAAACATCAAAGATTGAACTTCAGGGTTTTATTAGTAACATATGCTTTGTATCTAAAATATATATTGAAAACAGTTTTTGATTATGGAAATGGTAGATTACCACACCAACTTTCTTTAAAAGTAATCGAGAAAAATACTTATTGGTACAAGGATCTTAACAACCGGATGACACAGTATAATGTAGAAAGTGCCTACATCAATCATAGTAAAAATCAATGGAAAAGTGCTAGCTGCATGTTGTTAGAACAGATGAAAAATCAGGCTCACCTCGATTATGTCACAAGTGCACAACAAAGCCAGGCTAGATTCTATAGGTTGTTAGACTTTTCCAAAGGTGCTACGTATTGTAATATGTTGTATACACAAAGTCAAATTTCTTTAATTTTAAAAGCTAGAGGTGATGTGTTGTGGCTAAATGGCAACTCCTACCAATTAGGGGATAGCCGACTTTGTTCTATGTGTAATCTAAGAGAAATAGAAACAATGCAACACTTTTTGGGTATATGTCCAGTTCTAAATGAGATTCGTCTTCGCTTTTTTTGAAAGAAAAATAAAGAAACTCTATCTCTATCTATCTCTCTAGTAACATATTAAGGATAAACACGTGGAAAAATTGTACACTCGTAGAAATAAACCTTTAAAAATAACATACAAAGCTACTAAAAATTAGTTAAAAATTATCTATTTTTCAATTTCTATTACTGCTAAAATTAGCAGATTTTTCTACTAAACGTTAGTAGTATAAGAATAGCAAAACTAAATCTGTTGAATTTACAAATATTTAATATTGTATTTGAGCTACATTTTAGTTAGTTGAAAGTAACAAAATATTCGGCTAAAATCAGCAGAAACATTTACTAAATATTAGTGGACAAAAAAAATCATTAAAAACTGTGAAAGTTTACAAGTTCTTTTTTAGTTTTTTTTTTAATGCGAACAAACGTCTGTCCTTATGAAATCAGCAATCTACAATTATTTAGCAAAAATGTCTGTTGACTTTAGCAAAATAAACTGTTATTTGCATTCCAATTAATTTGAGGGAAATATAGCAAAAATGTTGTTTGCTATTTTGAGTCTACAAATATTTAGTTAAAGTTTTTGCTAATTTTACAGAGTAAATTACTATTTTCAATTACCTAAAATTAACATCGAATATATCTCAGTAATGGCAGGCAAATACCGCTAAAATACCGTTATCGATTCAAAACCCTTTCAACTTACTATGGTTATCCTTAAAATACCGTTGCCGATATAACTAAAATATCAATATCCTTATAATACTGTTACCGAAATAACAAAAATACCATTACGAAATGGTTGAAATAGCGTTATCCTTAAAATACCGTTACCGAAATAATCTGACAAAATCAAAAAAAAAAAAAATAATAATCGCTGTAAATAGATATATTTCCCAAAGTTTGATCATAAACTAGGTAGTCCTTAGAATTCGGGCATAATGGGGCTAAATATATCGGTGGACATTTACATTACCTAAATAGCTAAAATAACGTTACCCTTAAAATACCGTTACCGAAATAACTGAAAAACCGTTATATTTAAAATAACGTTACCGAATTCACTAAAATGCCGTTACCGCTTAAAATACCGTTACCGATATAACTGAAAAATTGTTACTCCTAAAATACCGTTACCGAAATAAAAGGAAATAGCGTTACTTTTACCGATACCCGCGTGGAATCCGTTAATATCCAAGATATATCTCCATTTTCCCCTGATTTACAGGATTGAAGTATATGATCTCGTTTTATCAAGTGACGGTCAAAAACTTATGGTATTTAAAATACAAATAAAAAATTTCCTGAAAGCTAAACAAGTGTCAAAAATCGCTGTATTCTCGAAATCCGCTGAAATAAAATTACTGCCCTAGCCAAAGTACAAAATGAATTAATAAAATTTTCGCAGGTTTTTATCCTTAACACGTGCCTAATTGAAACCTTAAAAGTCCAATCATTGATTTTATATAATTTCTTTAAAAAAAATGTAAAACTTTAAAATTTGAGAATTGGAAACAGTGTTTAAAATATGTTCACCCTTTCAGCAATAGCTTAAAACGAGTTAGCAAAACACAAGATGAAAAATACTTTTTATTATAGTTTCCTTAGAATTGAACAGCCTACTGTAAAAACTTGATAAGCCACATTTATTTTATTGCGGGTTTTATCTGTCTACGAGTCGAGTATTTGATAAAAGCCTGGCTTGTACACTTAATACAAGTATCAAGAGAATAAAAGTCCTGCAAAATTCATAATTTATGCATTAAATCAAAACTTTGAAGACAAAAACCAGTAAAAATTAGTATGTGGCTTATCAAGTTTTTACAATAAGCCCTTCAATTATAAATACAGAAATGTGTTAAAAGAACACTCAGTTGATGCCCGTACCTAATTAAGGTTTATTGATTTATTACAAAGACAATTCGCTCCGAATCACGATTCTTTCATTCAAATTCATTTTAAAATATCAACATTTTTCAGAAAACATACAAAAAGTCAAATTTTCGCTTGCAATCCGATTTTCAAACTTCAGGACCGTCTTTTTGATACGACTTTTTGAATAATCAGCACGTCTTTTCGATATACGATTATTCAAATTTTTGTAAGGGCATAGTTTTACACCCAAATTAATATTTTCACGGGGTAACCCGGTCAGAAACTCAAAATTTATTTTCCTCCATACAAACTTGGAGCCCTAATATATCAACTCATCGTTGAAAAGGACTAACTACAGCGACGAGTGATAGCAAAAACTAGCAAACGGACGGATGGACGTACGAAATGGCTAAAATAATGCTGTGTGCTGCTTATATTATCATCAGTTGAGTGTAAATTAAATGAAAACATACAAAAGCCCCATGAACAAAAATAATAATGGATAATCTGTGGAAATATTTTTAGAATTTTCAGCTCTAAAATGAACACTTTTTGTAAATGCATTATATTTGAGTTTTTTTTTATTTGGAAACAGAATACTTAATGTAAGATGAAAATATTATTATAAAATGTTTAATGACATATAAATAAATAAATAAATGTCTTTATTTTGAATGTGAATGCCGGTGTTGTTTTAATTGAATTTTTATTGTCTAGAGAAAATTGTTAAAGATAAAGCAAAATTTATACATTTATAACTCATTTATACCTCATTTATATGAAACCAAAAACTAGTAGGTTTTCAAAACTTTCATTTGTTATTAAAAATTTGTATGAAATTTGACAATCGAATACCCAGTGTAGAAACTGTAATGACATGTCCATGCTTTTCTTACTACTAATAATGACACCAGCTTACTTTATACATTACTTTATAGCAAATAATAAGGACTTATTAATAAATAGTTAATTTTCCCATTATACACTTCGTTTTATTGTAAAAATCTCTAAGAAAGTAAATAATAATGTCAGATTTTATGGACCAAAGACTTTTTTTTAGAAATTTTATAACAAATGCTGAAATGTGTAAGAAAATGTTACAATTAAAAAAAAAACTCAGATGGGAGAATTCCTGATATTCCAAGAATGTCTCGCAAATTTCCTTGAAGTTACTATACTCAAATCAAAGGTAATCTTATGTTCTTTTTCATTTATTTCATTTATTTATTTATTCATAATCTAAAAGCCAGTGGTGACCAAACGATTAAATAGTAGTCTATAAGTAAGATTTATGTATCTGTAATAACTTAAACTAAAAAAAAACAAAAATACAGACAAATTTTAATAATTAAACCTAAATAAACAACCCAAACCCTAGACACCGATCATAAATACAATATTTGATTCTATCAGGGACCGTAAATAATGATTTTTGTTCGTTTTTTTAAATCAAAAAATCAATCACTTAGAACAGACATACAAAAAAATTTATTGCACCATTATTACTATTTTTTGACAATCTTTGCATATCCGTCATGATTTTTAAAGTTTTGATTTTTAAAGTTTTCTTTAATGGTAATGATTATTTTTGAGTAATAATAAAAAAAAAATCAGCCATAATCAGTATTTTTGAGCAAAAAAAATAAAACTCAAAAATAATAATTATTTATGATTTTTATTTTTTTCGCTCAAAATAAAACTCACTTTCGTTGCCCAACTTGTGGTACTATGCCAAAAATTAGGTTATAGCCCTAATATGCATATATACTGGGCATTAAGAATAGTAAAGCTGGTTTGTAAATCTATACCCAATTTAAAAAAAAATGAAAAATCAATGTCACAAGACTGCAAGCTGTTATAATTCAAATTGAAAGCAAACTAATAATAATTTTTTTCCATGCCACTTTTAATGTTATGAATAATTAGTCTTTTTATAGATTATTGTTTAAATTGGGTATGAGTAAAATACTATTACTAACTCGGTCAGTTATAAGGAATATTCCAAAGTGAGCACAATATTAAAATTATTAAAATTAATAATAATAATAAATTACCGCAACCAGTGCTTAATGTTGCAACTCGTTGGAATTCAACATATCATATGTTGAACACACTCCAAAAGTTCGACAATTTTTGTGAAAGGAACCTTAAAAATTCTATGAAAGTGAGTTTTATTTTGAGCGAAAAAAATAAAAATCATAAATAATGATTATTTTTGAGTTGTATTTTTTTTTTTGCTCAAAAATATTGATTATCATTACCATTGAAGAAAATCCTTAAAACTCATAATGATTACGGTCCCTGGATTCTATAGTCAGCTTTTATAAGACTTAATCAACATTAAGAAGCTAGTACTTTCAATAAATAGCATAAATAAATAGCAATACCATTTCACTCATGATATATTAAATACAACTGGCCACAATGTTCCTAAACGTTCCCACAATCACTCCAAAGTTTCTATCCCTATAAGAAATCACAGAATCCCATAGTCTGTATACTTTGAACACAAACGAGTTTTGCATATATAGCGTAATAATTCTCGGACATACCTAATTTTTTAATTTTGAAAAAGAATATCAATAAACGCATGTTAACATAATCTGTAAAACTCATACCTAAGAAATCAAAGACATACTCGGTTATATGAGACCTTAACCGCAAGCCATACGCAAACCTTATTATACGTTTTATTACCTTTCAAATTTTGTGCCACTACAACCCGTGTAAATTTCCAATCCATATAATATAATCGGCATAAGTAATGTTTTCGCTATAAATTTTTTTTGTTTTCAGTGGAAAGTAAAAAGCAACACTATTTATACGCTTAAGGGAAAAACATATTCTTGAGATAAGCATGCTTATATGGAATTCAAACGAAAATTTATCATCCAAATATATTCCTAAGGTCTTGTAATGGGAAATATATTCAATAACGAAATTGTTTAGTTTAAGTGTACACATATCCAAAGGAATGCTACCGAACCGCATAGCAAATGTTTTCAATGGATTTAGAGCCATTTTATTCTCCATTGACCATTGCAAAATTTTCTGAAGATCCAAGTCAATATAATTAACAAAGTCCATAACCAATACATCTCTTTCCATGCATACCAGCAGTTGTATATCATCTGCATATATGCGCCTTACTAAAAGAGAGTACGTGTGTGATATCGTTAATATAAATTAAGAAAAGTAACGGCCCCAATATGGAGCCCTGAGGCACCCCTCGGTCTACAGCTATTCTATGTAAACACAGAAAATAATTTTTTACTTCCGAATTCCCGGATATTAGGTCATTAATAAAGAAAAAATTCTTCGTAAAAATAAAAGAAATTTTGTCAGATTCGTGATCTGCCTGCAATATTTAGTAATAAAACATATATTGCAATAGGAATTTATTCGAAAAAAAAAATTGTTGTACTATTATATGAAGAGATGGATTATTTTTCCTTCACAAAAATAAAATAAAGATCAAAAATAAAATATAAAATAAAGATAGGAAAGTGACGAAATGCAAATAAAATTACAAAAATAAGATGCTTCTACTTTAAAATTCATACCATAGATGAGGCATATTTTACTGAATATTTTGCCATCAAAAACGTATTTCGTGAAAATTTAAGATAGAGGATATTGAATATAGGCCCTCGATATGCATTTGTAGCAAAATATGCTAAACTTATCACTACCAAATCAATGTCAATTTATAGCAAATTCATTGAAAGATATTTTGTTTAACCTGTTCTCAGGCTTCAGGAAAAACACATGCATTTGCATGAACTTTCTGTCCCTGGTTATAACAAAATATTGTTAACATTTTACCACAAATGCGTCAAATGAGCGTTTTATACTTAGAAATTAATATATTCCGATAAAAAACTAAATTTGCTAAATATTTTGCGAAAAATTTTTTCGTGTGCCACGGTTTGGAATCGAGAAAGCTTCAAAATCAAAATTTCGTAAAATTTCAAAAACGAATTATTTTTAAAAAAATATAGTCTTCAAAAACCTAAAAAACCAATTTAAGTTGCCTCAAAACTTTTTATAATAAAATATAGGTAAGATTGAGGCTTTATCTATAATAATAAGTCCTTACTTTAGTCCAAGGACTCATAGGATTTTATCAGGATTCCTCTAAAGGACATCGTCTTAACTTATAAACTAATAGACGGATTTTTATGAAATTTTGCAGAAAGAAGACATTAAGTATTAATAGCAAAGCGTTAAAGTTTGAACAATATAAAGTTTAGATACTTTTTCGCCTAATTTCGCGAAAATCGTGATATATTCTTAAATAGGAGCAGAAAAAAAATAATTTTTCTTGGTAAGAGTAATATTTTTTGTCCAAAACTTCTCTTTTATATGCTTTAGTTTCCAAAATGCACCCTAAAATATTTTGGCTCATACCGCCTAAATTAGGCAACGATAAACAATTTTTTTGAAGAACTTATTATTTGTTTTTCGAGTGGAGCACATGGTATGCAAAGCATCGTTTGCAAGTTAGAGGGTTAACCTACTCCAATCTCTGGATAATATATAAGATTATATATTATTTTAAAGGTAACTATATCCGATAATTAATTTTTGATATAAGCACGACCGCCAACAACGAAATACCACCATTTAACTTAGAGAGGGTGTATCCCGACTCCTACCAGCAGATCGTAATGAACTTCGGAAATATTTTAGAGAAAAACATGTTAAGGCACACGTGTATTTCTGGCTGCCAAATCTCATATATACTACTTGGGGTCAAAAATTACCCCTTTTTACGTTTATTTCGTTCTATTGAAAGTAATTATAGACAAATTTGGTATCAAATCATGAAAAGTTTTTTTGAAAACACATTTACTGGTGCAGAAATCATCTCTAGAGACTTATATCGGAACTCTGAAATAATTGGATAGACTCAAATTTTGGATATAATTATATATGATCATATCATATCACATCTAAACATTTTTACTAGGTCGGTATTTGTCATACCAATGGCAATGAAATGATAATAATTTTGATACATATGTGGCGAACAACAAAAATCAACTGATTTATAAATTTACCATACATTAAAAGAAACACTCACATTTTGTTGTGAAAAAATCGTAGTAAATATAACACGAAGTCAGTGCTGCAAACCCAATTTGTTAAAAACTCGTCAAATTTTGTTGAAAAAATCTTCAAAATCGTCATTTTGAGAATGAGAAATCGTCAAAAAATCGTCATTCCGAAAACTCCTTATATTTTAATAATAAAAATAGAAATTTTACTCACAACTTCGTTTTAATCTTTTTTTTTGTAGTTTTTTCACAATTTTAATGTTCTTTTTTTATTAGTTCCTTTACAAACGACTCTGTGTCTTAAAAACACAACTCCCAATACTCATTTCGGGGAATTGAATTTTAAAATCACTGACCTATTTTAAAATCTGCAAAATTTCTTTAGTTTTAAAATTTTTTCCGATATTTGGTTTCATAAAATTCGGGCATACAATAAAGACTGAAATAAAGAAAAATATTTATGTACCAAGAATCAGATATGTAGAAAAATCACTCTTTTATCAGTGATTTTAGCTTCAAAATGATTTATATTATTAAAAAATAAAGATTTTGGATTTGCCTTTGTAAAATATATAAAAAAAAAATTCATTCGAATTTCGTTATTATTTAAATAAAATTAAAATAAAACTTTCAAAATAATGGAGTTTATATTTAGTTGATGATTAAATGGGTAAATGTAGAATTTTTATTTTATTTGAGATCATTTTATCATATTTTCCTTAGATGTTTTAAATAATACGAATTTTGTCAATAAATTTTAGAGAAATAAACTTAAAAATTCTATAAGAATTGCAAATTTTTATAAATCGTTATTTTCCATACAATAAGTTTTGTGAAATCTTCAATCGTCATTTTATCATATTTCACTTCAAAAATCGTCAAAATGGAAACAAATCGTCAAAGTTGGCAGCGAAGTAAATATAACACCAAGAATAAAAACCGCTAATATTTAAAAATTAAAAACAAAAAACATTAAGTAGACCGAATGTTAAGTGCCCAGCAAATAAAATGGAAGTAGTGCTTTAAGAACCCCTTTAACTTGACTTCCAAAGCATTAATATACGCATATTTTTCGCTTTCATAGAAGTTATTGTTAACAACTGTCAAAAATGTTAAATTAAAGTTATTTTAAACAACACTTGCATCACCATATTAATTAATTGGTATCTAAATTAATAACATTCTAAGAAATTTTTTTTTTTTATTAATTAATAACCCTAACCGAGCACTCGCTACTATAGCTTTCGGCGCGTTGTAGCGAAAACAGACCAGTGCCTCTGGTGGGAATCGAACCCACGACCCCAGCACTGATAAGCCAGCACGCTACCAACTAGCCTACCGGGGCGCACGACATCCTAAGAAATGATTTTTCACAAGTACATACAATTCTTTTTTTTATATGGAGGTTGAGGTGGTAAGTGGTTAGATTTACAATCAAAAGGTTGTAAGATCGATTCCGGACTGGGCAGAAACATTTTTTTTTATATATATTTATTTTAATTCTTGTTAATTTTTTTGTATTTTTTTTTTTTATTTAATTCAGTTTTTTCTGTGTATTTCAAAATAATTAAGTAATTATAAACATTTTAACTTTAATCATAAAGAAATTTTTTTTAGAAAATTGTTATCCAGAGTTAACAAATAATTATTTAATAAAAATCTATTTTTTTGGCTTTGCGATGGAACTTTTTGTAAAAATTACTTAAAAATATAAAAAGCCTAAAGTTTTATTTTTTTTTATTGTTATGTTGATAAGAAAATGCAAAGATGTATTTCACTGCTAAAAATTAGTTTACCAAATTTTTCATATACTTTTTAGGCGTGCCTTAAAACGTGTGCAATATTCAGAGAAATTAAGTTAAAAGATTTGACTTTGGCTTCAAAAATCTATTTGATTATTTAATTCTATTGTTTTGGATCGCAAAAAATTAGCAGAAACGAAAAATATCGGAGCCAAATTTTGAAAGCTAGTTTATTAATAATAATAATTAATTAGTAAATTAATTAATTAATAACTTTTACTTAATTTAAATATATCACTTTAATTTACCTATAGAGTTTATACCGACCTCTTTCTCCAGATTTTTCCTACCTGTAGTTAAACTGCTTCTCCAATATTTTTTTTCTCATTGTATGGTATATTTTATCTTATTTAAAGACACTTCTCGTCATAGTAATTATTAAAGAAATATTTTAAAATATGCAATGAATTCAAAATTGTTAAATAACCTTTTTTTATTATTTCTTTATATTTTTGTTTAACCTAATCAAAACTTAAAAAATATTTTATATCTCAGTGATACGAAATCACATAATAAAAATGTTTTAAAACTCATTATTTTATCATTTTAATTAAATATTTGTGTAGCATATTTTTCTTGTTTTAATAAAAATATATGAATATTTTCAACTTAAGTTTGTTGTACTGCATGATTAACTTTGGTGCAAATGGTAGAGCGGTCTACTTCAATACAACAGATTGTGATTTAAATTCGTGTGTTCAATACTTGCTGGCACCAAAAGATATTTTTTTAATATTCTAAAAAACATCCCCTAGAGTATGCTGCACATTTTTATTAAATAAAAATGTTAAAATATATTTGAAAAAGACCTTCCATGAACTATTGGAAAATAGCATTAATGTACTGTTTAAAATGCTTTTAAAGAAGTTATATATTCACTCCATCCGCCCAATGACACGACAATCTTAAAATCATTAATGATTCACCTAAATTTGTACCACATCCAGATCAGTAGATGTGGTGTTGTTACTACTTCTTCCTCAGCTCTTATTTTGCTGGGTGATTTATCATTTATGTTCAATTACAAACTATTTTGAGTGTTTAATATTACAATGCAAATTTTAAAGTATGACATGTCAATTTTCCTCAGAAATTTTTTTTTCTCAAAGTTTCGTATCTCGTATAGTTTTCGAGAAAATTGGAGTATACTGAAAGTTGTATAACCCAGCAAAATAAAATGGAAGTTGTTTTTTACGAAGCCCTTTTTTATAACACCCAAAGAAGCAGATACTTTAATTGTCCCACTCTAAAAGATGCTATTTTAAACTACATATAAAATGTTATTATTAACCAATTTTTATGAAGTCATAAAAAAAACATTTTTGTAACAATTCCATTGAAAATACAAATACGTTGATATTTTTTAATTAATTTATGTAGTTTTAATTTTTTGATTCTCTGATAAAAAAAATTTATTAATTTGAAGAAAAAAAAATTTATAAAATATAAAATTTTTGTAAAAATCTGATTAAGTAAAATATCCAAAAAATGTTCTTAAAAAATATGTAAGAGTATTCATTAACAAATTCCATTTTGTTGGGAATTTGTTGATTCGCAAAAGATGTTTGGTTATTTGGCATTCAAAAAAAATCACACCAAACTTGTAATTTGGATATCTCCTGTTAAAAATATTAGTTCTTGAAGTATTCTAAGATCCATTTTTTACTTTGAAACAGCAACCACTCTATAGGCTGGAACATACAATATAAATTTCTACCCATGTTAAAAACTTTAGAGTGATTAAGCCTTACTTCTAATCTGTTGGTAAACGTTGATATGCTGTATGACCTGCAATAGGCTCTGATGACCAGGGTCGTAACTAAGACTGGTTTGCTCAACCAACAATAATGAAAATATCTTTTTTGAATTCAGTATACTTGTTTGTACATTCCATCAACCCTTAAGCATTTTGGATGCAGTATAGGTTACGTTTTCTTCGGTGCAAATATAGCACATTGGGATTTGCAGCTGAGTGGAAGACTGCTTACAGTTGGTACACACAGTTTTTTTCCTAAAATGTATATTTCAAATAAGTACAGTGATTTTATCATAAAAAAAAACATTATTTACTTGCATCCAGAAGGTTTTATTTCCTCATTGCTAAAAATTATTTAATTTACTTTTCTTACTAACAAAAAAATAAGTCTTCTTCCTTTTCACAAAATAAAATGTGCAATTAAACAGCTGGTCCTTCATTCGCTTAAGTTGTAATATAAATGATTTTTAGAAATAATTTGCAAAAAGGACAAAGATTTTCAAAAAAATCTCCTTTTAACCCTATAATTAGATCTATTCAATTGAAGTAACATTTCACTGCACCTCAAATTCTAATAAAAAAGAACATCAAAATTTCAAAGCATCTCAGCACTTATTTATATAAAGATCCTAATCCCTATATAAGAACAACTTCTTTTAAATAATAAAGAAACACATTTAATCATCGAATTTTCATAGCATCGAGCTACTAAAAATAAACTACATCCTCCCAATGACATGTCAATGTTAAAATCATTAATGATTCACCTAAATTTGCACTACTTCGGACTCAGTAGATGTAGTGTTTTTACTACTTCTTCTTCAGCTCTTATTTTGCTGGGAATTGTCATCTGCGTTAAATGTAGGGTAGGTATGCTTTAATTTTCACTCCCCTATAAATTTTCGAAAAATGTTTTCATGAAAAAAAATTATTTACAGGCCTATTCCAACTTGTGACTCATTATGACTGTCATAAAACCATTTTTAAGGCTGAAATTCTTAATTTTTTAAACAAACTAACAATAAAGTTCAAATTTTATTTGTAATTTTATGAATGACGCATGTACAAGGTCTTTATTTTTTGTATTTTTTAAAAAAAACTTTCAAATAAATAAAATTTTTTAGCTGACACTTATAGAACTTTTAGTGTATTTGAATTTTTGCAAGAATGTCAAAACTGATTTCTTCAACAAGTACTCGGTTGAAGATTTTGATTTTTGTCACAATATTGACCTGAGGCAACCCAACTACATAATCTAGAAAAACATTATTTGGTGTTCGCACTTTTGTTAAATCCTCTACCGGCGAGGAGTGACAAATTGAGAATGTGTAAGAAAAAAAATTTAATTTGTAAATTTGTTTTATATTTCTTAAGCAACACTTTGTTAAATTTCAAATTTAATTAGTGAAAATGTATTAAATAAATATAAGCCAAATTTTAAGATTTGGGTCTAGGCCAAAAATGTAAGATTTTACAAAGATAAATTTAAAATGGTTTATAGTATAAAATTTACACTTTTTATTTTGATGTACACAACCAAAGTAAAGCCAATGTGAATTATTTATGTATGTATTTGTGAACAGCTTACAACTCACTTCCTTTATTGTTTTTTAACGTTGCATATGTAAGCTAAAAAATTAATGTCGAAAACTACGGAATAAGTTTTCTCGTTTTGTTGAAAGTGAATAATACCAATGATAATGTGACAAGACAAGATTCTAGCCAAATAGCAACAAAAACAACAAACGGTAATTGCAGAAATCTTTAATTTTGGAAACAAAAGCCACTATGGGTCAGTATTTCAAATGTGCCAAAAAGTTTAAATGATGAACGAAATTTTTAAATTATTTAATGATTCTAATAAGTAAAGTAACATCAACATATTCAATTAAATTTTTTAATTACATTGGAAAATTAAACTTGCAATCAGCTTTTAATTCACAATTTCTTAAGCTTTTCCCTGCATTTGTAGAACTGAGAAAAAAAAATATATGGTGGCATATCTAATTAGATAGGGTTCAATAACTACACCAAATCCACTTGTTATTCAAAAAATAACAAATGCAATTTCAAAATTGCATTTGGTTTTCAAAAATCACAAATGTATTCCAAATTTGCAAAACAAATTCAAACGATTCTATTTGAAAATAAAAACATAGCAATTGAAATTCAGAAACCTGAGTTGCAATTATAAAAATACCATATTATAATGGAAATGAAAATTATTCAAGTTCGAGTTCTATATTTCGTTATTAGGATATTGTCATAACAAATAATCTATAGAGTTTTTGTTTACAAATATATTAATTGAACACTATCAGGAATGTGTTTATTAGAGTCTGGCGATTAGTATGGAAGGAAAAAAATCTTAATCGGCGCTTCGCATTTCTGATTGTACTGAGCAAAAACGTTCACATGACCATTCGTCTACAAAAAATCGAGCTTCCTGATTTTGACTTTACGGCAAAAAAAAGCCCTATTTTGAAATTTAAAATTAACCCCTTAAACCCATTAATTAACCCCTTAAATGCATTAATCTACTAGAGAATCTTAAAAAGAAGAGGCTGATACCATAATCTTGGATAAGCTCCTCCTACTTTCTGAGATATGTCCATCCCACACATTGTTACTTTCACAAAATACGGCTAAAAAATCAAAATCTGGAAGCTCGATTTCCACCGAGACGTATGGTCTAGTGGACTTTTTTGCTCAGTACAATCCCAAGAATCGGAAACACGAACCGCCCACTAAGCTGTTCAAATCGCTCCACCCTAGTGTTAATAGATCTATTTCGGGAATTTTCTACGTTCCCATCATCAGAACACGTTTTGAAAGAAGTGACAATCCCATGTAAACATCAACCATTCATATAACCTAGTTATCCCACTAAATGAGAACTAATATATGAGCTCGAAGCTAAAAATGATCACCATTAATCAAAAATAAATAGAAAACTTGTCGTTATGCGCAAGCTCTACCTTTGGTAGATCTACAATACACGCTTTTTATTTTTAGTCTTCTTTTTTGTACACTTGTTTTGTTTTATTTAAAAACAAAATGTAAAGGGGAAGTAAACTAAGACCGTACTTTGTCTTTTTTACAAGTTTGATATAATTTTTATTAAAAATAAAAATTATGTTTTCCGACCTTGAAATGAAAATTACACAAGTTCGAGGCCATACTCTATATTTCTTTATAAGGATTTTGTCCTAACAAATAATCTATAGTCGAAAAAACATAATTTTTATTTTTAATCAAAATTATATCAAACTTATACCATATTATATTCAAAAAATCACATTTGTTTTTCAAAAAATAGCATTGATTTACCAAAAAATAGCAAATGTAATTCAAAAAACTCTATTTGAAGTTCAAAACATAATATTTGGTTTTAAAAAAGAAATTTAAATGTAAATCAAAAAATACCATTTAAAATTCAGAAAATACCAAATGAAACTCAAAAAATAGCCAACGTAATTCAAAAAATAACAAATGTTATTCAAAATATACCAAATGTAATTTAAAAAATAACAAATGTTATTCTATCAATATTTTTTGAATTACATTTTGTAGTTTTTGAATAACATTTGGTATTTTTTGAATAACATATGATAGCCTTTGGTATTTTTTGAATAATATTTGGTATTTTTTGAATTACATTTCTTATTTCTTGTAGAAATGTAATTCATTATAATTTGTTATTTCTTGAATTACATTTTGAATTTTTTTTTAAATTCAAATAGTATTTTTTGGATCAGATTTGGAATGTTTTTGAATTTAAAATGGAATTTTTTGAATTTCAAACCAGATTTTTTATTAACATTTGCTAGTTTTTGAAAACAAAATGCGATTTTTTGAAAAACAAATGTAATTTTCTGAATAGCATATGATATTTTTTGAATAAAATATGGTATATTTTGAATAACAAATGCAATTTTGAAATTACAATTGGTTTTTTTTTTTTAAATTGATATGTGTTCTTCTGAATACCAAGTGGAAATGGTGTAGTCAGATACAACTTAATCCTGAAAAATGGTGAAAAGAATTGCATCTACGTGGATCAAATTGAATTTGATTTCCTAAAACTATATGCAATTGTTCTTCAAGAGATAACCCAACATGTCTTATGGGATAAATCCCTGAGGGAAAAGATGCGTCGATTGATCCAAAGTGGTAATTCTGTGATGTATGATTGGGGAGCACGTTACGCAACTGGTGAAACCAAAACTGTGGTGTACCAAAAAGTGTTAATTTGGGTGAAATGTCCAATCACGTAACTATAGTTATGGTGACAAAACATTCACTGGTTGGTACCAGATATAACATGTTACTGGAGAAAAAGTAATACATATAACATCAAAGTGTAATGAAGCAACTAGGGTCGTTGCAGTTAAAGTTGCTACTAGTCATTGAACTGGTTCAAAACCGCTAGCAGTGGAGGAAAACAAGGCAATTAGTACCAAAGAATGCAGTTCCTTGACTGCTTCCAAGTGGACTCAACACTTAAGGAATTTGTTATGTATCGACTTTGTGACAGTAAGAATGAAGACGTTACACTTCACTCGTTTAAAATAACTGAATACGATACTGTTTAGACAGTGACCAAGTTTGTCAGATGTGGCGATTTCTCGCCAAACGTCGCGATCTCAATACTCGTTTGGCAAGTTAATTTTTGAAATGCCGACTGGCAATGTTTATGGCGATTTTTCGATTGAATGGAGATTTTACACATATATTTTCGCTACCAAAAACCCAGAAATATAGCACCACAATATAATTTGAAACACTTTACAAGAATATAAATTAAAATTGCAGAATTTCTGCTTATTGGTTTCGAAATATCTTGTTTATTTTACAGATTGTTGGCAACGGTTTGTTATGTATAAGTAATTAGCGATTTGTAAGAACTTTTTTGGATACAAAATTGAAACTGAGTATATATTTTGTTACTCTTCTTTATAAGTAATGCATTAAATTTGTGCTGAATTGTTGCAGCTCCTTCTTTTTATAAAGATATTATTGTGAACTGGAATTATAATGCAGAATACAAAAAATTAAAATGTTCATGAAGTTCTTTTTAGATGTGTAGGAACATAAAAATTAGTAGAAATTGTTTGATAATATCAATGTTAGCAAATAAAGAAAAAACTTGCAAAAAAATCTATATTTTGAGCATCCCGAATTCTTGTCTATTCTTATAATTTTCCAAATTTCAATTGGTATAATGAATTTAATGTATGTATGTATGTATGTATATCTTTATTTTAAAATTATAAATTTACAAATTATAAAAACAAATAAAGAAAAAGTAACTAATAATAACAATGACATATAGTCGTCTGTTATATAAATAAAAATATATTTAAAAAATAAAATGTATAAACATGTTTCAAAAAAAAAAACATATATGATTGTAGTAGATTCCAAAATTTTAAAATGACTCGTCAATGATCATCTTTCTATAATTTAATGCGTTTTTAACATAGCTATAGAGGTTATTCCATGCCTTGGGTATTTTCCCATTTAAAATATCAATAAGTTCAGTTTCAGCAAGGTATAATTTTCCAAAATGTGTGTACCTGAATTCTTTAAGTATGGGACAAACAGCCATAAAATGTTGTAAATTTTCAATTTCATCTGTGTTACATAATGTGCACTTTTTATTATCTGTGGCCTTAAAGGTATTAGCGTTCAATGGTAACAAATCGCATCTTGTTTTAAAAATCGTTGTTATTTGATGTTGCTTATTTAAACTATCAACATAGTTAGTCTGCAGACAGTAGTCTAAATTTTTATAAAAACGAGACCGACTGTTAACTGCATCATGCTGCATACTCATAAGAGTTTTCGATTTTAGTTTTTGTAATAATTCAGTTCCTCTATAAATCCAATCTTCTGGTGAAGCATTTTCATATTCAAATTGTAATCCAAACTCACTGCCCATTTCGTTTATTTCCTTTGCCCAAAAAGTGTTATTACGTATCATCATCCTCGACAATCTATTTGGGAGTCTGTCAAGGTTGTACTGAAATAACGTTTTGTAGATGTAATTCATGTGTAGTTCAAGTGTGTAAATATAACTGCATTCTGCATTTGTTTCTAACAATAGAGCATAGTTTGGTGTGAAATCAGGTAACTTTAGAATTCTTTTTAGGAAGTAACGTTGTAACTTATCTACTTCATCATATAACCGATAACCCCAAACCTGTGCTGCATATGCTTGAATAGAACGACAAACTGATTGAAAGAGCTTCCATTTAGCTTTAAGTGAAATATTTGGCTTATTCATGAAACTAGTCCATGTAGCATTAATACTGTTTTTAGCTGAAATATATCTTTTTTCAACATGTTTTCTAAAACTCAACTTTGGAGTTAAAATCACCCCTAGGTAGTTGTATTCATTGACTATTTTTACTTGTTGATTCATATATTCAAATTTTTCGCTAGCTGCTAGTTTACCACCTGTCCGAAATACCATCATTTCTGATTTACTCATGTTAACTTCCATGTTCCATTGATTGCAATAACTTTCCAAATTTTTAATCATATTTTGCATAATTCCTGTATCGTCTGCCAACAACACAATGTCATCGGCGTAAAGAAGCAGTCGCACATTTATATTATCTATAAGCAAACCACCTCCTAAATGATCGTGAAGGTCATTTAAATATAGTGTAAAAAGTAGTGGTGACAGAAGACATCCTTGCTTAACGCCCGTGTAAGTTTCAAAGTATTCAGACATCTCACCACCAGTCCACACGGCCGATTTTGTATTTTTGTAAATATTTTCAATCAGGTTTACAACTTTTGTGGACATGCCTGTCGTATGTAGCTTATATATTAAAGGTTTTCTTGGAACTCTATCAAAGGCCGCTTTAAAGTCCACAAAGAAAATGAATTTAATGTAATAATTTTGTGTTGGGTATAGACAAAATAAACTAATTTTAAAATTGATTTTTGTTGTGCCTTTTTGAAGGTTTTTTTAACAGGTGGTTATGACACGCTGTTTTGAATAAGTACAGTGACTGGTTCCGGACGGGCTATTTAGCAACCCCTACATAATATGACACACGCTGAATAAAAAGTGACTGGTTACTTGCTGATTACTTTTAGCATGCCCGGCGGCCTGTACCCCTTAGACCAGTGCAGTGGTACTTTACAAAACTATTCCACTCAAACTACATCTATAACAAAACACATTGCGCTTAATATGTGACCAGTTTCAGTTTTTCTCCATTTCTAAGACACGTGATATTTTTTTCCCATTGGTTCTGTTGCATATCACATAAATCTTAAAATGGTCATACTTTGACACTACATACTTCGAACTTGTCCCGTAGCATACTCATTTCAGTCGGTACGGTGATAGGTTACCTTGGTCAAGTTATTCTCCACGTCACACAGTGCTCCACAGGTAGCAATTTTAACCTCCTATGACAAGCCTATGTTAAAAGTACCGGTCACTTTCATATAACAGAACCGAAACTGTGACAGGTTAATACACACAAAGTTCTAGTCACGTGACCATACCAGTGACTGGTCCATTTCTAGCAGGGATTATAAGCAGACAACAAAAATGTTTACTTTAATTGTCCTAATTTTAAACAAGCTTAATGACATTTATATATTAATTATAATTATTTATTTCCAATATTTCGTCTCAACATTGGGTGACTTCTTCAGGGGGAACAATTATTACAATTTGATTGAAAAACTTGTTTTAATAATTAAAAACTTATATACAATTTCGTAAAAGAAGATCAAAGAAAACTTAAAATTTTTAAAAATGTTTAATTTTTGAAAATCGGTTAATAAATATAAATTTGGTAATCTCTAAAAATTGTTGTATACCCTAGGTGTCCCACTTTGGAGTCGAATTGATCAGCACCTGAGGGATCTAGTGGGCGCTTCTTTGAAAAATAAACTTGAAATTACGTTGGTTGTGGCTGTGTGAAGTTTCATGGAAATCCGATCGGCCAATAAGAAATGGCTGAATAAGGGCATCCCAAGTAAATAGATATACATATTTAAATATGGGGTACTATAAAATATGTTCGAACAACAAAAATTATATCTCTAATTTATAAATTGTGCCATACAAAACAATATATAACGAGATATAGTTGTATTAAATAATATAAAATAATATACAACCCATTTTACTCGGATAGTAAAACTTGTTTTTATTAAAATAGCGTAAACTTTAAAATGTTTCTACCTCATTGTCCCACCCTTTAACAATTTATAAGTTGTAGTTGAAGAAAATTTGTATGGCATTGAAAAATAACATTTCAACATAATGCTTTAAAACTCATTTATTTGTTGCATACTCAAGGTCTTCTTGAATTTAAAAGAGATTGTGTTGAATTTTCTTTTCTTTCTTTTTTTCATAAGAAATGAATAGATAAAACAGTTGTAGTAGCCTTTTGTTGGCACTTTGCGTTTTCATTAAAAGGATGCTAAAAGCACACAAAAAAAAAAGAAAAATTTCGTTTCCTTAACTCTAAAATGTTACACTTACATCATCAGCATCGTCCTCATGTTTATCAAGAGAGTAGCTGTAGTATCAGGAGTACAAATACGAATATAGATTACTATAGTCCTTGTGCAACTCCTTGTGCTACGTTTTTAACTTTATTGAGTGTGTAACAGAGTTTGTTTTTGTATTTTCTGGAAAATTTTAAGTTGAATGCGATCAAGAAAGCAATAAATTGTTTAAGCAGTCAAGTGCATCTCTACGAGTTTTAACAAATGCACATTGACTGCTTCTGCTGCTGTGTTCATCACACGGGTACACGAGTGCTTCTTAGTTTCTCGTACCCGTAAAAATGTTTGCTTTAAGTTGTGATGTGCAAATATATCCGCTATTTTCTTGGCCAATAATTTTTTAAGGTTTTTTTTGCACATTTTTATCTTAACAAAAGAACAAATCAGGCTGTTTAAGATATTATACACTCGAAAAATATGGGTATTAAAAATATATTTGAAATTATAAAAAAAATTTAAAAGTTAGTATTTTGGGATCACCTTATTTGGCTCTGCGACAATATTTTTCCAAGGGGTTAGTATGAACTAAAAGCATACATGCGACTAATGAATAAAGTGGACTAATGAAATGATGTTTTCAGTACCATTACATTGATATCAATGGTAAAGGAAATTATTTGCATTACAATTTTTTTAAATAATGATAATGATGATTTAATTTTATTGATTAATGGAAATGGTTTTAATTTCATTGCTGCTGTGAAAAAAGGCTCAAATCAGGTATGGAAAGCCCTCGCGCAGCCTTATGCTTATTTTATTTGTGAATTTATATAAATATGATGAAGGTTGTGTTACCAGAAACTGCGCAGTCTAATTCAATAAAAATTTACAATGTAGTTATGATTTTTAGAAAAGTATGCTTAATCTTCTCTACCACGCCTATCTCATACAATTGAAAATATGTGCATATTAATTATAGTATTAATTGCACACTGTCTACGAAGACGATGAATAAAATTCAAAAATCCCCAATAAAATATATCAACAATTTGCTCCCTGGCAACTCTTCCCTAACTACGTGAATAGCCAAACTACCGTATGTACAAAAAATACATCATAGTTGTCGCCAACTCACAAAATGTGGGAAATAGTGGAAATTAGATTACATATGATTTTCTAACCATTGTATATTGTTGTGGTGTTTGTCTTAGCTATCTTCTGCAATTACAATTAAATGTAAAAATCGACCCCGTATAATTGAAACTGGTTTTAAGCCACAGCAAAGATCGACCTGACTTTAGCTCAAGCGGATAAAACGCCTGTCTAAAGTGTAGTGCGAAGTGCATGTGGCAAATGAAAGCAGGTTCAAGCCACGGTCAGGATTGCATTTAATAAATAAAAATATCATATAGATGCAATCAAACAATAAAAACCATAACAAATAATAACAGTATTGTCAAAAGGATTACTGATTAAGGTTGTGTTACCAGAAACTGCGCAGTCTAATTCAATAAAAATTTACAATGTAGTTATGATTTTTAGAAAAGTATGCTTAATCTTCTCTACCACGCCTATCTCAAACATTTATTTGTCTGGTTTGTAACCAAGTAAAATAGAACAAAATTTAATGCAACGAGTAGAATTTGAACACTAACTGTCCGTTTTGCGATATCTCGCTTAGTTTTTGAGATATTCCCCATTTTATAAAATGGCATTTCATAAATGGAGGCTATCTCCGAAACTATGCAAGATATGGCAAAGCTGCCAAAATGTTTGATCCACAGGAGTATTAATACACCCTGGTAATTCAAGAAGTTTTTATACGATGCCCATTACCCATGCCCGATGCTCGGGTCCGACAAACACTTTTTTAGAAGGTGGTACAAAGCCTTTGCGACTTTGAAGACTAGCCCACTTTAGAAAAGGCGTGACTGCCAACACTGAAAACACCACCATTTAACTCAGCGTGGCCTTTTAGTGGATGCACAATTTTGCAGTCATTTTGGTTAATTTTATTTATCGAAAAAATTCAATATTTTCGACATTGATTACCCTTTTTTTGACAATTGTAATATTACGATTTAAATTTTAAAGTACACTTATAATAATCCATGCTAAAAATAAAATAAAAATTTTCAAAACAGTGAAAACTTTCGCAAAATAAAATTTTTTTTATTTATTTTACGAAAGTTTTTGTTAAGGTACGTTCAGATTAGTCAAATATTTGACAAAAAACATGATATATTTCTCTGCCGTAATCTGAACACAAAATATTTTTGTGTGTCAAACAGCAAATCAGCTGATTTTGGTCGAACAAAATTATTTGCATTCAAATAAATATTTGACAAACTTAACCATAGTGTGAACACTAGCAATCAAATATTTTCTTCTGATTTGGGCAAATATTTATTTGATCTTACAAAAAAAATGTAAGAACAAACAATGGCAAATAACAGGTGGTAAAATCGTCAATTATAAATTTTTTTAATAAATTTATTAATAAAAGGCTTTATAAAAAAACTGAAATGTAAATAGATATTAAAAAAATGTAATCACTCAGATAATGGATTGGAACATTGGTCCAAAATGGAACGATATGGAATGAAACGGGGAACGATATGGAATGAAACGGGGAACGATTGGAATCGGAGCACTGTACACAATTGTGTTGTCGTAAGTGAAAATAAAAATGTAATCATTCCGATAACAGAATGGAACATTGGTCCAAAATGGAACGATATGGAATGAAACGGGGAATGATTAGAATCGGAACACTGTACACATTTGTGTTGTCGGTACAGTGGCCCTTGTTAAGGTTTGCAAAAATTTTGTCCATTTTGCGATATCATGCTTAGTTTTCGAGCTACAAGCCATTTTACAAAATGGCGATATTTTAAAATGTCCAGTATCTCCAAAACTAAGCGAGATAGACCTAAACGGACAAAATTTTTGCTCCAATGGAGTATTAATATACCCTTATAACATAAATAGGCTAGGTCCGAGAGAGATCCCGAGTGATCAATTTTTTAAAAAACAGTTAGTTTTTCGATTCAATAAATCTATGTTTTTTTACACTTTGATAAAATAAATATTTAATACAAATATTTGTTTCAATCTGAACGCTCGAAAAATATTTTTTCGTTTATTTTATTTGACACTATTTGAGAGCTGTTTGAACAAACAAAAACCATAAAATATTTGATCATAGTTTGAACATAAAATAAAATAACTTTTTATTTGACACAATTGGAAGCAAATATGTAAACAAATATTTTGTTCAAATATTTGATTAATGTGAACGTACCTTTAGTTTGAAATTTTTTCGTATTTTTATGAATGGATTATTATCAGTGTATGACAAATCTATTGCATTTTTACTCAGAAATAATATTGGTCATAAGATGTTTTTTCGTATCTCTGATAGTGTTCGAGAAAATTTTAAAACTTGATTTTTTGCAAATTCAAACCAGATTATTACAAGAATTGAATCGAAAATTTTACTAAAATTTTAATTTTTATATCAAAATTGTTCTGAGACAACCGAAATACAAATCTAAGAAAAACATTTTTGGTGGTTACACTTTTGAGTTAAATCCTTTTCCGGCGAGGCATGAAATTACCTAAAAATTCCATATAAAATCTATTTTTTACTAAAATCACTTACAACATATGGGAAAACAGTGGACATTAGAGGTAAGTTTCTAAAAATAGAACTGTTGTGTTGTTGGAGTTGGAGTTGGAGTTGTACTTCTGAGATTATGTATGCAAGAACAAAAACACCGTGTATTGAATAAAACTAGTTTTAATCACAACAAAACTCGACCTGACGATAGATCAGTGGGCTAAAGCGCTCTGTCTAACGTGTAGTGTGAGTGCATGTGGCATTAGAAATCAGTTTATCTATACCACGGTCAGTAATTGCACAGAAAATTTCATATAGACGCAATCGAACAAATAAAAAACATAACAAATATTACATTATTCAAAAAAACAGGGTCACTGACGAAGGTTCAGTACCAGAAACTGCGCAGTCTGATTCAGAAAATTGAAAATTTACAATGTAGTTATGATTTTTAGAAAATACACTCATTCTTCTCTAACACGCCTTTCACAATTAAAATTAAATAAAATTGCATATTAATTATAGTATTAATTGCAATTGTCTGAAAAAGACGTTAAAATTCAAACTCAAAAAAATATCTTACATGTTATTTTATAAAATTTTACTGCTTAAATTTTTTGAGCGCATTTATAGGGAAATAGTCAGTTTAATGTATATTTCGGCAATTGCAGGAAATGGCTAAAAAGCTTTACTCTTTGGACTGCCTGCCATTCTAAAAAAAAGTACTTGACTACTAAGACTAAGACATATCTAACTAACATTTTTAGTTTCATTTTTTTTATATATTTTTTCCAGTTGTTGCCGTAGTTGTTGCTACTCATCCTTATCTGGTGACTAACCCCAGATGTTAAGAGTTTAAATGAAAATCTATACAATGTTCATGGTAGTTTCTTTACACAATGCATGAGTTTTCTTATTATTTATTTTCTACTTCTTAAGAACTAAAGGGTTCGCATGTGTTTCCAGACTATTTCCATTAAGAGATTTTCTTTTTTCTTTTAAAAATTTTTATTGTTATTATTGTTGATAAAGAATAGTATTGCGTGAAATTTGCTTTTAAAATTACAAGGTAAAAATTCCAAAAGGTACAATACACTCAAACATACATACACATATGGATGCTTAAAAATGTAGTAGTATCTCTATTTATTCCTATACTAACTGGAAAACTTTATTTTCTTTAGACTTCCTTTTTCTATGGCAAAAGGAAGAAAACAAAACCGAAATGAAAAGACTTTAATGTAACGAGTGAGTAGATACTTAAGGTTTACCATGCAACCTATTACAGATACACTTCAAAAGATATAAAATGTATGTACTTTTTCACGTCCAATTGTTTCCGGTTTATATAAAATGCAATTCTATGAGTGTGTGAGTATGTCTTCAACACGAAAATTCTACTGCATGCCATGTGTATGAGTATTAGTATGCATGTGTGTGTGTTTGTTAAATCTCTATGAATATCAGTGTAAGTATGAATGTAATTGTTATCCCATTGCGGATGTACTTGTGCTAATTTATGCACAATCGAACTTAAAATTCTCTCAACAATATAAAGGAATTTTTTAGTACTGCATTTTCTATCTTAAGCACTTTTCACAAAATGTTATAAATTCTACGCTGAATTTAGTGCGGTCTTTGGAGTATCGAAATATAGAGCACAATATGTTATATCTATTGAAAAATAAATACAAGTTAGAAGTAAAATGTGTTTATAATATAAATAAAAAAAAAATTCAAATGAGACCAACTATTATTATGTCAACAACTCACAGTGGCGCCATTTGAGTTTTTCCGTTGCAAAAATCATAACTTTCGAACCAAATGTGATAATCAACAAATTTAAAAAGCATATGATAGATAATCGATCAACCTATGAAATGAGTGTTTTAAAAGTGTTATACGCCTCTTAGGTGCCTACTTATAGGTTAGCAAAGTTGATATTTGTAAAAAAATCATTTTCATGGGTAGTGAAAAAAAATATTTTTTATTTTTTTTAAATTTTTTTATTTTTTTTTTTGTCTCTTTTAAAGGCTACTATGATTTAAAACTATTCCAGAAAAAATTTAATTTTTTTTTTTATATATTTTTCAATTTTTTTTTTTCAATATTGCTCACAGTCCGTAAAGGAAGGTATTTCTAAAAAACTTATCATTTCTGAACTATAATTATTTTCTAACTCTTGTCGTGACTTTATATGCCGCAGTGATGAAATAAGTGGGTCGGAAGATGCTGCTAACATGTTGAAGAGATCCTCATTTTGTCTTACCCTTGATGATTTGAAAGTGTTCAGCAGTCTATATTTTTTATAAAATTTGTTTAGGACTTCTGTGCTTCTTCAGAAAGCTCTCCAATTGGCAAAGGCTGATATTCAATTATATCTTTTCCATGTGACAATATTTTGTGAACTGTCGGGGTCAACTTTTTCTGTGGATATAAGTTTGCTAAAAGAGATGCAGTTTTCGAGGCATATTCTCCATACTTTTCAGAATCAACTTTTTCCTTGCAGTTTAAAATATTCAAGATCGTTTCCAATCTCTTAATGATTTCATTGTCTATTCCAGTGATTCGAGTTACAGCCTCATCATTTTCAAAAAATCTTCTCGAAGTGTTTCCATCGTTTGAGTTTCCGAATCCGTGCTTGTTCTAGTCTACTTTTAGTCCAACTTGTTTGAAAAACTCATTATTATAAAAACTCATTATTATAAAAGAAATATTTGATAATATAATATAAAACAAAATTAAGATAATTAACAAATTAAAAGTAGGACAATATAAAATATTTTAATCAAATAAAACGGGTATAAAATATAATTCAAAGAGGAGAAATTATTAGGGACATTCATAAAATATATAACTACGGGATTATGATATTTTTTTTTCGAATTTATAGTCTAATCTACCTAATCTAGACTAATCACGGGATAATGATAGTTTTTAAATATATAGTCTAATCTACCTTTAATTAAAAACAAAAATCTACCTAATGTACAAACATTTTCATAATCTACCTTGAATGAAAAACAAAAATCTACCTAACCTTGACTAATAACGGGATTATGGTTGTTTTAAAATATATAGTATAATCTACCTAAACTCATAAACAAAAATTATATATATTAACAATAATAATAAGAATGTGTTTTCGTGTTTATATGTCATTAATTGCCCAAAAATGCATGCGAAACCTTTTTTGAAGCATGTGTTTTTTTCAAAATTTTACCTCTAGCAAAAAATGGGCAAGGATGGGCAGCTGGAAATTTTTGCAATAGGTAAAGGACTAATCAAAGAACTTATTTTGAAAATATGGCAAATATAGTTTTTAATAGTTTTTTTTTTTATTTTCCACCAAAGTTGAGAAATATTGAAAAAATGGATAGTTTGTAAATATCAAAGTACCGGAACCAATACAAAGCAAACAGTCTAATTTTTTTTAATCTTCTCTTAATAAATATATCTATCAATAACATTAAAAAGAATGACGATCCGTTATCTAGTTTTCGAGATTCGGCATCTGAAAGCGGACAAAATTACATAAAAATGTTCTGTTTTTTTGAACACTGAAAATCGGTCAACTTTGAAGGGCTATATCTTCTGAACCAAAAATCTGATTGTAATAAGAGTGGCATATTTGAAATCGTTGGTCAATTTCCTATAAAATAGGTTTATTCAATATTTTTTAGGGGCACATGAAATTTTTGATTTTTGCCACCTCACTTATTCTACAGGCGCTACTGTGCAACTTTGAAAATTTTTAACAATTTTTAAAATTTTTGATTTTTAATACTAGAATGACCGGACCAGTCATTTTTACTGGTTTGGCATCTTTGATTAAACATTTTTGTTCCCACTAATTCCACATATTAATATATGACTTTTTTAGGGTTAAGTAGATTATCAATTACACATAAAACATATTTCTGATTATCACTTATTGTAAGTTTTCTAGAAAAAATTTGTTTTTTTGCCTATACAGCCCAAAACCAGTCCAAATGACTGGCATCTTTTAAAAACTCGAATAATGCACATTTTTTATCCGGTCATTGCGGTTTAAGCAGCAGTGTAATTTAAAAGTCTAGCACTTTATAACTGCATTTAAAGCATTTCAAAATGATAAGCGATATTTGGAACCAAATGTATATACACACAGAGAAAAGTTTTGCTATTTGCTAACTGAAATTCGGTTACTTCGACTCACATTCGGTTATTATGAATTTCAGTTGGTTGGTAAAACTGAACATTAGTATTCACAACAAAGTTCGGTTAATTGAGCTGAATTATAGTTGTTAGACCCATAATACTTAGAAATCTAATATAAATATCGTTGTACTAACTGAGTTTTTAAGTTGCTATCATTAATATACACTTTTCAATTCGGTTGTCACTTTATTTCTCTGTGTGTATATGCTATTTTTAATGAATGTTTAATTCGTTTATTTTTTTGTAACTTCTTCTAAAATTTAATTAATTTATATATTTTAAATCTTAAATTCCAAAGTTTTTATGTATCTGCAACAGTTTTTAAAATACATTTGAAATACCTGATATATACAATTTTCTTTTGAACACAAAATCTCGGAAATGATTTTATTTTTTAAACAATATCAAATTAAAAATTTCCAAATATGTTGATATTTAAATCATTCTAATCTAATTAAAAATATATTTTCGACTTGTTTTAAAATAATGCCAGGCATTTTATTAGGCTTTGTACAGCTTAAGCTAACAAATGAAGTACAGTGGGGCATTTGCAAAAAATTTTTGGTAATATTTGAAAAATTTTCGAAAACTGAGTTGATCGCAGGTAAGCAACAGATTAGAATAATTCAATTTGGCTGAAAAATCTTTGTGGACATAGTTGGACAAGAAATTGGCTAATATCTAATGAAAGTCGAAGGCCGGAGTTATTTTTGACAAAATTACATACACGGATAGAAATTTTCTTCATAATATTAATGAATCGATTTAATCAAAATGGTTTCATTTATTTAATGAATAATTTCATTAAATGAATGAAAATTCATTAATATTGTTATATTTTTTTATGATTTTCTCATAAAAAAATTCATTAAATCAATGAAAATTTGTCGAATTTTTTTTCAATAAAAATTTTAACTTGTAATATATTATATATTTTATATATATTTTTTTTTTATTAATTAATAATCATATAATTACAAATTATATACTATTACACTAACCGAGCACTAGCTACCATGGCTTTCGGCGCGTTGTAGCGAAAAAAGACTCGAATCGAACCCACGACCCATCGTTGCCTACCAACTAGCCTACCGAGTCGCACATTTTTATATTTATATATTATATATTAATATATTTTTTTTATATAAAGGGTCCGCCAAATAACTTTTTTTTTTTTGAAAATGCTATAAAAAAAAACTACTGAATATTTTCTCAAATTTCTTTTTTTATTTGAAAGTACAATCCTTAAGGTTAATAATGGAAAATAATTTCATTCAAATGGCTGCCTTGGCTGGCCATGCAGTAGCCTACACGATCGGTCCAATTTTTAAGAAAAATGGCCCAATAATGCCTCTGGACCAAAATCCGCACCAAACAGTGACTCGTTTTGGGTGTATCGGCTTTTCAATGTATGCGTGCGGGTTTTCTGTGCCCCAAATGCGACAATTTTGCTTGATTACATACCCGTCAAGATCAAAATGAGCTTCATCTGAAAAGATGATTTTTTTGGCAAAATCGGCATCTTCTGTAAGCCGATCGCAGGCCCACTTAGCGAAGCGAAAACGCAATATTTCCCAGAGTTGTTCAAGCGTATACACAAACATATTCGTTCAGCTGAAGGATAAAACTAATTATCTGTCAAATCAGACATGAGCTAAGTGTTACCATTCACGAAATAAGCACTAGTTGAAAAAAAAACGTTAGATGGCGGACCCTGTATATGAGAAAACAAATTAGTTTAGTGTAATTTTGTGATTTTTACTCTATATAAAAGGCGTTTTTTATATAGGTTGGCAACACTTTTGTCAGCTGTCAAGTGATTTATGTTTAGTTTGGTTTGGCATTTCAACATGAATAGATAGAGGACTGAACAACGCTTCCAAATTGTGCAAATTTATTTTGAAAATCATGGTTCTGCTCGAAATACGTATCGCGCACTACGTTCATATTACAGTCAACATAATCGTCCATCAGAGCCCTTAATTCGATTAACTATGGAACGTTTCCGCACCACGTTTACTGTAAATGATAATATGCATCCACAGAGACGTCACGAAACGTCGTACAGTGCGCTCAGTTTAGTTTATTTTAGTTCATTATTTAAAAAGTGTATTATAAGAAAGAAATGTTTGTTTTGTAATAGAAAGTAATGAAAATATTTCATTCAAACTATGAATTTAATTTATTAGAAGCATAAAACTTTCTTAACGCTTATTTTAGAATTTATGAAAAAAATTTCATATACTTCATGAAATTTTCATTGAGTCAATGAAACCATACATTAAAATTGATTTAATGTAACATTTTCAATGATTCAATAAAACATTTTTTTGGGACTATTTTCTGAAAAAAATCATTAGATTAATAAAGGAATTCATTAAAACTACGCACAAATTTCCATCAGTGTAAAAGATTAAAAACGTATGTCGGAACATATTAGTACGATTAAAAAAATTTAAAAAATCGTGTTTAGCTTACCAAGAGTAGTTTAAAAAAATTGTGTCCGTTAAATTTTTTAATAAAAATGTTTTCTTCTTCTTTTTTCCGTAAAAATCTAACTAAAAAAATCATCAGCAATTAATTGTAATAAAATTAATTACGATTATCATATATGGCGGTTACAAACACTTTACCCCAGCAACATATTTTTGTTGTAAGAATTTAAAATTTTTTTCAAAATTGAGAAAATTTGGTCGCATGTCACCACGGGTTGAAAAAAGGTTCAAATTCGTACCACATAATTTTTTTTTCTGATTGTACAGTAATAGGATTTATATTTAATGAAAATCTATATGCAAAAAAAAAAATAGTTTTGGTGTATTTTTTTTATTTTTTCTATATAGAGCAATTCCATATGAAAGCGATCACCTTTTGGACGACCCCTCTCCGATTTTAAAATAAATAGTCTCAATCGATTGCCCAGCAAAAAATAATGTACCTACATATTTTTTTTTTTTTATAGTGACTGGTTTAGTGGTGGTGTGCACCACTGTCATGTGACAAAATTGAAGAATTCTTTATAAGGGACCTCATTGAAAGTTGTTTTAATCAGGCTTTAATTGAAAAATAAAATTTTCCTAATTTTTCTCAGAAATTTACCTTTTTTCCCATGAAAATTAAATTTTCCGATTTTCCACAGAAGCTCCTAATTTTCCGGCTAATTTTATTTTTTTTGGATTCCTCATAATTTTTGCTTTAAGAATCAGCAATAAAAAAATGGGCCCCGACTCCTTGTTTGGACAGGAGAAGAGCATTTAAGAGACCACCTTTATTGTTTTTATATTTTTTATAATTAAATTATTTTTAATTATTTAACAAGAAAAATTAGGAAAATTTTATTTTTAAATTAAAGCCTGATTCAATACCTTTCCAACGAGCTATCACTCGTTGCGATCGCTTTAGTAGTTTTTTTTTTAAAGCAACTTTCAATGAGGTCCCTTATGAAGAATTCTTCAATTTTCTCACATGACAGTGGTGCACACCACCACTAAACCAGTCACTATAAAAAAAAAAAAATATGTAGGTACATTATTTTTTTTTTTTTTTTTGTTAAACAAAATCGACTAAAACTTTAAAAAAAAAAAAGTGATTTGAGCTGATCTCATAAAATTTTGCGTATAAAGCGTTGATGTGAAATGACTACAAATTTCTGAAAACATTTTCTTATGTGCTTTTGTAGAAAGTCAACAAATTGTTATTTTTATTTTTAATTGAAGAACAAATTGTTTTTGACTAAAACCTAAACCTCTTAAAAAAGTGTTTTAAAGACAAAAAAAAAAATTTTTAATATAAAGTATTGAATATATTTCATAAAAACTATTAATTTTATTCACTAAGCACATGAAACTTTTATTACGTGTATGCTGGCATTAATGAACAAAATTTCATATACTTTATGAAATTTTCATTGCGTCAATGAAACCATTCATTAAAATTGTTTTAATGAAACATGTTTCATTGAAACATTTCTGTGGGGACTTTTTATGAAAAAATTTATTGTATTAATGAAGGAATTCATTAATACTACTCACAAATTTCTATCAGTGTAGTAAAATACTAAAATTTTAGTCCGAGGTGTTATTACGTACAATTTATACATATTTTATGCTGGCAGATAAGAACATATCGCACACCTACACTGATAGAATTTTCCTTCATAGTATTAATGAAACGATTTCATTAAAATCGATTCATTGGTTTAATGAAAAATTTCATTAGTTGAATGAAAGTTCATTAGTATTGGTATTTTTTTCATTAACATTTTTTATGATTTTTTCATAACTTCATAAAAAAATTCATTAAATCAATGAAAATTTTCAAATTTTTTTCAATAAAGATTTTGTCTTGTAATTTGAAATAAAACACTATCATTTTGAAATAAAAACACTGAAAAATTTCTTTTAAAAAGAATTAGAATTAAATAGAGCTAACAGTTTTTGCCTAAATTCCAGGGAACAGATTCTCTAAGTGAATCGACATAGTTTTGTTCAAAACGAGACCTAAATTGTTATCGTTTTGACGATGTTATACAAAAACGTTATGCTAAACGATAATAAATTTTGGTTTTTAACAGCATTGTTAACAATATTAAACATTTTTATCTAATATGTTCGTAATTTAACTACAAAAAGGGCACTATAATCGTCGATCGTTCTACAGAATTCCAAGCCAGATCGATAAAAAATTACATATGTTGTACCGACATATAAGAAAATATGTCATCTTTTAACACAAATTATAAAAAATGTAAAGAAAGATTGAACAATTTTGTAAAAATAAAACAATAAAAGCAGAAATAAATTAAAATTGGATCAGAAAAGACTAAATAATATCAATAAACACCAAATTAATGCTATGGTAAAATAATCATAAAAAGTGCAAATTATTAAATATCAACGAAAATATTTTATATAAACTATGAATTTTATTCATTAAACACATGAAACTTTCGTAACGATTAGGCTAGTATTAATGAAAAAAATTTCATATACTTTATAAAATTTTCATTGGGTCAATGACCCCATTAAAATTCATTTAATGAAACACCTTTCATTGATGCAATGAAACGTTTCTTTGGAGAATTTTTTATGAAAAAATTCATTGGATTAATGAAGGAATTCATTAATACTACTCACAAATTTCTATCAGTGTAGTACAAAAGTGACTCAACTCAAAATTTTTAAATTTTCAGAAATCGAAAAAAAAAATATTTGCAACTTTATACCAATTGAAACATAAAGAAAGACATAACTGTCCCTGGTAGGCTAGTTGGTAGCGTGCTAGCGTATCAGTCCGGGGGTCGTGGGTTCGATTCCCACCAGAGGCATTGGTCTGTTTTCACTACAACGAACCGAAAGCCATATTAGCTAGTGCTCGGTTAGGTTAATAGGATATAATTTGTAATTATGAATATAAGTATAAAAAATTTAAATTTAAAAAAACCTTGAACAATGTTGTAAAAATAAACCGATAAAAACAAAAATAAATTAAAATAGCTTTTATGATTTTAGATCAGCTTTGAATATCTTAAAACCTATAAATGATATTTAAATGATTTTTTTAAATATTATAGTTCTACACATACATAATTCCAAGAAATTAACATCATTTAAAAAAAGTAATTATAATATAGCTCTATTGGGATCAAACAATTTTATTTAAAAAATTTTTAATTTTTCACAAAATCTTCTGTACTGACAATAATTATGAGCCGTATTTCAAGATATTCTTTCCAAATATTAAGAACACTATGCTTCGAAATAATAAACCATCTGAAATCAGCTTGCAGTTTTTAAACACACACACACAGAGCTATTTGTCAACCGAAATTCAGTTACTACGACTCAAATTCGGTTATTACGAATTTCAGACAGTTGGCACAGCTTTACAGTAGTTTTCATAATAAAGTTTGGTTAATTCAACTAAATTTTAGTTGCAACACCTAAAATATTCGTTGTATTAACTAAATATATAGGTTGTTACCATTAATATACACTTTTATATTCGGTTGGCCTTTTATTTCTCTGTGTGCACTCAAAATAATTTTTCTGTCAAAGGTTTGTTATTTTCGACCAATGCACAGTAGGCATATAACTAATTTTTACGAAAAATTTGGCATACCACCACGTGGTGGCAAATATTGTACAAGTAATGAATATCACTTTTTTAGGTGATTTCGGTTCAAAAACGTTCCGCGCAAAAATGGATTTCTAAAAAAAGTCAGATTTTTTTTTAATTTTTTTTAATTTTTTTTAATATTTTTATTTTTAAATTTTTGTCAATTGTTATATGAAATAAGTTTTAAGTTTAAAGTATGTGATGATTTACACAATGGTAAAATGTCTTGCACAATTTTAATTGCACGCTCTGCGCAGATGTTACTTCGCTGAACTTCCTCAATAGCTGATGGTTTATTTACCCAATGTCTGAGAAAACATTCATTTGCTTTTGTGAAGCCGGCCAATGATTTCTGTAGTGTGGCGAAATTATTTTTGTTGAAAGTATGATCGGAAAACCAGATTTCGCTCCAAGCACCGCACACAAACTTACAAATAGGATATAATTGCAAACGATATTCAGGAATAAGTATAAAGGCTAAAAGTGCCAAAATAGCTCTAGAATTCCAACGGGCATTACTGAGTGCTGGTATTGCTTTAAATTTTATGTAGGGAAAACGTTCATTTTTCTCGAAGTATTTCGACCAATTCATATAAGTATTGCATGTCATTTCGCCATTTAATGCTTTTAACCTTAATACACTCTTTATTTTGTTCATACTCTTTTTTTAGATCATCGTAATTTTCTATTAAATTTGGAATAAAATTGTATGAAATATTGGGCGATGAGGTTTTTCCCTCTAAAAGCTCATCCATGACATGTTTTAACATCAAATCTAGCACATGATGTTGACAACCAATATACTGTGGAGCGGGCAATGAAAAGGATTTCAAAAAATTTTGTAGGCGAGTGACAACACCATGGTGTCTACCAGTATTCACACTGGTTGTATCGCAAATTATCATTTTAATTGATAAAATCACATAATAATTCTTTTATTCCGTGAAATATCGTCGACGCTTTGCCATCATTCAGAACTAGTACACCTAATTTTACTTCCCTAGAAGCATTTTTCAGTACTACGACCTGATATTCCTTCTTTCCAATTTTTTTCCCTTCAAAATGCAAGCACCAGTTTTAATTTTTAAGAGTGTTTTTCAACAGTTTTTTCTTTTGTTCGGCATTTTTGGTGTAAGCTTTGTAAATTCCAGGTTGGGATGGCGACAATATCTCTACACCACATTCAGACAACTCTTTACATATTTTTGCGGCCTTTCTAGTGCTAACGTTTGCATTCATAACTAAATTAACAGCTGGTTTCATAGGCTTCTTTTTTTGTAATAGGCTGGCAGGTGGTTTGTAGGTAATATCATCAATCAATTCATCATCTGATGACACCTGATCATCGTCCATTATGGTTGGAACTTTGTAATCATCATCCAACTGCACATTATCGGTTTTAGATATTGAAATGGGGAAATGCTCCGATTCGTGTGATTGTTGCTCTTCGTTGTTTGAAGTTATATCAAAAATTTTATTAAAACTATATTTATTACGGCGTTTTAAAAAGTTTTGGTACGACTTTATTAATCTTTCCACATTTCTTTTAATAGACCTTAAGGAAAGTGTTTTAAAATTGAGTTTCTTCCACAAAACTGAAAGTTCACTAACGATAATTTGTGTTCTTCTTTTCTTACACTTTATTTCCTTTCCAAGGCTATTAAATCTTCCAATAACAAACTTTTCTTTGGGCTTTTTACATAGTTCGAACAATGGAATGTCCACATTTTTTATACATTGTGTATTGCTAGCTAAATTTTCTTTCCACGTATTACAATACTTTTCAACATAATCAGCACTTGTCTTAAACATTTTTACACAAACAATATTTAATTATCCCGATAAAAACTGCTAGTTCTTGAATAACTTGCTTTTTCTTTTTTAAATTTTTAAATTTTGAATTTTAAATCTTGAATAACTTGTTTTTTTTTTAATTTTTAGGAAGATTATTAGTTAAATAAATATCTATTATTATGAAGAAAAACGTGTACACTGTACAAAATTTTTTTTGTTTTTTTCAGCAGTTCTGATAAAAAAGTAATTTCGTTTTGCGCGGAAACTTTTTTGCAATTTCGCAAAAAAAAAATTAATGGGGGTTCATACTTTTTTATGCTCTATTCGACTATGGGGACAGAAGTCACCAAAAACCCTACAAACATTAAATTTTAACTTATTTTCTATCAAATTAAATAATAAAAACTGCACAAATAGTAGCCCATTAAAAAATCCCTGAAGAATACTTTTTTGACCTTTTGAAAACACACGTTTTTAAAAAACTACTTTTTCACGTAGACTTTTAGTTATTTGGCCCTCATCCACCCACCACTTCTTATACATCAAATTGTAGATTTTTTACCCCTCTTTAAATTAAAAAATATTGTGGACGCGGGTTTTTGCATATTTTCGCATATGGATGTGATTTACATAGTCATCCGACGAAAAATAATGAAAAATCGCATTTTGTTTTGTACTATTTCATTTTAAGAATATGAGTAAAGAGAAATATTTTTTTTTTTTTAATTGTTGTTATTTTAAAAACCTTATATTGCAATATTAAGGTATTTGACTTTCGGTGTCAAAACAAAGGTCAACTTTTAATTTTTATAATTAATTGTTTTCGCGATAGTGTTAAAAGTTTCGAAATATCAATATGGAAATTAATGTAGAAGGTTTATTCTGTCAGTGCCAATTTTCTAGAATGTATGTGCTTGATATTTGGGGTTCCATAGCTGGTAATTATCATTTGATAGAAAAAACAATATTTAAAATTATGGAGGAAAAATCGAAGGCTGAAAAGATAAAATTCGACCTGAGCAAAAAAGCCTTTGTAAGCGGATTGGTATACTTTGGACGAAAAATCATCGAAGCAAATTAATTATTTTGAATTAGCATAAAAAAAGGTTTGAAAGTCTTGAAACTATTCAGCTAGAAGCAAAATCCCTTGAAAAAGAACTGGCTGCACACGAAAAATATCGCGCATTGCTACAAATACAGATCTTTTAAATAGGCTCTTTTTAAGTTCAGATCCATTTATTTCTTCAGCCCGAAACTTACCAACAAAGAAAACAAGTAGTTTAAGTCAATGAGTTTTAAATTTCCTTAATATTTGATATATAGAGCAATTCCATATGAAAGCGATCACCTTTTGGACGACCCCTCTCCGATTTTAAAATAAATAGTCTCAATCGATTGCCCAGCAAAAAATAATGTACCTACATATTTTTTTTTTTTTTTATAGTGACTGGTTTAGTGGTGGTGTGCACCACTGTCATGTGACAAAATTGAAGAATTCTTCATAAGGGACCTCATTGAAAGTTGTTTTAAAAAAAAACTACTAACTTCCTAATTTTTCTCAGAAATTTATCTTTTTTCCCATGAAAATTAAATTTTCCTATGAAAATTAAATTTTCCGATTTTCCACAGAAGTTCCTAAATTTTCCGGCTAATTTTATTTTTTTTGGATTCCTCATAATTTTTGCTTTAAGAATCAGCAATAAAAAAATGGGCCCCGACTCCTTGTTTGGACAGGAGAAGAGCATTTAAGAGACCACCTTGTTCTCATTGTTTTTATATTTTTTATAATTGAATTATTTTTAATTATTTAACAAGAAAAATTAGGAAAATTTTATTTTTCAATTAAAGCCTGATTCAATACCTTTCCAACGAGCTATCACTCGTTGCGATCGCTTTAGTAGTTTTTTTTAAAACAACTTTCAATGAGGTCCCTTATGAAGAATTCTTCAATTTTGTCACATGACAGTGGTGCACACCACCACTAAACCAGTCACTATAGAGCAATTCCATATGACATGTGACAAAATTGAAGAATTCTTCATAAGGGACCTCATTGAAAGTTGTTTTAAAAAAAACTACTAAAGCGATCGCAACGAGTTGTTTTTTTAAAACAACTTTCAATGAGGTCCCTTATGAAGAATTCTTCAATTTTGTCACATGACAGTGGTGCACACCACCACTAAACCAGTCACTATAAAAAAAAAAAAAAATATGTAGGTACATTATTTTTTGCTGGGCAATCGATTGAGACTATTTATTTTAAAATCGGAGAGGGGTCGTCCAAAAATTTGCCAATTTTGATCGTTTTCATATGGAATTGCTCTATATTAATATCATATTTTACCTTATTACCTTATATTACTTAATAATACCACATATTGCATTATATAACTTTGTATAACTTTTTAATTTAGTTTTTTTTTTCAGTGTATATTTCGAATGAATTAAAATAGAATAAAATTTTACAAAAATTGTTTAAAACAAAAAAAATTTCATGTTGAAATACTTTATTTCAAAAATTCTTAAAACAAATCTATAAGCCAATTAACCCTTCAAAGATCAAATGGCTACTGTGGTTACATTCGTAACGTTCTTCGGGCATGCTATGAGCTGATAAATTTTGAAGACCCTAGCTTTTTTAGTTTTGGAGATATTGATTTTTGACCGCAAGTCCATATAAGGGAAACCACTGTGCAATGCCTGAAAATTGTAGAAAAAGTATATTCTTTTTAGGACAAAAATTTTAATTTTACATAAATTTTTAAATTTAAGGATTATTTACATAAAACTATTAAAGCTAATGTAAACAAGTTTTCTATTTCTTTTTCAAGAAGTTGCAATAAAATGGAGAATTTTTTGTTTTTAAATCCATTAAATAATAAAGTTTTTTTTGAGGATTAACCAAAAAAAGTCATGGCAAATTAACAAAATTTTTATTTTGAAATTTAAATAACTTTTAAACTAGAGGAGATCACCTATGAATAAAAGCATGTTCTTTTCGCTGGCCAAAGACTCCATTTTTTGTTTTTTGTCACCGATTAACAACATTTTAAATATATCAAAATTAAGCTAGACAAAAAATGTGTTTAAATTATTTATAATTGTGGGGGTGGCATGCTATTAAATACAACAGTTTTTGAAAATCAAAATCATGTTCAGTGTCAAAATCATTTAAAACCCAAATACATTAGTCGGCCACATTATTCTTTACAATTGTAAGCAAAAAATAGTAAAGGCAATATATTTTCTCAAGATTTCTTAATAGTCCTTCTATTTGAAATATTCAATGATAATAAAAACCAATTCAACCGTATACCAAAATAAAAACCTCTATGAATATTTTGTAATATTTTATGTTGTATAGAAAAGTTTTTGAAAACGAAATGTGGTTTTACTCTTTATAGCGCATATCGCCAATATATATTTCTCAATTAATATCAGGTTGTCATATAAATGTATTGGTTGAATTTCGTTTTCTGTCACTGTTTTTATTATAGACTTTTTGGCTTGTCAAAGTAAATTGATTTATTGTGTGTATTGAGATTTTGATCTTAAAAATTGATTAGTATTATTATTTAGACGTCAATCAGTTTGAAAACTGAACTCTTTAACATTTACACAAGTTATATGTAGACCACTTGTATGTTTGATAACTTTTTCAAAAGTTTATCGTTGTTCTTAGAAAGTAAATTTTTCTTTTACTATTTTGTTGGGTGGCAGGTTTTACGTAATTAATTCATTAAATTAATTGTATCGCAGTAGTATACAATATTGAAGTAGTAGCAGTAGTAATTTTACCCTTGTCTATTAAACCAATAAAAGTGATCGAAAAAGTTTTTAATATATTGGATTGATTTATTAAATGCAGCCGTAATTATTGTTTAAACTAAAGCTTTTTCTCATACAGCAAACACAAAAAGATGATTTTATCAGACATGGGCGGTGTCAATTACATTTCACAATCATTGATTTGTAAAATTTTTCAATATCATTAATAATTTCTGATCTACTCTCACACGTGTATCCTTAAGCGTTTAATTATGAAATTTGTAAAATTTTAAATACCAAACTTGTGGATTAGTAACAACATCTGGTTATTTAATTACAGGTCAATTACTCAATTACACCCAATTAAATAAACAAATATTGGTATTATGTCCCATGTCTGATATTAATGTCAAATAAACTTTGCTGACATTAAACCTGAGTGAGAAACCCTAAATTCCTAAAAACAATATTTTAACTCGGTACTAAATTGTATAAAAGATACAATTTATCTCAATTTAGTTCTAATATTTGTCCGAAAGTTAAACGTCAAAAGTTTGAAAACGTCGTCAAAAGTCCTTCCGTCAAATCTTAAAAACAACCGCCCTTTTTTAATCCGATTGTCATACTGGTAAGACGTACCCCATTAATTCTGTAAATAAATCTCATTCCAAATCCTGATTCGTTTTAATTTTTTATTTCATTTCTTCCATTTTGGGATATTTTTTTTTTACACTGATTAATAAAATCAATTGTTGATTTTATTTTACTCAGTTTCGTTCATCCTCTCCAGACTTCCAGCCATCCATCCCTCGCTCCTCCATATTTCACCGAAACATCTGGTATTGGCAAAAATTCAAAACTTTTCAAGGAAGCGTTTAATAAGCCCACAAGTGTGAGCGTAGGTCTGAAATTATTAATTATATGACAAATTTCATTAGTGAATGATTGTGAAATGTAATTGACGCCGCCCATGCCTGGATTTTATAAAAATTTCATATAAATTCTTTTATAGTTTAAAATTGCTCAATGTTTATAATAGTTTTCTATGACAAAAAGGGCTCGGCTGTATGGCTTAAATTTCAAATATCCCCAAGAATGATTTTCGTTGGAATTCACGTAGAATTCTAACATTATTTTCCTATTTCAAGGTTTGTATAATTACAATAACATACAGCAAAACGGGTCAACATAATTTATGTTTCAAATATATTTTCTTAAACTTACAAGTTCTGGAATTTTAAGTCTACTTTAAATTATTTGAATTTTTTATTTATAAGTATTTCGTGTTTTTCTGTTCTAAGTTAATCAATGCGTATGATTTATATTTAATAACATTATAAATTTAATATTATGTATACGTTATCTACAAAAAATAATTACACAGTTCAAGAATCACAATCATTTTTCATTAAATCCTAAATTAGATCGACTCATGAAAAATGTACTTCGCTTTGTTTTATGATGATCTGTCTAGCTTTAAGATCCCTTGAGGTGGACGGTTTTCAAAAAATATATTTTGTTTAGTTTTTCAAAGAATGTTGTAATTTAACTAAAAACAACATATACAATATAAGCATCACATGAAAGGTGTTTTAAGGCGCGTCCAACGGTATATAAAACATGTCAACGCATTCACAGGCATATCATTTTTTTGATGGATATTCTGTAAAAAATTCGATTTTTTTAGGTGTTTTTGTACGTAGATTTTTGTCATTTAAATGTCAAATTGCCTTATTTTAATCCTTAGTCGATTTAATTAAATACATGTTTCAGTTCTTTTTGAAATTTGCACTAGTTTGCGTTTTACCAAAAATGTTATATGGTGGGAAAACTATATTTCAATCATATCAATAACGGTAACAAAATTTTTCTTTAGGCAAGTACGTCATCAATGTATGGAAATATTTTAGATTATTGCAAATTTAGTGCATTTTCGTCAGTGCTCTGAAAAAATGTTTGAGAAAACTTTTTATTTAATTCCATCTGCAAATGTATTCGGTTTCTAGTTCATTTTCGCGGCATAACTTTTTTCGCGAATTTACAATATGTACGTAACTAGTGTTTTATTTTTATATATATTGAGCTTAAATTTTTGCATTTTTAAAACAACAAACTTTGTAAAATTAAAAATTTTCAACTTAATTAGTTGAACTGGCCACTGTGGTAATAATTAACAGAACTAAACACAGATTTATAGAAAAATAAGTTCGCAGTAAATTTCGTCATACTCAACAAACTAAGTCACGTTACGTTTTTAACTTAACTAGTTGAGTTGAATAGAGGATGTTTACCACTTAACACTTTAAGGCGCGAAGAATGTTGATGAAGGCCGTTGCGGGCTAGAAAGCTAACTCCATTCATGCAGGTGTCAAATAACTTCTTTTCTAAGTGTTTTTTTTCTGTTAATTAAAGTAAATTATCACAAATAAAACCATAATTTTTCTGTTAATATGGAAAAAATATTCATGCACACAGAAAAATAAAGTGCCAACCGAATTTAAAAGTGTATTTTAATAGTAAAAACTAATATATTCAGTTAGAACAACGCTATTTACGTTAGATTTCTGAATAATTTGGGTGTTGCAACTAAAATTCAGTTGAATTAACCGATCTTTGCTATGAAAACTAATGTAAAGTTGTGCCAACCGTCTGAAATTCGTACTAACCGAATTAGAGTCGTAGTAACCTAATTTCAGTTGGCAAATAGCAAAATTTTTCTCTGTGTGTGATCTTTAACCAAACTAACCAACATCTCACACACAATTTATAGATGAACAATAAAAATTCACTATTAGTTTGATATAATTATTATTAAAAAATAAAAATTATTTTTTTCGACCTTTAATTGTGCAATAAAATTGCAAATTATTCAAGTTCGAGGCCAGAATCTATATTTCTTTATTAGGATATTGTCCTAACAAATAATCTATAGAGTTTTTGTTTTCAAATTTATTAATTGACCACTTTCAGAAATGTGTTGATAGATCTATTTCGGTAATTTTCTAGGTCCCCATCATCAGAACACGTTTTGAAAGAAGTAACAATCTCATGCAAACATCAAAGATTCATATAACCTAGCTAGCCCACTAAATGAGAACTAATATATGAGCTCTGAGTTAAAAACTATCACCATTGATCAAACATAAATTGAAAACTGGTTTGCTATGCGCAAGCTCTGCCTTTGGTAGATATACAATACACGCTTTAGGTTTTTATTCTCCTTTTTATTTTTACACTTGTTTTGCTTTAAAAACAAGATGTAACAAGTTATATGGGATAACTAGGTTATATGAATGTTTGATGTTTACATGGGATTGTCACTTCTTTCAAAACGTGTTCTGATAATGGGAACCTAGAAATTTTTAAACCCGTACAGAGAGAGTTTTTTTGCCATGTTTTAATGAAATTATTTTTTCTAAACTAATAAAGTTTTCTTCACCACGCCAAAGGGAAAATTTCTTAAGCTTTATGAAAAAGCTTCATAGTTATAATGAAACCATTTTTAATGCCACTTTTTCAGTAGTCTTGTAAAATTGTTAATAAATAAAATGAAATGTTTTATTAAATTGTATGAAAAACTGTATTAAATTAATGAAAAGTTTTAATGGACGAATTCCAGGGACATTTCAAAAATCTAATGCAAAAATGCATTAATAACATGCAGATAATTCTCTCAGTGCGGCAAGTTTGACATTGTCGTAATTTGTATTTTTTGAAGCGGACATTACCATTTTGTAGATGAGCGGTCATATGTGGGTGTTTGCCTATTTCATTATTTCTAAATTATACAAAAACACAAATTTTTTTTAACGTAAATAAAGTAATATTTTTATTTCAATTCTTAACACAACACTATAAATTTAACAATGACAGAATCATTTGTATGTATTTGATATTATTTTGTGTTTTTGTGGAATAAATATTAAAAAATAATAAATAAATAAATTTTGCATATACACCCACACACACACACGCACACACACAAATTAAATTACAAATCGACTGACACTATTCGATATCCCTACAAAAACAAGAAAACAAAAAAAAACTTGGAACTAGAGATGGGCACGTGAGAGCAAAAGTTTGCGTGATTCACGTGAATCACGCGTGAGTGCAAGTGAAACTTAATTTTACTCAAGTGAACGTAAGATAGTGTGAGTGCAAAAAAATTCCTCGTAAGTGAGTTTGCGTGAGTAGATTTTCAAAAAACATTTTTGTTGTTTTAACAAATATTTCCTTTAATTTTATTCGCCGAAATAACAATTTTCGGCTTTTAAATAAAAAATACATGTAAATATTACATATTCACAACAGTTTTGAGTTAAAAATTCCTAATTTGCCTTAATTTTTAAAGTTTATTTTTTTTCCGGTAAGGATGACCGGCATCGGTAAGGATCCGGGTCGAAATACTATCCAGTGACCCAATATTCACATTGTGGCATCTTAGGTGCATAGGATGGAAGAGGTTGAGGAATTTCGTCAGTGTGACGGAGTTCCTATGTTAGGAATACGACATGGGACCGATTTTTAGTGCGCAAAACAAGCCGACTCTCTAGCTTAGGTGTAAGTCCTCAGGGACTTAAGTCGGATTAGGGAAGCATTTCCCTCCTCCGAATTCTCTTTTCGACCTAACCTAACCTAAGGTTTAATTTCGTGCATTCGAGTGATTCATGTGAATCACGTATCAAATCTGATTTTATTCACGTGAGCGTGAGTGTGAGTGGAAAAAATCTTCGTGAGCCTGAGTGTAATTTTTCTCTCATGAGCGAGCGTGGATGTGTGTCAAAATTCCCTCACGTACCCATCTCTACTTGGAACACCACAAGAACAAAAATATTAAAATGGAGCAGGGATATTTTTGCACCCTGGTGTTCATGGTAAAAATGTCAATAAATTATGCGTAAAACCACACAAATCAAAAAAAAAGAAATTGAAAAATATATAAATATTTGTTTTTTTTTTTGGAAATTGTACACAGAAGTTAAACCTTTACATATTGAAATCACATGTATTCCGACATAGTAGACATACAAATAAAGAGAGTTTTGAAAGAGTGTAATAACGGGTCAAAATAATATAATTATATCTCATTTGATAAGTTCCCATATATAAACGCATACATATTGAACCGAAAAATGGGTCATCTATATGTAACTGATTATATCAAATTAGATATAGTTTGATACAATTTTAGCCGAGATTTGTCATTATCTAGGCCATTAATTTAATATAATTAGATATAAATATATCTGATTTTATAAAATTTTATTTTATTATAAATTTTTATTGAATTTTTTAGGTATGCTTTTTGGAAGTTATGCTTACAAGTTTTTAAGTTGAAAATTAAAGTTTATAGAAATCAACGCAAATTTTGTAGAAACACCCAAATTTTTTTAATGAAATATAACGAAATGTTTACAAATTATCAAGCACAAATCTAATGTTTCAAAAGTGGTTTTGATAATGTGCTATCATCAACATAACAATCAAAAGCATTAAGCTTCCTAATAATTTTTTAAAAAAGTTCCTTCAAAAAAAGTTTAAAAGTTGAAAAAATTTGATTTAAAAGTTGAATAATTTTAAGGTTTTTAAATCAATTAGTTATCTTTGTTCAGTGAAAAAAAAAATTGACGTTTAAAACTACTGGGTCGAAAATGGTACACTTGACATAGTGTTCCTTTTTTAGTTAATGAGTTTATTTGATTTTGAAATTTACCAAAATATGTATGGGACTATATAAGGGTGTTTTTATTTTTCCGAAGATGTGATTTTCATATGACTATAATTGCGCGCCGAGTCTAATTGATGTAAAAGATATGTGTGCCAAATTTCGGGAAGATTTGATAATGTTAAGGGGTTGCAACACTTTGTTTTCTCAAACTTAATGATATTTATGTAAAACTTTATAAATATGATGAAAAGCTTCATTGATTTTCGTCTTGATGATGAAGCTGTTTCGTAAGAAGGAAAATTGATGGCACGTTTCTTCATATTTATGAAATGTTTTATTAGAAGAAGTTATAAAACTGTTATTACATATTCATAAATGTAATTAAATATTTGATAATGATAAAGCAGTTTCACAAATTTGTATAAGAGCTTTACAGACAGTTAGAATATATATTCGGAAAATGAACCATACTTAGCAATGTGACAACATCATACAGGACTACTTCAAGGGGGGCATGTGCCAGATTCTAAAGGGAATCCGGCCGATAACTACTGTTGTTGGTTTGAAGTCATCACACCATAAACTTATATTGGAAGGTGTGCTGTGGTTGATACGGAAAATAGTCTAAAAATAAGGAAAATAGTTATCATAAATATGAAGAAGAACTTCATTGATTTTCTTTAGTTAGTCTCTTTACAGGAAGAAGAAGAAGAAAACATTTTTATTGAAAAATTTTACGGACACAAGGGATACACCAGACTGCCGCAGTTTCGTCCCCCTCCTGGGACTCGTCAGTGGTTAATTTATGTGTCAATTGAACAAAGTATTTTTATATTGTTAATTTTGCTCTATATGAAAAACTTTTTATTTTTTGGTGTCGTACTGTGATTTGAACTCACAGTCTTAGCATCAAAGCTATGCATCGTAATCTCACCTCTTAACCAGTTGAGCCACGGTCGACACAGCGTTGACTGCGACTAAATTGGAGTTTGGTCACACTACGTACACACAAGTATTGTTTTGATCAGAAGAGACAGAATTAGCTAATACCAATGCAAAATTCATTTCTCAACTAGAATGCTTTTTCTTCTTAATCCTATCTCTTTTTCACAAGTAATTATCACGTTTTATGATGCGCTTTATTCACATACAATAGTTGGATACCAAGTGTAGGTTAGAGATTGAGTCGCCGTTAAGCAAGTTTATTCAAATTTTATGTTAGAAAGTGTTTTGCAACCGTCAGACAATGACAATCGTAATTAATTTTTTATATTAATTACTGTAGAATATTTCTTTAGTTAGTCTCTTTACAGGAAGAAGAAGAAGAAAACATTTTTATTGAAAAATTTTACGGACACAAGGGATACACCAGACTGCCGCAGTTTCGTCCCCCTCCTGGGACTCGTCAGTGGTTAATTAATGTGTCAATTGAACAAAGTATTTTTATATTGTTAATTTTGCTCTATATGAAAAACTTTTTATTTTTTGGTGTCGTACTGTGATTTGAACTCACAGTCTTAGCATCAAAGCTATGCATCGTAATCTCACCTCTTAACCAGTTGAGCCACGGTCGACACAGCGTTGACTGCGACTAAATTGGAGTTTGGTCACACTACGTACACACAAGTATTGTTTTGATCAGAAGAGACAGAATTAGCTAATACCAATGCACAATTCATTTCTCAACTAGAATGCTTTTTCTTCTTAATCCTATCTCTTTTTCACAAGTAATTATCACGTTTTATGATGCGCTTTATTCACATACAATAGTTGGATACCAAGTGTAGGTTAGAGATTGAGTCGCCGTTAAGCAAGTTTATTCAAATTTTATGTTAGAAAGTGTTTTGCAACCGTCAGACAATGACAATCGTAATTAATTTTTTATATTAATTACTGTAGAATATTTCTTTAGTTAGTCTCTTTACAGGAAGAAGAAGAAGAAAACATTTTTATTGAAAATTTTTACGGACACAAGGGATACACCAGACTGCCGCAGTTTCGTCCCCCTCCTGGGACTCGTCAGTGGTTAATTTATGTGTCAATTGAACAAAGTATTTTTATATTGTTAATTTTGCTCTATATGAAAAACTTTTTATTTTTTGGTGTCGTACTGTGATTTTCGTCCAATGTAAAATTTCATAAATATGATGAAGATGTTTCATAAAAGTTCAAATTAAAGACAAGCTTCATCATATTTAAGAAATGTTTCATAAATATGAATACGTTTCATAGATTTTAATGAAATGTTTCATTAGTTTAATAAGACGATTTGTTAATAATTGTTTATAAATAATAAATAATTGTTTTTTTAAATAAAAAAAAGAAAAAAAACAAGTTTTTAATTTATTTTTTGATCAATGGTGTCAATCTTTAACATCGAGCTCATATATTAGTTCTCATTTAGTGAGAAAACTAGTTTATATGAATGCTTGATGTTTTGCATGGAATTGTCACTTCTTTCAAAACGTGTTCTGATGAAGGGAACCAAGAAAATTCCCGAAATAGCTCTATCAACACATTCCTGAAAGTGGTCAATTAATAAATTTGAAAAAAACTCTATAGATAATTTGTTAGGACAATATCCTAATAAAGAAATATATAGTATGGCCTCGAAGTGGAATAATTTTCATTTTCATTACATAATTAAAGGTAAAAAACATAATTATATCAACTTGTAATTGTTTATAATTTTTAAAAGAAATCATTTGAAAAAGATAACATTCTTTAAATTTCTGCCTACAATCATAATAATATGTAGTAATATCAAGTAAAGTGTTTTGGAAAAAGGGCAACATGTAAATATAATAAAAAATAAATTTAGAGCAGGGGAAAATTATGGAAAAACACGCAAAAGTCGAAAGCCAACAACACTAGCAAATCTTTTAGCAATGAAATGAAAAACAAGCCATTGGGCGCCATCTGATTTTTTTCGTCAGTAACATTGTTTCTGTTTTTTATTTTTTTTTGTTGTTTCTGTTTTTGTTTTTTATTTTTTTGTAAACTAAACTTTTGTTATACTTTAGTATACATATTGGTGGCATAGAGATATTGGCGAGAATTGCGAAAAGTTGTTCGTGTGATGCAGCGATGTCTTCCGTTTCCGGTAAAAAACAGCACCAGTATACAGTTCCCAGGAAATAAAAGTTTTATGTTACGTTGCTGCTGTTGTTGATAAACATGATACGTGGTGGAATTTTAAAGTTATGAGAGTTTAGATTTTTAGCCACGTAACGGAAGGATTGAAAAGACATTTTTATTACAAATTTGTAAGTCTCTTGGACCGGTTTGCTGGACCAATTTGCGATCTGCTGGAGAATATCCAACCAAACTTTGCAAGTGTTTAGAATAATGCTCCATTAAGAAGTTTTAGTTGTTCCTTTTGTCTCAAAACGCCATCTAGCTCAAATATTAGCAACCAAATTTAAAACATTTTACACAGCTAGCGATATTTTAAAAATTTAAACAGAATACCGTCCGCTGTCCAAAATAGTGCTTGACATACTAACTTCTAAAGTGTGTTTTTATACAGGTATAGAACTTTAAGTTGGCAACACTTTTTAAACTGGCGGCCTTTTTTTCAGCTGTCAAGTGAATTATATTTAGTTTGGTTTGGCATTTCAACATGAATAGGCTGACGCCTGAACAACGCTTCAAAATTGTTCTTATTTATTTTGAAATACGTATCACGCACGAATTTTGCGAATTTTGTTTACTGATGAAGCTCACTTTTAGTTAAATGGATACGTCAATAAACAAATCCTCAAGTGTATGTTGAGATACCGTTACATCCAGAAAAACTGACTGAAGGAAACGTTTTGTAACCGCATAGTTTAACGATTTAACGCCACTGGACTATTTTTTGTGGGGATATGTGAAGTCGCTAGTCTACGGACAACATTCGCGCATTATTGTCAATATACGGCCACAAATGCTGGAAAAAGTCATCGATAATTGGACTACGTCCGAGCCAGACGTGGCGGTCATATGCCAGAAATCATATTTAAATTATATTGCCAGGAGATTATCTTTCGAATAAAGTAAATTTCATGTCAATTTAAAAAATTCATCTTTGTTTTATGGAATAAATGTTATATACCTCTATATAGAAAACACCCTTTATTTGGTTAGAATATTATTCTACCCAAAGTCCAAAAATCTAATAAACTATTGTCATATTAGATTCAATTTGTTGCTTTTCAACAATATCAAATTAGATTTTTGGACTTGAGGTAAAACAATATTCTAACTAAATATATGAAAATATAGAAAGTCCGAAAACACAATTTTTGTATTATTTTGATAAAAAGCACAGATTTTCCAAAATATTTAACACCCGTTGAAACGAGACCTGGAATTCATTTCAACGGGTTGTTACCATTTTTCTTGAGAACAATAAAAGCCCTAACTACGAGGGAATTACTACCGATTTGCTGAAGAACTACAACAAGATGGGTACGGAATGCCATTATTTAATTTCATTCCTGGTTGTTTTCTATTGTATCGTTTTTACCATTTCATTTATTTCCTATAGGTGTAAATATGTCTCTAAAAATCCATTTCTTACATTCGCATTTGAATTTCTTTCCGGACAATCCTGGTGATCTAAGTGATTTTGGGATGAAGCAATGTTGGGTGACAATATATGGTTTCTCACTAGAGAAACGGATCCCAAAAGGAACCGAAGACAAAGCAAGAGCCACCACTATTTCTAACACACAAAAATGTCAAGAATGCATTGTAAGCGTTTAAACCCAATAAATTGGTGAAAAAATAAAATAATCGAAAAATATGAGATTTGGATTTATTCACTCAATTGCTTATAACTTTGTCATTTTCCGGCCGATTTTCTTCTGGCTGGTCTTAGTTCTTACGTAAAAGTATCGTCTTTACGTACATGAAGAGTATCGTCTTTACGTACATGTAAATATAATTTATAAGTGATATCAAAAAAGTTCCTTTATAACAGTTATTTTGTGGCTCAAAAAGAAAAAAAAACATAAAAAACAGTTATTTTTCAACGTAAAAATAAAAGATCGGATGAAACTCTTAAGAAGAGAATTTAACTCTTTTGAGGAGTTTTATTTTTTCCGTATAAAATAAAACTCATTTGAGGAGTTTTATTTTAAAACTCATTTGAGGAGTTTTATTTTTTCCGTCAGCGAATAAAACTCAGTTTATGTAAATTAACATTCAAAGCTTGCCGTTTGCCAGATCATTACAATTTGTAAGGCAGTGTAATCTAATCATTTGCATTGCAATTGAAAAAATAGTCATTAAAATGAAAACATGTGGGTTTTTAATTTGTTATTGTTTAATTCCTATTATTAAATGGTTGTTGTTTTATTCCTTATATATGTAGATACGGAACAGGAAAGCGAAGGAAGTGATAATGAGGATGAAAAAAAGCTTTCTATGAAATCGACAATTTTTCTCCAAGGCCCTTAAAAAAGAATACACTATCCGTACTTGTATACATTAGCAAAAATATACAGTGTGTACCTGCAACCCAGGTAAGCGTGGAAAGAGCATTCTCTGCTCTTAAATTGGTATTGAGCGACCTGCGTTCAAATCTTTCCGCAGAAATTTAGAAAAAGTTATGTTTGTTAAATTAAATAAATAAATTACTACACACATTATAGCAAATAAAGTCAATAAAAAAGAAGAAAATAAACAACATGAGTTTTATTTTAGACGGAAAAATAAAACTCCTTAAATGAGTTTCAAAATAAAACTCCTCAAATGAGCTTTATTTTCTGACGTGAAAAATAAAACTCCTCAAAAGAGTTTTATTTCAGACGTAAAAAATAAAACTCCTCAAAAGAGTTTTATTTAATGAAGGTGAAATAAAACTCTCTTCTTAAGAGTTTCATCCGATCTTTTATTTTTCGTTGAAAAATAACTTTTAACTGTGGAGTTGAGATCGCTTCCTTAAGATCACAATAGATTCTGAAAGAGCACTTCAATACGAATCGTTTGGTATATAATAGTATATGTATCCGTTGACTCTAACATAGAGAGTTTTTGAGTTAAAGTTTTCGGGATAACTGTTATTTTCGGTCTCTGTAATTTTTTTGAAAATGTGCCCTATTTTGCATTTTTGATGACCCAATCGGACATTTCTAGCTCGAGATATGATTTGTCAAGTGAAAAAGGTCAAAAAAATTAAAAAATTACAATACCTCAAAAAGTGTTCCATAAAAAAAAATTTAACCCTGATTTTCGAATTCAGCGGGAGAAAATACATAAGGAAATCTAACTCTCATCAAATGCACATGAAAAAAAATTTTATTTTGTAAACTAGTGTTATTAATACAAAAATAAAAACATTTTTAAACATTTCCAATTTCCCCTCGTACATAAACATTTACTTACAGACATATTCGTACATTTCTATTTTTTTAGATATGCTGACAAACGGTTGAATGGTCGGACGGATGGACAGACAGACGGACATTATATATATATATATATATATATATATATATATATATATATATATTCGCAGTAATGCTTGCTTTAAGTTTTTAGGGACAAACAGTAAAAAAGGCCACACATTTTGGCTCCGCTTGCGTTACGATTTAGGTTAAAATGCTAAACCAGAGCCAAAGCAGCCACATTTAGTTTTTAACATAGTAAATCTCTAAAGATTATTACATACTTTTTTGTTTGGTACATTTTACTAACCACAACTATTTGAATTGAACACAATGTATGGTGCATAAGAATGGACACTCCGAAAGATTTGAATAAGAAACTAAATATTTGAAAAGTTGTGAACTTACACAGAAAAAAAACTAAACACGGGTTTCAATTAAAAAATTCATTGAATCAACTAATATGTTAATTGATTTTGCAACCTATCACGGCAATGATAATATTAATTGAAACTTTTATTGAAAATTAAAAAGAAAAAAAGTTATAAATAAATATCTACAAAAAAAAATTATGAAACAAAAAAAGTGTATAAACCACACGTTTGTATTTATTTGTATGTGTTTTTCGTAATTCTGTGTCTGTTTGTGTATTTGCGTGCGTGCTAGTAGTTTACAAACAACTACAAATGCATTTGGTATTTTATACTGAAACTTTTCTATTTAAAAAAACATTTATTTATATATTTAAAAGTCAACTAAAATATTAATTGATTCAATTAAATATTTGATTAGAAACAAATTTAATTCAAATCAAATCTTTTATTAGATATTTTATGTAGATAATTTTTTCTGTGTAAAGTTAGAAAAGATTGTTCAAATCACTCATTATTGAGGAGTAGTTTTACTTACACGTTCAATTGAGGTGAAGGACTTAGGAGTTATTTTCGACAGCAAAATGTCTTTTTATAGCCACATAGACTGTATAACTTCTAAGGCTTATAGTATGCTTGGCTTTGTAAGGAGAAATTCCAAGGATTTTAAAGATCCTTATACGCTTAAAACGTTGTTTATTTCGTGGGTCCGTAGTAAATTGGAATATTGCTCTATTATTTGGTGTCCTAATCAAATAAGTACATCAAATCGAATTGAACGTGTTCAAAAGATTTTTGTTAAATCGGTCTTGAAATTAATTTGGCCTTATGATTTACCATCCTATGATGTTAGGAGGAAAATGATAGGCTTACAATCTTTGGAAGATCGTAGGTTATATTCCGCAATAATGTTTGTTTATAATGTTATAACTGGTGAAATAAATTGTTCCGAAATTAGGGATCATTTTATATTATATCGCCTTCAAAGAGATTTAAGAGTAAACCGGATTTTCGAAGAATCTCTTTATAGAACAAACTACGCCGAAAATGAGCCGATTGCAAGATGTTTACACTTATGTAATAGTTTTACTCCAATTTTAAACTTTAATGTAAATAAAGATAAGTTTAATTTGTTTTTATTTAAACATTTTAATTTTAAGTTTTCTTCTAGTTTAGTAATCTGTAAGAATTAAATTCTGTAGATGAAATGAAATAAATAAATAAATAATTCAAGCGGAGTGAGTTAAAAACCACTAAAGAAACAAAAAACCAGGATATTTTTGTAGTTCTTCACTCATTCTGCTCGTATTACCCTATAAACTGATTTGTTGGTTGCTGGTTTGGTTGTTGGTTGTTTTTTTTTTAAGTAGACAAACTTAAAAAAAAACAATAAAATACATATATCCTTCTTGATGAAATTACAATTTGTTGGATTTCTCGAATATGTAAAAACCCACAAACTGAAAACTTTGGGTTCCCATATAGAAAATTTTCATTGTCAAATAATAATTTTTTGGAACTAGATTAAAAAAAAAGTTAAAAATCTTTCCTTATTGAAATACTCCAGAGTATATATAGCGGCACACACACATACTCATGTTTACAAATGTTCAAAAGTATATGGAAGCGTGTTAAGTTGTGTGTGTGAGTTTATATATTTGGTGTTTTTGACCATATTTGAATATCCATTAGAATGTAGTTACAACTGATTTGCCAAAAACCAACTTAAGCAAGAAACAAATTTAAAACAAATACTTTCATGTGGTAGTAGCAACAGTAAAAGGAAGGAAGAGAGAATCAGTTTTATAAGGATATTCCATACCAGGCACGTAGCTAGGGGGGGGGGGGGGCTTGGGGGCTAGAGCCCCCCCCGAAATGATTGACAAATTTAAAAACTTAATACAATTCGTTAGAAAGTAACAATGTTATTGATAAATTTAATATGAAAATATTTATTTTTGACTTGGATCAAATAGGAAATAGTTTTATATGATTCAAATCTTAAAATTTCGTTAGAAAACATCGCCTGCAAATGGGCGGCTATCATTGTTAGAGTTGATTTTCGACAAAAAGCAATATATAAAATCATTTCAAAAGAGATTTTAAAGTCTTTGACTTAAAATATAATCAAAAAACTGTTTGAGACAATGCAAACTAAAAATTAAATGTCTACACAGAAAAAACTAAAATTGAGTTTTAATTAAAATATTTGTTGATTCAGCAAAAGTTTAACTGAATTCGGTCGTGTTGATGCAATTGTAGTAACAACTAAAATAATTTGTATCTATTTAATTAATATTATTTTCAATTACATATAGTTTTATTCACATCTATTAAAAATTTAATTGAATATTGTTTAATATTGGGAAAAATTACAATATTTTAAAAAAAATCACCAAAATTGTAAAAAAAAAAATCGCCAAAATTTAAAAAAATCGAGACCATTTGAAAAAATTGCAAAATTTGAAGAAAAAAAATTGCCAAAATTTAAAAAAAAACATCCTCAAAATTGCAGAACTCCCAAAATAAACTCCAAAATTCGAAAAAATTTAAAAAAAATCACCAAAATTAAAGAAACGCGAATTTTCAACTTTAAACGATTTTTTTAATTTTGGCTACTTTTCAAAATTTTTGCATTTGTTTCAATGTTGTTATTATACGTTATAAAAACTGAAATTTTTTTTATACCAAATTCATTTTCAATTAAACAGTTAATTGAAAGTAAGTTTGAAATCGAACAAAATTTTAATTGAAATTTTTTTGACAATGATTTTTTCTGTGTATTTTGACATAATCTTTTAAAATGGAGATACCACTAAGACTCAAAATTAAGTTTACTTGCGCCGTAAAGTCGTTACTTTACTTACAGTGCAATCTTTTTATATATATTTGGTTTGCTACGCACGCATCTGGTAACATAGTATTCAGTATTTTTTTACGATATATATAACGATATCTCATATTTTTTTTTAATTTTTTTAAACAAATTTAAGCCTTAAACTTTGATCGATATGCATAATGTCTTAACGTGGTCCAATGTGACTCAAATTTTCTCAATTTTTTTTAGACTAAATGTAAACAAATTTCTATCGGCACTCCTTGAAATGCGATATTTTAAAATCAAGCAGCTAAACCTGTCTTTGTGTTATAATGATGTAGTTTTTTTTTAGACATTTTAAAGGGTTTTTATTTAAAAAATTGATTAAAGACAATTTGAAAAGCGTTTGAAATTGTCCAAAATATAAATCAAATTGAATTCGAAATACATAATTTAGTTTAAATAAGACCAATTTTATATTTTTTCTTTATTATTATTTCTTTCAGACTACAATCACGCTTGCGTGGAAAATTTGCTATTTTTTTAATACAAGACATGAAGTATAGCCCCCAATCTTAAAAAAGTCGGATATATGAAAAAGGGGGAAAAATAGTGAATAATTTGTTAAAATAATTCAAATATGTGGTAGCCGGGGTCCACGACATAGTGTCAAAATGGTTTTCAAAATGTGTGTTTTCTCGAGCATTTTAACGCTGTTTTTAAATAAGTCTAAATTTCTTAAACTTTAAACATACAAAGATGTGTTAAATTTCACCACCAATTTCACCTATCCGAATTTCATTAATTTCAAAGGGAACCCATCGGAAAAGCTTCCTTGTAAGTGTCAGGCAAATTATATAGGATATTTGCTTTTAATTTGTTTTTGGAGGGTTATAAATCTTTAATTTCCCGAGTTAAAACTTTTGCATAAAATAATACATTATTTTATAAAGTTTTTATAAGGTTTTGTCTGCCAGTGCATTTAACCGGACATAATTATATACAATCATATATAAAATTAATTTCGTATAAAAAAATTAATATGATGTCATATATAGTTGCGTATAATTGTATATTGCACTTAGAATACGCTAAAACTAATTCAATTAATAATTACGTTATATTTATATACCTAGACATTGCAAAATAATATATATTTTGATATTATGTCATATTTAAAAAAACAAAATTTTATTTTAAATAAAATTTCCAAATGCTATGGAATTTGTTACAAATTATAAAGTTGTAAACCTTTTGCAAACGGCTAAAGTCTAAAAGGATTAATAGATATTTCGAATTTTCATGACGTTTTAAAATCAAAAACTGGAAATTTATACCGCTATATAAAATCGTATTAAATTGTATCGCGTCATTATTGGGATGTTATTTAATGTTATTAAGACTCATAAATTTCGTGTGATTATATAAAGCATCATATTAATTTTAATCGGGTTATTAGAAGTTGAAACTTTTTTACTTTTTTTGCATTTATCAAGTTTTAGCTACCCTAGACGTATACTAGCACATAAAACTATAAAGTAATTTTATTTTTCGGGGTTTTCAAAATGTTTTCCTCATAATCCTTTTTTTATTTAATTAAACTAAAAATTAATATTTAGCTAAAAATTTAACGTAATTAGACAATAACGATGCATATCTAACTTGAAGTACACAAACGTTTTCAAATTTGACGTGTTTCGCGGATTGTGATCAAACAGATTAAAACTTTGTTTCGCGATATAGACATCAAAATTCGCAAAATAATGAACACAATAAGTAAAAAATGAAAAAATGCATTTTAAGGAAATGCACATTATGTGGTAGGTTTTTGTTTCAAAATGACCAGAGAAAGCGATTTCTATTACACAGGCCTACAATGATTTTGGTGCCGCTAAAAATAAAACAGATTTCAAGTACGTTCGGTACCCTGATAAAAAATTGATACTTACTTTTTTAATGCTACGTGTAGTTTTCGAGATTTCGCAAGGATATTAAAGTAATCAACGTATGTCTTCTTCACTGCATCTGTTATAGGTTTTCTAAACTTTTTTACGACATATTCACCACAAATATAACAAAATGTATTTGAATTATTTACACAACACCTTCTCGACGACGGCATATCGATATTATCATTTAATCAAAGAAATTAATTGACTATAATGACATTAAGTATAATAAAATGCATTTTTTAGGTTATGACCGATCGATACAAACCTGAACGTAGCTTCGCGATTTTGACAGCTAACCATGACATCTTGCGGACTAATTAACCATATTATAACATAGAATTAGCGGCACCAAACAAAAAATTTTTTTTGTAGGCCTGTGTTATTAATACATGATTGCCCATCACGTGTAGGTAAAAAGTTAGCAAAACTTTAGCAAAAAAAAAAAAAAAAAAGCTGTTACTCTAGTGTTTAAAAAAAAATATATAATCATTTTTAAAAATCGTAAAGCCCCCCCCGAAAGAAATTCCTAGCTACGTGCCTGTTCCATACAGTTAGAAATTTTGCTTTGTGCATGTGTGATTTATGGTACGCGTGAGAATTTATGCAAACAATCACATTTTATCCTAAACTTACAAACACACACACACAGACACACTTATCCAAACTTACACAGCCATCCTGTATGGATTAGGGTTATGATTTATTCGAGTTTTTATTTTGTTCGAATAAATGATTAAACAATTTTTGATCGAACGATCAAACGACTAACTTTTAAAAATTAATCGATTAATCGAACGAATAACGAATAAAAATAATTTAAAAAATGCATGAATAATTAAAGGATTTTAACGTATAATCTTAAAATTTTATGAAGTTTTGCATTAATTTTAATACTACAACAATACCAATTCTATTACAATATTTCTCAATCATATGTTATTTGGCATTGTTATCTCGTGATGAATAAATTGGAAAATCGTTAAAAAGTTGAATATATATATATATCGCCGACAATTATAGTATAGCGAGCTGATGAGATCTTATTTCAGTTAAGCCTATATGACACCTCCTTTTTTGCAGCGCTTTACCAGGGTTTTTCTATAAACAGTTTTCACAATGTAAAACCCCGGTAAGGTTGCCGTAAAAAGCAGGTGTCATACAGGCTTTACCGTAGAAATTACATAAAAGGAATTCACAGTTTACGTAATAGCGTGCACGTAAAGAAAAAACATGGTTGAGGAAACCATATTCGAAGAGTATCATATATTTTTGGATTTATGATTGCGACAGCCATGTTACTATTGTTGTGGCAACCATACTCTTATCTGCTTCTGTATCATATTATGATAATTAGATTACCGTATTATGGTTCCAAATATATCCCAATATTACCATATTCTGGAAATTTTTATGATTTATCATAATATGAGCCTTACAGAATTCTCCCAAAATTCCTTTGAAGCTGGATTAAAAAGATTAGCATGTTTTTTAATAGTATATTTATTTAATAATTCATACATTTTAATAAATTTAGGTTCAAAATAATTTAAGTAATCAAATTGTCGTTGCGCTTAAGAATGTCAGCAATATCAGCTAAACATCTGATTACAGCATAATTCACGCATAAAAATATTGTTAAGAATACAATTTCACAATACAATTATAATAAGCAAACCATGTTTGCAGCAATAATAACAATTGCATTATAACAATAGTATAGTCCTAGTTATCATAGTATGATCATGGACAAAAATTTCCACATCATTTATTACCATATTATGATTATTGCAAACATATTATGATTATTTCGTACTACAAACTTAATAGCACGTGCATTTTGTTTAAATTTTTCTGTCATATTTTTTTCTTTAACAATATTTTTTTGCGTAATTACAAACAATTAAAAAATAAAGCACTTTCTTTTATAATTCATACTTAATTTGTAACACTTTTATGTCCATATAATAAAAATAACTTTAAGGGGTGCGCGACAATTAAACTTTTGCCTATACTTCCAGGGTAGACCGATTTGAGACTACAAACTTGTCCCTTCTTCCTTAAAACAAATCAGCATTACAATAACACTACGTGTTTGTCTATTTTTAATGTCTTTTTGTTTAATATTATTTAACTTATTGCGGCTGAATGTTTCTTCCAACTTCTTTCCACAAAATCTCAAACAAGAATGAAACTAAAAGAGCGAAGACACTCATAAAAAGACCGACTGATCATCTTATAGTTGGCGCAAATATAATACGGCTGTAGTCACATAGAGGAATATGATAATAAATGCTATATTATGATTGTAGACATTACAATAATATGATAACTGAAAAGAAAGAGAAATTTTTACCAGAACATGATGAAAGCAACCATATTATTGGTGAAATATGATTGATACAACAATAATTTAATTAAAACAACCATTTAGGAAACATAGTTTTGTGGTCGCAATCATATTGCAACCATATTTTTTCTCTGCGTGTGGTATATTCGTAAAGTAGCTGTATTTTTCCAAAATTATGCGATATTTCAACGATTACACTTTATCTGTGAATGTATTCATATTGTTATTGTTTGAAAGTCAATTCATATATCTTTACCCATTATTAGTCGTTTTCCATATACTGGTAAGCGATTAATAAAAATTTTAAAATTTCAGTTATTTCTTCAATACAGTCTTGATTTAATTTTGTCCATTATCATGTGTTTTTTTCCAAAATTGGTAAATTTTCGAAAAAAATTTATTAAAAGAAATATTTTATTCGATTAGTCGTCACAACTTATTCGAATTATTCGTTATTCGAAAATCATGTTTTTTAAATTGTTCGTTCGAATTTTCTTCGATTAATCGAATAATTTTTATTCGACTGACAACCCTAGTATAAATGCAGACACCAAAAATATTTTTTGGCTTCCAGTCTAAACATCATACATCATTAGACATATTTTGGCCAAAACAAGAAAATAGTCAAAACAAGGAAACAATTTATTAAGAACACAATACAAATTTGTGTTTTGTTTGCAAAACCTGCTCATGTTCAAAAATCTATAATTGAATTTGTATATCCTTTTCTTGTTAAACTATTTTGTATGTTTTTTTTTTTTTCTTTCAATTTCGTTGTCGACATTACGTGTCCTTTTAACGGCCAATTGTGTTGTTTTGTATCAACATGCACAATCATGTGTAATATGGAAATTCTCTAAACAATTTGATTGAAAAGCTACAGGATATTATTAGTTTACGAATGTAGTTGCAACTTGTTTAAAATTTATTTGTCTGCCTGTTGGGTGGTAAACCTCTTATGCCTTTTCTTTTGATTGTAATGACGCTTTTTCCAAATCATGGGAACTAAATGCTTTGTAATAACTGATTAAGAACACATCATAGATCAGCTGGACAGTTTTTTTAGTTAGTTATTTTTAAAATTTTATTTTTTTCATATTCATTTAAAATTAAGGGCTGTAGACAAATTTGCTCAAAACAATCCAATTTTCCTAACTGTGACAGGTATAGAAAAAAGGACACCTCCAGAAGTCCTCATAGATATATAACAATTAGCTCCGAAATTTCCTTGTAGTCACATCTTGGCAAGGATACATCAAGTTTTGTATAAGCAAGTTTCAAAATTTTGTTTGAATCATCAACAATTATTTCAACAATTCTTTAATGGCTTACACCTGCCATAAAACTGCTTCGCTGGATTTGAGGCAAATTTTATTGTCCAAACTAACAGTGTGCCAACTGGATGCCTCATAAAAATAAAAATCAATCAAATCATTTTAAATAATTATTGACTCATTTTGTATAACGAAGCGTGCAAAGATTTGCAAATCTGAGTATTTTATTACAAATCTGAGTATTTTATTACAAATTTGCTATATGTTTAATAGAAAATATATATTAATGTGTAAAAAAGTTAAAATTTGTATAAAAAACCAAATATACGTATTTAATTAAAAGTTTGCAAGCGTTCGAACGTTTTGTGATAAAAAAATGTTTTTTTTTATTTTTTACTAGCGTAATTTTTAGAGTGTATTGCTTAGCCAAGGAACAGTAAGTCATGATCCAATAATTGACAAAAGAACGGTTCAAAAACTGTAAGTGAGAATGCAAACTCAAAACTTCTTTACCAAATTTTTTATGAGTGTAATAATTGACCATTTATTTCTATTAAGTCATAGATGATTAAGTCATTGTTTGATTTAGTAAAACAGCAAATTGTTAACAAATAGTATATAAAACATTAATTGAGATAAAATCAATTTGAATTTTTTTTTACTAACTTTTTTTGTTGAGTGTAATATTCAAAATTTTGTGGTTTTTAAAGGAAACCCCATCTCTGATTTACTCTTTCCAATTTTTTTATTTAAAACACCAAATTCGTAAAGTTAATTTAGAACCTATATAAAGAATATAGTAAATATACACTCATAGAAATAAACATGTAAAAATAGCAAAAAAGCTACTGAAATATAGTTAAAAATGACCTTGCAGAAAAAACTGCTAAAATAAGCAAAATTTGTTTACTAAATATTAGTAATATAAGAATAGCAAAAACAAATCTGTTGAATTCACAAATGTTTAGTTAAATTTGAGCTAAAATTTAGTTAATTGAAAGCAACAAAATAATCTGCTAAAATCAGCAAAAACTTTTTTTAAATATTAGTGGACACAAAAATCATAAAAATGTGAAATTTTAAAGTTTTTTTTTTAGTTCTTTTGTAATGTGAATAAAAGCCTGCCCTTATGAAATCAGCAATCTACAATTTTATGCAAAAATTTCTGTTGATTTTAGCAAAATAAACTGTTTTTTGTATTCTACTAAACTTGAGGTAAATATAGCAAAAAATTGTTAATATTTCAATTTTTATTTGCTATTTTGAATTTTTGCTTATTTGACAGAGTAAAATGCTATTTCCAATTACCTAAAATTCACATCGAATATACCTAAAATTTTGTAAAGTTAACAGATTTATTTTTGCTGTTCTTATTTTATTAATATTTAGCAAAAAAAAAAATCTGCTAAATTTTAAAGTTTTTTCTGCAAGGTCATTGTTAACTAATTTTTAGTAGCTTTTTTTGCTATTTTCACAGGTTTATTTCTATGAGTATATAAATGTACATATAAAATGGGAAATTTTCCATGAGGTTGACCTTTGACCTCGCTGTACACTCATAAAAAAAGTTAGTACAAAAGTCTGTTAAGTGTGTTCAAAGTCAGTTGAACTAATTTTTTCAGTTTTGAAGATTTATTTTAGCTATTCCTATCATAGCTAAAATAAAATGTTGACAGTTTTTTCAGCAACGTAATTTTTAACTAATTTTTAGTAGTTTTAGAAAAAAAATGTACTAAATAATTTTTTTTATCAGTCTACTAGCAGCAATATGGGGAATGAGGAGTCAATTGACCTAAAAGTGACTGGTTAAAGAAGGACTTATCACAGGACTGGTACAATTAATACTAAAGTGGGTTAAGCAGTGTCAACTCTCCTAAAATTACCAATCCTGTGACTGCTAAAGGGAGGACATACCACTTAACCAGAATGCTTATTAACAAGAAAAATCCATTTGGCCAGAATTTTACCCATTGAAAGCTGTTTAGTTTTCGTTTATTTTATACGACATGACCCTTTTGCGACAGTCTTGTGGTATGCCCATCTTTGGTTAGTCCTGTGGCATGCCACTATGTGGTTTAAAGCAGGATAAATGACCCCCTCCTATGACAAGCCCATGTTAAAGTTGCCAGTTGTTTACATAGGGTAGGGTTTAGCAGAGGACCGGTCTCTGGCACGAAGGGACCGATCATGTGGCACACACAGGACCGGTCCCATTCCCCATAGGGAGATTACAAAATTTAGTTAATTTTTTTTAAATCGGAATAGAAACAGAAAATGGCTTGATATTATGTCACTTGCCTGTTCCAAATTTCATTGCAATCAGACTGCTAAGTACGAAATGGACGAATTATTTCCAAAAATTTTGTGGCTTATTTTGATTTCTGGTAACTCGCCGATTAAAAGTTTTTATTGTTTTTTTCCAAAAATTGTGTGAAAAAATCATTTTTTACTTAGAAATTTTCAATTATTTAATGAAGAAGTTTTAATAAAAAAAATAGTTTCAGAAAATGTATGAATCTTTTCATTAGTTCTAACAAATTTCTCATTCCATTAGATTACTGAAATTTTTGTTCTACTAAAATTCACTCTTCGTAGTTAATTGTTCTTATTTCAATGAAAAGACATTAATCTCAATGAATGAAAACCCTCAAAAATAATTCGTTCAGTGTAATGAACAAATTTATCACTTTGGCCAACTATAAACAATTCCCTAACATGTTTATTTTTTTTTACTTATGATAAATGCAAAACCAAATGAGCGTGATGTGCATTAGAGATATAAATAAATTTAAACTTGGCATTTACTAAAATAAAAAAAACGTCCTCGAATAAAACAGGACACTTATTTATTTATGCTCATCCATACCTTCAAATGGAAAAATTCATTCATACATTGCATACATTATTTTTTGTCGGGAAAAAAGTAGATTTCATTAATTCATAATTGACAGCGTTATCATACAAAGAGCATGGCATGCGGTCTCAAAGTGTATGTGGCGTCACGTTGCTAGCTTCTGTTTCAAACTTTCTTGCCACTTTTAATGTTATCTTTCTTAGGATTTTATGCTGCTTTTTTTTAATCCCTCTTCGAGAATGTTGACTTTAGAGGTTGAGAAAAAAAAAATATATAAATTTGTTTATTATTAATAGTTTTTCTTGTGACTACTGCTGCTACCACTACTACTACAACTATTTTGCGTATACGAATGATAATCCTGTAAAGAAAATAAAATTTATATCCTTTTTGCTAAGCAACTCTCATGAGCCTTTTGTTTACATATTTTGACAAATGGTGTTGGTGGCAACCGCCAGTAAACAATGATTTGTATATTTTCTATTTTTTTTTTTTTAACAATTGTCTATTATTTCATCTTCTTCTTTATGTAATTTTAAGCCAATCGCAGTCGTATGTAAGAACTTACACTCACTGAATATGGGTAATTAATTTATAATTTGAAATATAATGATGAACTTATAAAATTTGTAAGCTATATTTGTTAGGGATTTTTTAAGCTTTTTTGATATTTTCTTATATTGCAGTTTTTTTTCAAAATATACCTTTTTCTAGCAATCGGTATTTTGAAGTTATTTTGGTTAATTATAAATTAAAAAATTACTTGTTACGTGCTGTGCATTTAGCAAAAAATATTTAAAAAAACCAATTTTAATTTTGAAAATTTAGATAAACAGTTTTTCTATTGCACCTCTATTTGACTGACGAAGTTCCAAAACAACAAATTATATACAAATTTTATTTGTAACAAGAAAATCTACAGGAAAGAAAAAAAATCCCCAAAATTGGTAAAAAGATTACTAAAATTTTAAAAAATAAAAAATTTTTAAAAGAATCTCCAAAATTTGTAAAAAAAAATGGCCAGAAATTAAAAAAAATCCGAAAATTAAAAAAAAATAGGGATGTCAGGCAATAACGGTAAAATACCAGACTTGGATGACGTCAATTACATTTCACAACTATTCACTTGAGAAATTTTTCTATATCATTAAAAATTTCAGAACTACGCTCACAATTGTTAGCTTAAACGCTTCCTTGGAATAGTTGTAAAATGTTTAATACCAAACATGGGGATTAGCAACAACATTTCTGTATTTAATTACAAGGCAATTACTCAATTACACCCAATTAGACGTCAAATGATAATTGGCCTGTAAACACACAAATATTGTTATAATGTCCCATGTCTGGTGTTGGAAAAATGATAAATTAAGCGTTTATGCCCACAAGCGTGATCGAAGGTCTTAGATTATTAATGATATAGAAAAATTTCACAAGTAAATGACAGTGAAATATAATTGACGTTTCCCATGTCTGTAAAATGCCACTATCGATTTAAAACCCTTTCAACTGGCTATCGCTATCCCTAAAATACCGTTACCGAAATTATTGAAATACCCTTATCCGTAAAATACCGTTACCGATATAACTGAAATACTGATACCCACAAAATACCGGTACTGAATTAACGAAGACACCGTTATCTTTAACATACCTTTACCGAATTAAATTAAATATCGTTATCTTTAAAATACCGTTACCGAAATAATCTGGCAAGAACAGAAAAAATAATAGTTGTTTTGCATTGATCATCAACTAGCCGGTTATTGCAACTCGAGCATGATGGAACTGGAGTTGCCAATACCGAGTTCGGTAATACCGAAAATGTCGAAATTCTAGCCATTTTGCCAAATTCGAAATACAGATTTTAAGCCAATACAGATTTCGGTATTGCATACAAACATTTTTTTTTTTTGTTTTTCATTATACATGGTATAACGCCAATTTTGTTTTCTACACTCAAAGAACTTCTGCTTCAAAACATTGTAGTTGTAGTTGTTTGAGTTTATTTTAAATTTCTTCTTTATTTTTAATGTAAATGTCATTCATTTGTAGAACAAATTTAATTTTTTACTAACCTTGTAGTGCTTTTAAAAAAACAAACCACATCAAATGACTGTTTTATGATTTTACATTCATTTTTTGCACTCGTTGTTTGTTTTTTTAAAAAATAAATGAAATAAATGTTTTTTTTTACAGCATATGTCATTAATTTTTATTACAATTGTGGTTCATTTTTTGAACAGTAAAAATAAATGACAAATGTTAGTTGAATTTAATAAAATGTTAGTCGTCCTTTTTTTAAGTGAAATTTGATTTGTGTTTGACTGCAATTGCTGTCGTCTTTACCTACATAATAACCTTAGTGTAATTATTTCTTAAACTACTGATATTTGATTGAATTTATGAACGTTTTTCTACAAATATATATTTTGGAATAATATCGCTGAAAATCCGAGTTTTTTTTGCACAAACTGAAGCAAAACTGCAATCAATATACAAAAATTTTCTTTAAGGTAGATTAATTATAACCCAATGTTTTTATTATTTACCGCATATTTTTCAAATTTGCTTAAAATGCTACACTGCACTACACTGAAAAAAATCCATACATAATATATACGAAACCTTTCTTATATTGTACGAAATATTTTGTTATTTCGCACCTCGAAAATATTTTATAAAATATGCCAAATTTGTGTGTGCGTTTTACAAATATATTTCTTATATCGTACTAAAGAATTACGTTATTTCGCACTATGTGTGCATTTTCCGAAGTATTTTTTATATTTTACGAAAAAAAAAATTTAAAAATATTTTTTTTATACACAGTGGTGTTCAAAACATTTGCAACTGAAATCATGGTTTAGGTAATTATAATTTTTCAAAAAGATTTGTGGTATAAGTTTTTGTTTTTTTTATTAAATTCAGTTATAGCATATTATTTTACAAATGCAAAAAAGTTATTCATAACTTCTCAAAAATAAAAAAAAAGTAATTTTAACAAAATAAGTCGATAGTGCAGTGTTCAAAACACTTGCAACTCTTGAAGTAATTAAAAGGAAATGTTAACGCTTAGTATTTTGTAGGGTAGCCATTATTTTATATAACCTCTGAACACCTCTTAGGCATTGAGGCATTGAGATTTTTTATATAATCGTCAGAAATTTCATTCCACTGCTTCTCCAACTCGACGAAAAGTTCAACACCATTACGGAACACTTTATTGCCGATATTCCGTTTTGCAATCATCCACATGTTCTTAATCGGGTTGAGATCGGGAGATTGAGCTGGCCACGACATGATATTAATTTCATTTTCCTGCAGCCAAACTTTTACAACCCCCGCAGTGTGTTTTGGGTCGTCGTCATGCTGGAAGGTCCATGAGAGTGACATTTCCCATTCAGCATACGGAAGCATAACTGAACTCAAAAGATCTCTATAGATTGTGGCCGTAATTGTGCTAGTAATGCGGTGAATTGCGCCAATCCCATTTCCTGAAAAACACCCCCACACCATAATGTTTCCACCTCCGTGCTTCACTGTGACGGTTGTGTATCTGGGATTAAACTTTTCGCCACGTCGTCTTCGAACATTTTCTCTTCCATCTGATCCCCGGAGGTTGAATTTAGACTCATCTGACCACAATACATTTTTCCATTGCTGTTGAGTCCAGTTCAAATGGGTGCGCGCAAAGTCAAGCCGAGCTTTTCGGTTTTTTTTGTACATCTATAACTTCGAAGACCATATTCTCGGGCTCTTCTTTTAATGGTGGGAAGACTGGCATCTATTAAAAGTTCAGTTTTAGCTTCTCTGGGAATTTCTTTGGGATATTTCGTAAAAAAATTCTTGATTTTCCGATCTTCTCTTACACTTGTAATACGGGGTCTTCCACCTTTATGAGTTGTGTGGATGTTACCACTATTAACAATGCGGCAAATCGTTGATTTTGGAACGGATTACTTTATAGAAATTTCTTTTTGGGAAAGTCCATTTTGAAAATAATTTAAAATTTTTGATTTAAAATCAGAATTGTATTTATTTCCTGCCATTTTTTACAAAAATTGTTCTTACGATGTTTATGCTTCCAACATCTTATTACAACTATTAAAGAACAATAATTATAATAAATTTGTTTAAAAAATGTAACGGCCTGAATCTCATATTAAAAGGAATGCGATTACCGTTATATCCCAGCATTTGTTAATATAAATTGTTTCGTTAAGAGTAAGAATAATGAGAGTTGCAAATGTTTTGAACACCTGTATTTTGAATACATCTATTATTATTAATTTTTTTGTTGTTTTAATTTAACTAAACTAATTTTTTTATTTGTTTAACATAAAACAATGTATGAAGAATATGTAAAAATTAAATTTTAGTAACTAAGTGTGATTTGAAGAAAATCAATCAATGAAAACAACAAATGCGATCTCAGTTCCAAATGTTTTGGCCACTACTGTATATTTTACGAAAGAATTTTAATGTTTTGTTTAAAAAAATTTTATAAAAGAAATACAGTTTTCTATATTTATTGATAAAATATTTTTAGTTTTTCAAATCAAAAAAAAAATATTAAATTTTTTGGTTCATTTACATAAATAATGTAATTTATTTGAAACCACGATAGGTTAATATTTCATTTATATTGAAATATATGAAAATTGAATAAAATAAATTTCGATTCCCAATACTGGAATATTATACGAAACAGATTCGTTTCTGATCATTTCTCTTTTCTTGAAACCAATCTGTAGCGTAGAGTAATCCAGCATTGTAAATAAAATTTTAATCTTTTTTGTCTTAAATGTAAATATAATTTGTACTGACATTTAAATAAAATACTGAATTCAAATTAATAAATTATTTTTTTACAAAGTTAAGAATGATTTGTGCTTGATTTTAGCAATGCTTTCAAATAAAGAGTAAAGAGCTTTCGGATTTCATTAAAAAAAAATAAATAAAATTTAGTGAAATATATGAAATCTTTATTTGAGTCGATAGAACGATCTATATAATTCAAAGTTTAAAGATTATTTCATGTAAATTTCGACCGCGGCTACGCGTCAAATGATTCATATGTTGGGTCCAATTTTGGCATACTCTCTCCAACATATCGGCCAGTATCTCTGGCATATAAATTGTATTTTTCCTCAGGAATTATTTAATTTAAATTTTTGCGAATTCGAAACAGATTTTTACATAAACTGCTCGATAGAAGGTTTTTTTTTCTCCAGTTATGACATTTTTTCATTTTTTGAATCCATCTTTATTTGACAATTTCATTGACATTTGTTCTTAAATCTATCCCCGCGAAGCCTTTAGGCTTGTCTGCGGAAGTTTGGATTTCTATCGCAAAATTATTCGAAGACAACCTAAATAGATAATAAAGAAATATATTTTTGGTGTTCGCATTTTTGGGTTAAATCGTCTTCCGGCGAGGCGTGATATTTATCAGCGCTTTTTTAACTTATTTTTGATGTTTGGGTATTTTTCACTTAATAAATTAAAAAGAATCTACAAAACTTTAAAAGAAATGGCCAACATTTTTAAAAATCTCCTAAATCTCTATATTTCTTTATTAGGATATTGTCGTCACAAATAATCTATAGAGTTTTTGTTTTCAAATTTATTAATTGACCACTTTCAGGAATGTGACGATAGATCTATTTCGAGAACTTTCTAGGTTCCCATCATCAGAACAGGTTTTGAAAGAAGTGACAATCCCATGCAAAACATCAAGCATTCATATAAACTAATATTCTCACTAAACGTGAACTAATACATGAGCTCGAAGTTAAAGATTATCGTCATTGATCAAAAATAAATTGAAAACTCGTTTGGTATGGGCAAGATCTACCTTTGGTAGATATTCAATAGACGTTTTTTTGTTTTTTTCCTCCATTTTATTAGCACACTTGTTTAGTATAAAAACAAAAACAAAATGTAAAGGGGAAGGGGAAATAAACTAAGACCGTACTTTGTCTTTTTACAAGTTTGACATAATTTTTATTAAAAATAAAAATAATGTTTTTTCGACCTTTAATTGTGCAATGAAAATGAAAATTATTAATTTTATAATAAAAATTATATCAAACTTGTATAAAAGACAAAATACGGTCTTGTTTACTCCCCCTGTACATTTTGGTTTTAAGCCAAACATGTGTGCAAATAAAAAGGAGGAAAACAACACAAAACGTGTATTGAATATCTACCAAAGGTAGACCTTGCACATAACAAACAAGTTTTCAATTTATTTTTGATCAATGGTGATAATCTTTAACTTCGAGCTCATATATTAGTTCTCGTTTAGTGGGAAAACTAGTTTATATGAATGTTTGATGTTTGGCATGGGATTGTTACCTCTTTCAAAACGTGTTCTGATGATGGGAACCAAGAAAATTAACGAAATAAATCTATCAACACATTATTGAAAGTGGTCAATTAATAAATTTGATAACAAAAACTCTATAGATTATTTGTTAGGACAATATCCTAATAAAGAAATATAGAGTATGGCCTCGAACTTGAATAAGTTTCATTTTCATTGCACAATTAAAGCTCGAAAAAACATATTTTTTTTTAATAAAAATTATGTCAAACTTGTTTTAAAAAAAACGCTAAAATTCCAACTAAAAAAAATTATAAATTGACAAAAAAATAACATCGCTAAAAAATTAAAAAAAAAAATCGTTTAAATTTAAAAAAGAACGCTAAATTGCAAAAATCGCTAAAAAAAAAACAAATCATTAAAAATTAAAAAAAAAAATTACAGCATTGAAAAAATGCTATTTTTATATATAACGACCTCCTTTCAACCTCCATTACCCCATTACTGGTCGATTTCGATCGGCTAGATTCTGAGATCGCATTTCTTCGTAATTGGCTAGATTATAAGATCGAGTTTTTCTCGAAAATTAGGCATCAGAAATAAAACTACACTGACAAATTTTTTTACATCTCGGAAAATCTGTTTTTCAAAAATCGCAAAAAAAAATTTATAAAACATCCATATCTCAAAAACTAAAAGAGCACAAAATCTTTCTTTGTACATATCTTATATATACCCAGTAAAAAATGTTCGTGTTTTTAGAAGCAGGATAAAACAAATGCGCTGAAATAAGAGCTTACTATTATGTTGTTCATATAAAAATAAACAAAAAATTTTGTTGAGCTTACTGTTTTCCCTTACAATGACACAGTTTGTAAGCAGCTTACGTTAATCCCTTACGAGGATGCGGGTTGTAATGCAGAAAGTTTCATGTCGTAGATTATAAACGATCTTAACCAGTTTTCCCGAGTGTGTTAAGAAAATAATTAGTCATTTCACTGTTCCTGAAGAGCTACCACGAGGTGCGGTAAAAAAAATTATTATATTATGTCTAAAATTAATGTCTGTAGAATTTTATGTAAAATAAATTATATATTATTCATATTATTACTTTTAATCGTAATAATGTAGACATGAAATATGATTTTACTGAAAGCCATGAAATCACAGCTTTTTGTAAGCGCTAAAACCCGCGCATATTTCGCCCCAAAAGTAATGCTTCCAAGTGGGAATTCGCCATATAAAAATCATGGCATGTGTAAGCAGGTTTGTAAGGGATTCTATTTGGCGTACTCCCTTACAAACCTGCTTGCATGTTAACAGCGTTTTTTACTGGGTATCTTATATATTTTTATGAGCGTATGCAAAAATAAGATGATGTTTTTAAAATGACGTTTATAAAAGAGAAAAAAAATAAGAAATTTCCTTTTTTATGATGATGGCGGTTGTGGTGAAAATTATCCTTAAGTTATGTAATCAAAAACATTTGTTTCATTTTTTTTTTTTTTACAATATTTTTATTCCTATCGAAAGTAACGCATACACACACATGCATACCTTCCTATATACAAGAGACTCTTATATTCGTTGTATTTGTGTTATTTGCAAATATTCAATGTGGTTGTGTTAATCTGGGGCTCATTGTTTATCAAGTCTCGTATACGTGAACAATATTTCATTTTTTTTCTACAATAAAAGTTTTATATTTGATAAATGATTTTATTTGTTCGTTAAACTCAAAGCTCATAAACTTTGAAAATATCTTTTAAAAAACAACAACAACTACACATATAATATGACGTGGTATAGTAACAACTACAAGGTGTGAGCTGCTCCCTTCCCGCCCCACTGTTTCATTGTATTCCTTTATTATTATTATTTTTTTTTTTTTTTTTGGAATACAAAACAAAATTTTCCTAAAGAAGTTACTATGACAGCTAAATGGGTAAGAGGTATAATCATTTATTAAAAAAATAAAAAAAAAAAATAAAATAGAAGTATATCAATATGGTAAAAATTATAAATATATGTCGTTTTTTGCTGTTGTATTTTTAGTCATATCATGATTTAAAATAACTGATATCAAGATAATTTGAATATCGATTGACATGTATTGTTCTATTTTGGTTACACGTGCTAGAAGATATTTTTATCGCAAATGTTATTAGTTATAACTGTCAATAATTTAATTAAAGCCAGTAAATATTTAACGAAAAACAAAAAACTAAAAGCAGCCATAAAAATGTTACATTTATAACTAATAGTTTTAGAGCAACGGTTCCCAAATGGGGGTCTGCGGGCTCTCGGGGTTACGTAGGAGTATTAAAAAGGGTCCTCGAAGAGTTCCGGCAAAATTAATGTTTAAGCCTAATTTTGAAAAATGTGACTATATTTTTTACAGTTTTATTAATATTTTAAAATCTTAAAAAAAAAATATAATTGAATAATTGAAGGGCTTATTGTAAAAACATGATAAGCCACATTTATTGTTTTATGAATTTTCGCTGTTTTCTAGACATTAATTGATTAATATTTGATTGTTTTCTTGCTTACTCAATTATTACAAGTGGCTAGAATATAAGCGTCCAGCAAAAATCATATTTTTTGCATTCTTTTAACATTTAAGAGGCGAAAACAAACTAAAAATGAAATTTGGCATATCAAGTTTTTCCAACAAGCCCTTCAATTGAAAAAGAAGAGTTCCGGCAAAATTAATGTAGAACTTGCACAAAACGAACAAGTTTTCAATTTATATTTAATCAGTGGGGGTAATATTTAACTTCAAGCTCATATATTCGTTCTCATTTAGTGGGAAAACTACACACAGAGAAATAAAGTGACAACCGAATTGAAAAGTTTATTTCATTGGCAACAACTTATAAATTCAGTAGTACAACAGTATTTACATTAGATTTCTGAATATTTTGGGTGTTGCAACTAAAATTCAGTTGAATTAACCGAATTTTGTTGTAAAAACTGATGTTCAATTGTACCAACCGTCTGAATGTGAGCCGTAGTAACCGAATTTCAGTTGGCAAATAGAAACATTTTTCTCTGTCTGTATGTTATATGAATGTTTGATGCTTTGCATGGTATTGTCACTTCTTTCAAAACATGTTCTGAAGAAGGAAACCTGGAAAATTCCCGAAATAGATAAATCAACACATTCCTGAAAGTGGTCAATTAATAAATTTGAATAGAAAAACTCTATATATTAGTTGTTAGGACAATAGCCTAATAAAGAAATATAGATTATGGCATCACTTACAACATATGGGAAAACAGTGGACATTAGAGTGAGGTAAGTTTCTAAAATTAGAACTGTTGTGTTTTTGGAGTTGTACTTCTGAGATTATGTATGCAAGAACAAAAACACCGTGTGTTGAATAAAACTAGTTTTAATCACAACAAAACTCGACCTGACGATAGCTCAGTGCGCTCTGTCTAACGTGTAGTGTGAGTGCATGTGGCATTAGAAATCAGTTTATCTATACCACGGTCAGTGACTGCACAGAAAATTTCATATAGACGCAATCTAACAAATAAAAACATGAATATTACATTATTCAAAAAAAAAATCAGGGTCACTGACGAAGGTTCAATACCCGAAACTGAGCAGTCTGATTCAGAAAATTGAAAATTTACAATATAGTTGTGATTTTTAGAAAATACACTTATTCTTCTCTACCACGCCTTTCACAATTAAATAATTTTCATTGCACAATTAAAGTTCGAAAAAACATAATTTTTATTTTTAATAAAAATCATATCAAACTTGTTTAAACAAAATTTTAAAAAATTTAACTATATTTTTGGCAGTTTTATTAATATTTCAAATTCATAAAAAAAAATTGAATTGAATAATTGAAATTTTTTTTTTAATCCATTAGTTTAATAAGCCGCCTAAAATTTCCTATTTGATAACTACCTCTCACTGATTGTTTTTGTAATTGATTCTACACTAAGGAAAAAGTCTGTAATGGCTACGGGAAATTTTGCTATTATTATGGGAAATTTAAGTATTTTCAGCCTTGCTGTATTTATAGCTAAATTTAGCAAAACGTGTCTGCTGAACTGTAGTACAATGAATTTAGTGGAAATAATTAGTAGACACTACTAAATTTTAGTACAATTGTTCTAAAATGACATTCAAAACTGATTTGCTAAAATCAGCAAAAAAAAGTTACTAAATTCAATGAAATTAGTGCAATGAAATTAGTACAATGAAATTAGAAAAAAAAAAAAATTTAGTAGCCTCTACTAAATTTTAGTAGTATTGTTGTAAAATGAACTTAAAAACAGTTTTGCTAAAATCAGCAAAAACAATTTCTAAATTTTGCATAATATTTGTACAATGAAAATAGTAGGAAAAATTAGTACGCGCTACTAAATTTTAGTAAAATTTTTGTAACTATCACTTTTAGCAACTATTTTGTTTTTTTAAATATTATTCACTTTATTTTACTCTTGTAGGTATTTGTACACATTTGAGAAAAACTATAACAATACACTTAATATCATTTTAAAGATTCTTGATCATTTTTGTCTGTGTGTACGATATATGTATTATCGTTTGATTCGAGCTGAAAGAAGAGAAAAAACAGAATTAATTATATAATATATCACACAAATATATTTTTTATTATTAATCTAAACTTATTTTTATATTAATTAAAAGATGCCAAATTTTATCTCATTGGAAATTCACGTTCAATTTTTTCTTGTTTATAATTCCACATTTAATATAACAGTGGCCGTAAATTCCTTAACAAGCGCTTGTTGTTGTTTTTGTGTAAAAAAAAATAGATGCAATCTTGAGAAAACCCACCACCATATACTTTATATACAGACACGTAAGCCCAACCTATCTATTTAACACATTCGTTCTTGTTAAATGCATGCATATACTTAATTATTATTTCCTTTATATCTCTTTAATATATAAATACGAGGGCGGATCAATAAGTCCGTGACTTTTCGCAACACTGCTCCCATCAAGTACAACCTGTTAAAAGGCTACTGTCAAATTTTGAGCGATTTCCGTCATTTACTTTGCGTTTAACAGCTGTTCAAAACATACAACCTCATGGATTATTTTCAAAATGGAAGAAGGCGAATTTCGAGTGCTCATTAGAAATTTTTTTTTGCGAAAAAAACACCGTCAATCAAACCAAGGAAAAGCTTTATAAATACTATGGGGACTCTGCACCATCGATTTCAATGGTAAAAAAAAAGTGGTTTACTGACTTTCGTTGTGGTACAAATGACGCTGAACGTACTGGACGGCCAATTGAGGTCAAAACACCCGAAAATGTTGAAAAAATCGACGGTATGGCCGATCGAAGAGTAAAAGTGCGTGAGATTGTTGATGCCATAGTCATTTCATATGGCAGTGTGGTTTCTATTTCAAATGATCAGTTGGCGTTTGCTCTCAATTGACCATAAACGTAAACGTGTGACAACTTCAAAGGATTGTTTGCTGTTGTTCAACTGCAGTTCGAAAGAGTTTTTTCGCCGTTTTGTAACTGTGGATGAAACATGGATACATTACAACACTCCGGAGATCAAGCAGCAGTCTAAACGATGGGTTTCTCCGGGTGAACCGGCTCCGAAGAAGGCCAAGGTAAGTTTGTCGGCCAATAAGGTGATGGCAACAGTTTTTTTGGGATGTACGCGGGAAAATCCACATCGATTAACTTCAAAAGGGAAAAACAATAAACGTCTAATATTATGCCAAGAAAAAAGTTCTTTTTCATCAAGATAATGCACGGGTGCACACGTGTGCAGTCTCAATGGCAAAATTCCATGAATTGGGCTACGAATTGGTACTTCATCCGCCATATTCTCCGGATTTAGTCCTCTGTGACTATTTCCTATTTCCAAACTTAAAGAAATGGCTCGGTGGAAAGAGATTTAGCTCCAACGATGAAATTATTAATCAAACAAATGCCTATTTTATGGACCTCCAAAACTTCTATTTTTTGGAAGGGATACAAAAATTGGAGAAACGTTAGACTAAGTGTATTGAGCTAAAAGGAGATTATGTTGAAAAATATTTTTTTTTTTTGCAAAAAATAAACTGTGTTTCATTCACAGATTTTTTGATCATATTCATATTTTGTTGGAATATTTCCACATTTTGTGAGGGTCGTAACTTCTCATTGAAAAAAATAAATTTGCATACAGAAGAGAATTACATAATATTAATAATATTCTTTAAAAAAATTACATTTAATAGAATACATCAAATAATATTTATTTTAATTGAAATTCATAATATTTTATTTTTATTAAAAAACAACACTATTTGTTTTAGAAATGTTGAGGATAAGAAGAAGAATAAACGTTTTTCTCTAAAAATTATAAACACTATTAATTTTTAAATCAGACTAGACTAGTTTTTGCCTTTTTATGGACAGGCTCATCAGTGATTTTCCATTTAAATTGTATTATTATTTGTGGCTTATAATTGTCAGATTGTCTCTATATGATAAATTTTTCAACAACCTGCGGCTGTAAGAATCGAACCTGCGCTCATCTTACATTACAAACGTAACAATACCAAGTCATGGCCGTTTAGCGATCACACCCAAGTATGGCCTCGAATCTAATGCAGCTAAATTGCAGTTTTCTTTCCTATTAGCTTTTTCTGTTATTGTATATTATACTCAGAAGTGACAACACTAACAGCAAAAATATTCTATTTTTAGATTTTTGTAGTTCAGAAAACTCTGACTTTCTATTGATGATTCAGAATTTTAAAGTTTTTCCGATAGTTTTTGAGTTTAAAAAAGAAAATTAATTATAAATGATATATTTTGAATTTCAAATGGAAAATAAAAAGTTCAATCAATGATTTCTAAATTTAAACGAAAATTCGGAGTTTTAATTGATATTAAGAAACCTTTTCAATGGTGTAGATTTTGTTTAGATAAATTAAAATAATCGATTTTTTTAAATTAATCCATGTAATAATATATATTTTTTAATGCTATATGCTAAATAAAAAAATATATTTTAGTACAATCTTATCAATATCGATTTTATGTTCCTATTTTGCGCCATTTATTAATATTTAGATTTGAAGAAGCCAGTACAATAATAAATAAAGTTGATTTACCTCGCATAGAATTATTTTCACAAAGATTATGAAACATTTTTATGAAATGATCTATAACATTTTTGTCTTCAATTTTTATAAATAAATTTGCATTTGAGCAAATTCGTTGAAGTTGGGAAGACATATTTTTGTTAAGAGTTTTTTTAAATATAAATTTTAATTTATGTGATCAAGTTGAATATAAATGCGTATGATAAAAAGAGTGAACTGCCCAATCTGAGCTGTAATACCAAAAGACGATGAATTAAGTTCAATTTGAATCTGGCGAAAAAAGTTAACAAAATCTAATTGCTTTTGTTGTAATTTTTATTTTTTGTTAAATATTTCTATAGATAAAAATGTTGCTTAATTTCAGGAAATCGGAGTTTTAGGTTTTAAATTTGTTTTTATATAGTTTCGATGTCTACATAAAATAACGCTTCATTTGTGTAAAATATCTGTAATTATATATATATATTAAAAAAATTGCTAAAAATTTGATATTTTAGGCTTTGGGCTCTAGTAACAGGGATGATATAAAATAAGTGAAAAATAAAAACAATATTATGGAGGCTATCGCTTTTCTAAAACTTCGGGTTCTGATGAGATCTTTAGCCAGATCGAAATACTTGTATCAACCTAGCTAATATGTTTGATTTGATTTATTTTTGTAAATATACGGAGGTTGAAAGCTCGTTATAAATTGAAAATAATATTTAGTTTAGTTATACAGTGTTTTCCCATAAAATTAAATAAAGAATACTTATAAAATGTTTTTATTTAATAAATAATTGGAAAAAGTTATTTCGGCAGCATTTATTTTAAACAAAAAATTTTCCTAAATTTTTGTATGTTGATTAAAATTGTTTACCTGTTTTTAACCAACTAACATTCATCACAAAACATGTCCTGATTTCAAACGATTTATTGTCATTTCCATTTAACAATTTTTCTAACCAACTATTCTAATTTAACTAAATTTAGGTCACCTAAATTTAGCAGAACGTACTGCTATTTTCTGTTGCCGTAGCTGAATTTTAAACTAATTATACGCGCTTTTTTTATGAGTGTAGTATAGAGGGATTCTGTCTCTAGTCCAACATCTAATGAATATTGTCATATTAGCTTTTATTTGTTGCTTTTTAAAATGTTTGATCATTTTCATGATAGACAATACAATTGTTTCATAGACATCACCCTAATCATCAGTTGTCCGCAAAATAAAACGATAACTGGCTTAACTCATACCGAAACATAACATACAACAGACAAAATCAACTTTATGAGAATTTGTCTGGAACACTTAATAATAAAACCAAAACTATTTGAAAATTAAAAATGTTTACATCTCAATATACTTTCTATATCGTTTTTTATATATTATTAAATTTCCCTTTTTTAGTGACGCGAATTCCATTTAATTTTTTAGATTTAAAAAAAAAACCCCCCCCCCCCCCCCAACTATTATTTCCATACAAAAAATTTAGGTTTTCGTATAATTTGTAATTTTTATGTTTTCAACAGGTTTTGAAATATCGTACATAGTTTAAAATTCATAACACTGTATTAACAGCACAAAAACGTAATGCATTTCAGTTTATCTGTCTAAATGGTTTTTTTTTTTTTTTTTTTTGTATTTTTAACTTTTAAGTTTTATTTATTGCAATCTGTCTTAATACAAAATTGTGTGACATTCAGCAATACACGAGATCATTTATATTAAATACTACTTAAAACTAAAACAAAATGTGTGATGGTATGTCGCCATTGTGACATCCTTCAGTTATAACACCTAGTTCACTAGGTCCAGTGGGGCTCTCCTCTTCAGCCTTGAAAATGTTGATGCTTCTCCCATCAGGTTTGACGCAAGCTGATTCGGATGTTGTTGTATACGGGAAATATATCGATTGTGAATTTCATCCTTTGCAAAGGAATTCTTAGTTCGCGGTGTAATTGAGATATTGATATGTATTGTGGTGCTCCTACGATTTGTCTCAATACTTTGGACTGAAATCTCTGCAATATTTCTAGGTTTGAGTTTGCAGCAGTACCCCAAAGCTGTATTCCGTAGGTCCATATAGGCTTTAAAATGCACTTGTATATAGTGAGTTTGTTTTCGAGGGATAATTTGGATTTACTATTTAGCATCCAATTCAAAGACCTTAGCTTAATTCCAAGGGCTAATCTCTTTGTAAATATATGTTTTCTCCAAGTTAGTTTGTCGTCTAAGTATATTCCTAGATACTTTGCTTCTTTGCTTTGAGGAATTTGAATATTGTTTATTTTTACGGGTTGACAGGAGCTTTTTCGCAAAGTAAACGTAACATGGGCGGATTTACTCTCGTTTGATTTTATACGCCATTTTTGAAGCCAGTTGGTAATATTATCGAATTCCGTTTGAAGTTTGTGTGTGGCTCGAATGGGATTAGAGTCAGTAGCAATTACGGCTGTATCATCTGCAAATGTGCCGATCAAGGTTTCTTCAGTTGTCGGTAAATCTGAAGTATACAGGAGATATAGCAACGGACCCAAGATGCTGCCTTGTGGTACACCAGCATTTAACTCATGTAGAGATGATATTTCGTCACCTTGTTTTACGAAATATTGGCGCTTTTCAAGGTATGATTTTCGGAATAAGAAAAAATTTGGAGTTATTGTTTTCTTAGTTTGTAAAGCAATCCTTCGTGCCATACTCGGTCAAAAGCTTGATAGATATCTAGGAAGACAGCGGTACAATATTCCTTTTTCTCAAAAGATGTGTGTATTCTTTCTACTAGTCTATGGACCTGCTCAATAGTACCATGTTTTTTACGAAAGCCGAATTGGTGGTCCGGGATAAGATTTTTAGATTCAACAACGGGGTTAAACCTATTTAGGAACAGTATTTCCAAAATTTTTGATGGAATGGGTAACAGACTAATGGGCCTATATGATTTCGGATCATCTGGGGGCTGTCCAGGCTTAGGAATCATTTTAATTTGAGATATTTTCCATTGTGGTGGAACGAATGATTTAATCAAAATTGCATTATAAATAAACGTGATAAACTGCAATCCCTCTTCAGGCAGCTCTTTCAGTACCTTTGCCGTTATTAAATCGTAACCAGGAGCTTTTTTATCCTTTTGTTTTGCAATAACGTTTTTTACCTCATTAATAGAAAACTTTTTAATGGGCAAGTCAAGCTGGTATGGTTCATTAAGAGTCTGACCAATGCTATTAAGAAATTCGGGTTGACCTTCATATATGTTTGGAACGAATATGTTCTTTAAATGAAGTGCAAATGTTTCGGCTATATCGGAGTCACCCTTTGACCAAGTTCTGTCAGGTTTACGAATTGGAGGCTTGTGGAGTGTTGATTTATTAAAATATTTTGTTGCTTTCCATAACGAGTAATCAGTGGCCTTCATGGTATCTAAGTTTAATAGATACGTATTCATTTTTTTATTTCTATCGAAATTTAAAAGTGATTTGAGTTCTTTTGTAGCTTTATTTAGAGCAGCTTTATCTGAGGGGTATGTTGTTTGCTGCCAGAATTTTCTCATTCTACGTTTTTCTGCAAATTTTGCTCTTATAGTTAAAGGGGCAAATTTATTGGACACTTCGTTTTTAAGAACCGGGGTGGAGTTCCAAGCAGCTTGTTGGATACTTCTGTTTAATAGTTCCACTGCTTCTGTAATATCCTCCTCTGTTTTGAGTGGAATTTTTAAATCAAGTGTTGTTGAAATTTGATGTTTAAATTGAGCCCAATCCGTACGATTATTATGAAGGACACATGGTGGCAGGATTTCTACAATCTTCCTGCTCAGCGTTACCCTGGCAGGAGAGTGATCTGATGATAGGTCCCAACATGATTCACATTTAATGCTTTCTAAATGGTTTTGAAATGCATTTTGGGACAGATAAACCTGAAGAAATCCGTTTTTTTTATTAAGAATATATTGTGTTTTTTAAACTACCAGGTTAAAAATCATCATATATGCATCCATTTATAAACATGCACGAATTCATTCATGCTCATATATGAAGTCATTCGAGGTCATACATATCCATATGCCACCATATGGGATTCATGGGAGTTCATATGTCATCATATATATAAATATTACCTCAATTTTCGTTAATTTTTGTTAATGCGCATACATAAAAATTGTTTAAAAATATAAAAATTACACAAAAATTTTAAATTTTTTGTATTAAAATAATACATAAAGTTTTTTTTTTCCAAAAAAAATAGATAAAATAAGTTGCCATTCGCATCACAGAAAAAGCTAAATTTAATTTTATATAAAAAACTTAAAATTTTCGTTTGATGCATGTTTAAAAAATTTTAAGGACGAAAACAATTTGCTAAATGCAGCTACAAATTACAATTGCATCTAAAATTTCATGTTTTTTATTTTTTAAATTGTATTTTTGTATATTGCACACATGTGAAAGAAGACAGAGGAAAAAGTTGGAGTAAAATGCTTTTTGAATTAGAGAAATCCGATAACAAGTTGGCTCTTCAAAGTTACATACTTTTGGGATTTCAGAATTTTTTTAAAACACCGAGAAAAAAAATTGCGATTTTTTTTTGAAAATTTGACAAACTGAATATTGAGATGCGTTGTGGGCTCCATTTAGAATACTATGTAGGTAAAGACCACTGCAAATGTAGTTGAAAACAAATGAAATTTCACTTAAATAAAGGACGACTCACATTACAGTAAATTCCAATAACATTGTCATTTGTTGTTTAATGTTCAAAAAATGACTAACAATTGTAGTAAAAATGAACCAAATGGTAGTAAAAAATAAACAAACATTTATTTTTTTTTTTTTTTTATTTTTTTTATTTTTTTTTAAATAACAAAAAAGAACTGTAAAAAATGAATGTAAAATCATAAAACAATCATTTAATGTGGGCTGTTTTTTTAAATGAACTACAAGGTTAGTAAAAATTTTAATTTGTTCTACAAATGACTGACATTTACAATAAAAATAAAGAAACTGTATTACAACCCAAACAACTACTACATATTTTTAAAGCAGAAGTTCCCTGAGTACAGGTTGTACAAAAAATTAATCGAATTTGAAGTACGTCTGTCAGTCAATTTGCGAGAAATATTTCTTTATCATAATTCTCGTAGCAAAATAGTCAAAATATTAATCTTATTGTTCACATTTTAAAAAACCCGTGTTAAGTATGTCGAATCTTATTGATTACAAGAAAAACACTACAAATCATGATCATAAAAAACTTTTAATAAAAAATTCTAATGAAAAACGCATTATTTGTTCAAAAAAAAACATTTACAACAACATATAAAAAAAAAAAAACAGAAAAAGTTTACAAAAAAAAAAAGTGCGAAAACTTCAAAGAAAAAACTGCATGGTGCTACGCAGCAGATCAACAGACATCATACGTTCACAAAAAGACATAAAATTCGAAAGAAAAAAATAAATAACACAAACATACGCAACTTTAAAATAGTCAGAGGAGCAAAAGAGTGAATTCTTTTCCAACAAAGAGTTTTAACAATGTCTATACATTAAAAAAAATAAAAAAAATAACTGAAAATTGCATTTAAATTAAATTAAATTTAAAAACTTCCTTATTAATAAGTTTTAATTCAATAAAAGCTTATTGCAAATTAAACATACATTTTAATTAACTATCAAAATTTGAGCAAATCAAGTAAAAACAAAGAAATTTTAAGTTATTTATTTTAAAACGTAAAACGTAAAAAGTTAAATTTTATGTTTCTTTTAATTGTTCATGATAAAAAAAATAATTTAAATTTGCATTAAGAATAGAAAATTTGATTACATCTTTTAAAATTCTGATCATCAAATACCACAATAACAAAACAAAAAATTAAAAAAAAAACAACAAATCTCATCAAGATGCAAATTTTGCCTTAAATAACAAACAAATGATCACAACAACTTAACGAGATGCCACAACATCTACAAACAACACACATTACGTACCTACAACATACCGAAATATAGACAGGGAATACCAAACCTAGCAGCAGCATCATTCACCTCCTCAGCATCATAATCATGAACAGAGCAGCGACTTTCATGCAAATGCATGTTTGTAGTCAGTAGCCCAAAGTGGATTTTAACAAAATGCTTTTCCGAGTCAAAGAACTTGCAACAAAATTGTATTGATTTGTTGTTAAATATTTTTCCTTTAACCTGCATTTACATTAGCTATAAGTCCGGTTTAAACTAAATTTCAAAATCTAGTTCGTGTATCATTTTATACACAACCCCACTCAGAAAAAAAAGCATGATGTTATGGTTGAAACACGTAACAATAATAATATGATCCTCATAATCATATTATGATTATCGATGATGATAAACTAGTCCTCTTTAATCATATTATGATCAGTCAGAATAATGTTTATGATTGTTAGGAACATAATATGATTATTTTTTTACCACAATCATGTTCAATCATATTTTTTCTCTGCGTGCATATGATCGAAAACTAGTTTAAACTGGATTTCGATGGTAAATGTAAATGCAGCTATAAGTGTATATCTTTTTGCAGTTCTTAAGATTTTTATTGCATATTTTTCAGTTGGCTCTATGAAAAAACCCCTTAGGAAATCACCCCACAAAACAAAAACGAAAAAACTCCCCAAAAATGGGGATTTATTTCCTTATGAAATAATAAACCAATTTTAAAAATGAAATAAACCCCAACGAAATGAAATAACTCCCCAAACGGGAATGAAAAAACCGACCATTTTTTGGGGGACTTTTTTCATAAAGAAATAAATCCCCAATTTGAAACGAAATAAGTCCCCATTTTTAAACTCAAAATTGTACATATAGATATAAGTTCATATATTTTTAATTCTCATAATTTTTGTACTTCCAAAACAGATATTTTTAAATATAAACCTGAATGTAGTCTTCAACTGTATTGCGACAATAAGGGCTTACGGTGGCATGACATAACTTACAATGACATAATGTCCATGGACTTTATGACACTCTGCAATGTGACATTATGTCCACAAATGGAATGACATAAAGTTCATGGACATTATGCCACTTTTTGGGTGACATAAGGTCCATAAACATTATACTCCAGTGTGGAAACACATCAGTAATTTTGAAGTTTCTTTTGTGTCGCACGCAGAAAAAACGTTATTTCGCGAAGCCGCCTGCTGCATTCTACGGAGGAAAAAAACCCCTAAGACCGGCTGAAGGCCGCCACTAAGAAGAACTACTTTTTCAAATTAGATGTCGAATCCGTTAAAATCTTATATTTTTAAGACATCAAGTAATTTGTAAAAACAAGTTTTTCTGTGTGGCTCTTAGGGGTTTTTTCCTCCGTAGAACGCTGCAGGCGGCTTCGCGAAAATATTATTAATCTTTTTATTTTAAAAAGTCTGGACGCTATGCCACATTTGAAAGTGACATAATATCCAAAAAAATAATGTCGTAATGCCCATGGACATTACGACATTTTCAAAATTGTCATAAAGTCCATGGACAATATGACACTTTTCGAGTGACATAACAACGTCCATGGACATTATGTCATTGGACGTTATGACATGCCACCAGGGCTTGCAGGCATTTCGCCTTACAGCCTGGCAGAAATAAAATCTAAAAATATAGGGATTCGAAATTTTTTTTATTACACAACCAAAACATTAATTTCACAAATTAATTTTCTACTCCAACAATCTATATAGAGAAAATTTTTTTCCACATCAATAACAAAAAAACTCCCAAAAAATAATTACTGGGGAATTATTTCATTTTGAAATTTTGGGGACTTATTTCATTACGAAATAATTCCCCAAATAAAAGAAGGAAATAAATCCCCAAAAGTGGAAATAACTCCCCAAAATGTCGTTGTTGTTGTCTTCTATATACATTTTTTGGGAATTTATTTCATTTCTGTTTTGGGGAGTTATTTCCTGGGGGGTTATTTCATGGAGCCTTTTCAGTTAACTGCATATTTTTACATATTTTTGAAAACTAACATTAAGATTCAATGTAGAATTAGAAAATTAATAATATATTCCTATATGCAGAAGAAATTTTGGTCCCAAGTGATTATCTAAATTTAAAAAATCTAGCCAATTCTTCGAATTTCCGTTGTGAAACGTGTCTCGTAAAGGGGAGCATGAGTGTTAAGCAAAATATTCTCTTGTGTGCTTTGATGCCAGTTTTAACTATTTATATACTTAAAATATCAAAAACCATACTATTTAACTTAAATATAATTTTTTTTTTACTTTTTTTCATGGGCTACTTTAATTTTGTCCTTGTTTCTATAATTTTCAAGATTTAACGCTATCAGAGCAAAACAAAAAAATTTTGTTGTATATAAAAATGTCTTGCGAATGTCTTGCAAGACCTTCATGATCCCCTTTAGTGTCCAGCTAGTTGTATGTAATAAAAATAGAAATTGTAGGATTGTAATAAGAATAGGATTGTAGAACCCACAGTGGTTTAGGCTCAAAAAAAAGATATATCATCATTTAATCAGTTATGTTGCTATCCCAGATATATTACATCTGCGCACGGTGGTTTTGTGACTGAAACGTTTTCTAAGTGTTGGAGCACTTATACAAACGTTACGCTTAATTTTTCTTTTGTTCGCAACAGTTACGGAATTAACTTTTGTATTAACTTTTTTTATAAGTCTAGTACTAGTCAATGAAAATATCATTTACAATTATAGATTGAAATTCCTACTAGTTCCAAAATTACAGCTTATCGAACAAGAGTTGTGTTGTACTTTTGGACACATTTTTTTTTATTTCTTTATTTTATTTTTCTTAACCCACCTTACTCACAATAGATGGCGCAATTTTAATATAAATTGAAAAAAATTAAAAGCCTGTTATTATCCATAAAATTCTCTGCGAAGTTTTTTATTTATTTGTTTTAAAAAAAAAATTAATCAAACCACACGAAATATGTTGTGAAAATTGTACCAAAGTACATGAAACGCACAGAAAATGCACCAAAAAATTAGCTACAAGTGAAATTAAAACCACAAAATGTACACTGAGAAATAAATAAATTTGAATGTTATACGCCCAAAAAATTGTATTCCATTTATTTAATTTATATATTCCATTGGATTGGATATAAAAATATAGCCCAACTTCAAAAGGCTATAATTTATCAAAAGGAACTAACTTTTTGAAACCCTTTGGGGGTTTTGGTCTAATGATAGTCTGTTTTCATTTCCCGTTGGTCTCATTCAAAATGATTCGAAGGCCCAAAATTTGTTACGCAGTGTTATTAGCCGAATGTTAAGATATGCATACCAAATATTAAGAGCACTTTGCTTCATAATCCGAAAAAGTTCTAAAATCAGCATTAAATTTTTTAATTCATTTTTGACCAATGCCTGACGTGGGCTGCATGTTCAACAACTAGTGAAATTACATTTAATTTTTTTTTCAAACCCCTGTCCTTCAAAAAATATTAAAATTTGCATTGGTTACCAGTTCCATAAATTTTTAAAAAAAAGATAAAAAAATTTTACTAAAACGGTGTGACCAAATCAAAATATTACAAAAGATTAGTACCTCTTTTACATTCGCACCGATCGGATCCGTAGTTTAGAAATTATATATTTATTATAATTATTTTTTTCATATCCCCCACTGTGTGCTCTAATATTATAAATACGATTTTTAAAAATCATCAAATTTTGAGTGTATATTTTTGGGATATTTAGTGCATATCTTTTGGTTTTTGGTGCATATTCAAAATAATTAATTTTTTATTTGTGAAAGGCGTGGTAGAGAAGTGAGTGTATTTTCTAAAAATTATAACTAAATTGCAAATTTTCCGTTTTTTTTTTTTTTTTAATCAGACTGCGCAGTTTCTGGTATTGAACCTTCGTCATTGCATATTTAAAGAGCATATCGCTTATTTACTGCAAGAGTGACATAACTCAAAAAACACGATTTTGCAGAAAACGAGTTTAAAGTTTTCAATCTATATCTGCCTCGCTCAACACTTTCTCCACTTCTTTCGATGTCGCTGCCCTGATCATGAACATCGCAGTAGTTGTATTTAAAAAATTTCATTGTTTTGCCGGAAAATTTTTTAGAAAAAATAAAACAAGGAAAACATGAACGAAAAGCGAGCGCTTAAGTTGCTTATAAACAAATTGTGGGAGGGGGACCTTAATAAAAAAAAATAAAAAATCAAAGCAAATGTATGGATGGGTTGACTGAATGGTTGGCTGTTTTGATGGGTTAGCATAAAATGTAGGGGGCTAGGGATTTACTACAATATTCTTATTCGTACCATATTTTTCTTTTTTTTTATTTGTATTCCATTGTACAATTTTGTATTATTTAGTATTTTAGATTGTTTGCTCTCGGCTGTTTTTTAGTTGTTGTTTTGGGAACACAACAAATGGTTGGTTATAGGATTAGATTGTGTGGTTTTCTAGTTAAATAACATCGTAAAAATTGGGACCACCTTTGCGTAAAAATGTATATCAAACAACAATATTTTTTTTATGGGAAATTGTTCGAGGAATATCTCAATACGTCATTGTAGTTCCTTATAAATTTGTTTGATATTGATTTGTTTGTGGTTTGGTGTTTTTTTTAAAGAGGACTTTTTTATAACACAATAATGCCTGTGAAATAGAAGAAAAAATTATGCTGGAATTTAGTTCGAAAATTTTACAATAAAACTATAAATTCAAAAGTGCTTTAATTTTTGTAAGTATTAAAACTACAAAAATTGTTTTTTGGACTTTCTTGATATTCATATATTTATTTAGAATATTGTTCTACCTCAAGTCCAAAATTCTAATATGATATTGTCATATTCCATTTCATTTGTTGCTTTTTAAAAAGTTTGATTTTATAATAAGAGTTGCCAAATCAGGCAGTTTATACAATAAGGCAGACAAAAAAAATATTCCCATAGAGTTTATTTTGTCTATTGTACACTCACTATATTTTTTCCGTAAAGACTACTGAATATACACATTAAATTAACTGAAAATCAGTTAAAAATAGGACTACTTACTTTTCGTTTAAAACAATTGTATTTTTTAGTTTATTTTCAACTGTTGAAAATTTAATTGACAAAATCCATAAAAACAATAGATTGTTTTCGTTTATTTCAATACCACCAAAGGTGACAATTTCCCCTATATGATAGTTACTAACTTCAAATCGATATATCTCGATTCCTAGACGTGACCCAGCGAAACGCCGGGACACGTATAACTTCTTTTTTACCGATATAACATTTCCCGTTGGTTTCATCCCATCCCGATTTTGACTGTCGCATAGTGTAATATAACAACTTTTTGTTTTAAAAAGAAAATTTTAACTGAATATTTTATCTATTAAGAAAAGTCCGTTTTTTTTGTTTATTTTTTTTTTATTGAATAACAGACAGAATATTAAAAAACATATTTCTTTGGTAATTTAACTATATATTCCATTGAAACAACTTTACCGATTAAACTTTTAAATAACTGTTGATTTTTTATTTAAAAGTTCTTGTGAGTGTATTTAATGTCTCGGCTTGTCTATTGCAGGCAACTGAGGATTTGGGTGATGACAATGAAACAATTGTATTGAACTCATTCATGCTCACATATGAAATCATTCGAGGTCATACATGTCCATATACCACCATACAGGATTCATATATGCTCATACTCACTAAATTTCGTAAGTTAAAGAAAAGTAGAAGAGTTTAGCCGGGATAAATTTAAAACCAATGGAAAGTTAATAATATTTAACAAAAAAACAATTAATTTTTTTTTTATTTTACAATTAAAAAAGGAATAACAAAATCAATTAGTGTTTCATAAATACATTCAAAATATACAAAATTTTAAGAAACGTATTTTAAAGTAGAAGTTTTAATAATGTCTCCTTTTTTTAATCTACTACATTTATTTGAAGTTCTTCCCTTATAGATCTCCTTCTCCATCAATAACTGCTTCTTTTTACTAGATGAAGAACGCTTTCATACACAGAAAAAATTATGGGCCAAAAATATCTAATTAATCGATTGTTTGAATATCAATGGCATTTTAAACAATTTTTTTAATTGATTCAATTAAAAAATTTATTGAAATTTCTAATATATCCATACAGTGTTGACAACATGTAAACAAAATTTTTAAAAATTTGGCAAACTATTTTTTTTTTTTATTTAGATTAAATAATCAAACAAAGGTTTAATTATATCAATATATTATTTAATTTGTAAATAAAAAGACAAAATATCGCAAATGATTAACTTTTAATAAGTTGAATAGTTTACTGATTTCAAATACACGCAAAATCGTAGTTATTTCACTAGAGTTTGCAACACTCTTTTTGTTGAGATATTCGTGTACGCACGAAAACTTAATTTAGTTTCGTGTTTTATCTGTGGTAATAAAAGTGCACATGTGGATTTAAATAAACCTTATCGAAGAGGACAATTAAACTATTATTTTTGTAAATAACTAAATTTTCGATAAGTATAAGTGTCATTAAACTATCATATTAAAAATGTGTGTGATTTTTTTAAGAAAGCAATTTAATTTCAAGTAAAAGTTCAAGACAAGACAAGCAAAACAAAAATGTTGTCTTTACTTTTATTTGCTTTCTTATAATATATTTTTATATTAAAAAGCTTTAATTTTATTATAAATGAAATGTCAATTTAATTTACAAACCTACATTTCTTTTTTTATTTAATAGGGGGCATATAACAAAAATAAAAAAATACGAGTTTTTAATTAAAACTACCATTGTTTTCTTCTCAAGTTTCACTTAAAGTTTTAATCAATTTAACTAAACTTTTTAATTGAGGTTGTAAAGAAAAACAATAACTCTTTTAATTGATATTATTATTATTTTAATTGAAAGAGTTTTAATAAACTGTCTGCAAATTTTTTTAGTTAATACTATCATTTCAGTGGTAGGTGCAAAATCAATTAAAATATTAATTGATTCAATAAAATTTTTAATTGAACCCCGTTTTTAGTTTTTTCTGTGTAATGACGGTTTTCTGCGTAAACTCGACGGGTTAATACTCCCCCAAATATTCTCAATGGGGTTTTGATCCGGAGAACATGCGGGCCATTCCAATACTCTTATATTTTCTGATGATAGCAATTACATCGTCTAACGACTTACTAAGGCATTGTCTTGTTGGAAAATGAATTCTTCTTCGGAGCTATTTTCAATATTGTATTTATATTTCTCTTATTATTAGATTATATTTCTCTTATTATATAATATTGTAATGTACTCAGAAGAATTCATTCTGGTGCTTGGAAATGCCAATTCATATCCGTATCCGAAATTTCTTTTTGTGAAATATCGTGGTTCCTTCAGTAGGTCTCGCCAATAGCTGTTAAAACCATCTGGATCATCAAAATTGAACTTGAACTTGGCACAGACATCAGCTTTTGCGAGTAGTTCTCTGGGAATCCTTTAAGTGTCCACTTATGGTTAATTTTGACCAATTTGCCTTACATTCATCGATTATCTGATTGAGACTAATCATTGTGTTGCTGGCACAGTTGATTATTTTACGCCGGTGCCGATCAGAAAGTTTTTTTTTTCGGGCTGCCCGTTTTATTTTTACCATTAGCACTGGGATTATTTGCAAAAATTTTGACAGCCATATGTGAACGTTTTATTTTTCTATCAATTTCCCGAAAACTTAAGCCACTTTTTAAATAGGCTAACATTTTCCCTTTCTCAAATCACTTAGATATGGATCACTTAGATATGGACCAAAATAAATCTTTAATTTTTCTTTATTTGCTATACTTCTTTTTTACTGTTATATGTAATTAAAGTTATGAAACACCAATAAATATTTCCGGGCTACCACCTGGAAATATATATTTGGGTGAAAAACTACGCCCCATAAAAAATTGGGATAATTGGATATCGGGAAGGCGTACCGCTCCGGCCCTGAAGTTTGAAAAACGAATTACAAAGGAAACATATGGATTTTGGTATATTTTCTCAAAAATGTTGATATTTTAAAACGAATTTGAATTAAAAACATTAAAGAATCGTGATTCTGAGTGAATTGTCATTGTAATAAAGCAATAAAATCCGAGTTATTACAATTTCCCCTGGCAACTGATGTGTTGCAGACCATTTAATCAATTCTATTCTAGCCCAAAATGCGAAATTAATTAAAATTAAATACTACAAAAAAATTTTGTATTCTATAATTTTCAGGAAACTCAGATAAGAATTATTTTTGTCACTTTTTTAGCTTTTAGGCAATTTTTTATTTTTAAGTACCATAAATTTTTGGTCGTAATTTTACAAAAAAAAACTTCAATCATCTAACTCTGGGAAAAATGGAGATACACTAAATTTCCACTGCAAGGTCCTAAAATAATATTCTTCATTTAATTCCGAAACATTAACCCTTAGCTGCTGTTAGAGTATGTGTAAGCCCACGATGAAAAAAAAATTATTTATTTGTAGGTTCATACAGATCCCAACAGCAATTCAGTGTTAATGTTCTAAAATTAAATCAAAATCAATTTAATGTATCTCCATTTTAGCAGCAAAAAAGTGACTAAAATTGCTGCTTTCGCGAAATCCGCTGAAGTAAAATCGCTGCCCTAGCCAAAGTACAAACGAATTTCCTAAAATTTTTTGCTGAAAAGGTCCTTCTGAATCTGGTCAGAAGCAGGTCCAAATTTATTACCGGGAAGTAGGAACATAATAACGATTTTTGGTCTATTTTGCTCTATCTCGCTGAGATATAGCCCAGTTTATGATTATAAAATAAAAATGTGACAAAAATATAACGTCATCTTCAAGCGGAGGCGCAAAAAAAATTATGGTTTGAAAATAATTGTGGTGTTAATTAACTGGCAAAATTTATAAATTTGAGAAGCACGAATTACTAAATTTTAGGTCCTAAAAATTAGCTCAAATACGGATGAAATTTATTGTTGAGGTAAAATAAGACAACTATAAACGATAACAGCAGAAAATATTAGCTCAAGTGAATTGGAAGCTCTTTAACAGACTTTTGAACTAACTTTGTTTTATGAGTGTTTATTAGAGCGGCATTTTTTGTATGAAGAAAAACTTTTTTGAAAAATTTCAATTTATTGTTCAGATAATTTAGTATTACACTCAAAAACATCAGTTAGTATAAAATCATCAGTTTGTGCCAAAAGTTTTGGCACATAATCTAAAAGTATTCTGTTATTATCTTTTACATCACGTTTCTTAAAATTCAAAAGTAGCAAGAAAATCTTTAACGTTTTTTGAAAATTGAAATAAATAAGCCTGGGGTCACTTGGGGTCGCAGGTCCACATGGGTTAATAATGTTCGAAATATTTTTATTTTTAACTTTGAGTAATGCTTATAAAATAAAACTATAAAGTTACAAAAGTAGATCATTTTTGATTTAAAATATTTTATGGCAACAAATAAGAATTTTTATTACTAAAAAACACAATTTCCTCGAAATCCGTAAAATTTAAATCGTTGACCTACCCAAGTGTACTGGGGGATATTTTTAAATTTTTTTATTTTTAATCTCTTAGATATTTTAAACAAGTT
>CM037853.1:21514923-21549785 GCA_021234595.1 Delia radicum | reverse complement strand
TTTTGTGTCTTATTAGAGTTGTACTTTTTAGTATAATTTTCCTCTTTTCTACTACATCTTGACATGCCGCGACATCTGCTTCATTCTGCGGATATCTTTCAATCTGGTTGTCGTCCACACTATTAATGTGCTTATCAGCACAATTTTTTTTAGCAAAATTAATTAGTAAAACATTAGTATTATTTTAGTAAAGCATTAGTATAAAACAGTTAAGTGCTGAATAAGTATAACAAAAATTTTAGCTGAAACACGATTTTAGCAAAAATTACTAAAAAAATAGTATACCTGATTTACAAGACGTTTTACTAACTTTTCTACTAACTTATTTTTTTGAGTGTAGTAACCAAGTTTCAGTTGGCAAATAGCTAAAGTTTTCTCTGTGTGTGGGAAATTCAGTAAAGTAATCTTCAGAAAAAAAGTTCATAATTCTTCAGAACATTATAATACTGGAAAATGCTTTTTTCACATTTTCCAGCTGTACTTTACATTGAAAATGCAAGATTTTAGTTTATAAACTATGTGCAATTTTTTTCCATAAATGGCAATCAATACAAATGTCATGTCGCCACATGCTGTAATTAATGTGACAAGACAATGAACACATTTTATTAGTGAAATAACAATTGAACACCAAAAACATTAATGCTTCAATATGGAAAATAACAAGTGCCCAAAAATAAATTAATTTTGTTTGTGGTCATATAGTGCCCAAAGTTGGAAAATTACTTTGCACATACGCAATATTTCGATGAAGTGGATACAAGTGATGAAGTTTTCGCGCCGTATACTGATATAACACTATTTTGAATTGGTTTCATCGACGAAGAGGAGACTTGCATTTTGCTAAGCCGGTAATCTGTGTAAAAGACCCGTTTCACAATGAAACCATGTGCTACACATGCATTAATTATGCTGTTGGAACAAATAAGAGGAAGTGTAAGTCAAAAGCATATGTATGTTGCAGTTTTTACTGCATCACTTCCAGTCCACTGATGGTGTCGAACCAAAGAGTATATACAAATAGAGAGACTAAAATTCCCACGCCTCTCAGCAACAAAATACTGAACTCGGGCAAGCAAATGAAATATTTTTTTTTACTCTAAAAAATAATTGCAATATGTTGATAACAAATTGTTGCTTAAAACACATGACAAATGAAAATTTTTCGACATTTTAGCAATTTTGAGCCACTAGATGCAGTTTTTTCGTGTTAGTTTGTCTGTCTTCGGCACAATTGTGTTGAAGACATGAAATCTAAATTTCAATGGATTTCCAAGATATAGCAGTGCGAAAAATTGCATGTTCGTCCGAAAAATCAAGTTTTAGCCAAAATATGCCTGACGCCATAAAATTAGAACAGCAGCTAAACTAGCAAAACCCAAATGGGGTTTTGTTAAACTACACTCAAAAAATAAGTTAGTAGAAAGTTAGTAAACGTCTTGTAAATCAGGTATACTATTTTTTAGCAAATTTTTTGCTAAAATCGTGTTTTCAGCTAAAATTTTGGTAATACTTATTCAGCACTTAACTGTTTTATACTAATGCTTTACTAAAATAATACTAATGTTTTACTAATTAATTGTGCTGATAAGCACATTAATAGTGTGGACGACAATCAGATTGAAAGATATACGCAGAATGAAGCAGATGTAGCGGCATGTCAAGATGTAGTAGAGAAGAGGAAAATGATACTAAAAAGTACAACTCTAATAAGACATATAAAATAATCAACCATGGAAGATTTTTGTATCTGTTTCTCATACATAAAATAAAATTGAGGATTAAAACAACTTAAGTTTTGCGTTGTCACCGGCTTGTTAAAATAATTGTCAATTAATTAAATAAAAGACAAAACAAAACATTTATATTTAATATGTATTTCGAAACTTAATGTTTATAGATTAATAATCTAGTGTGGTGAAATTGCAAACAAACATATACAGACATGTAGACTTGAGTAAAGCGAAAGACAAATACACACATCTTAGGTAGATTTTTATGGTTCCTTTTTCGTATTGCAAAAAAGGGTGTTTTTTTTGTTTTGTTTGTTTTTGTTTATTTTTTCGTTTCGTTTCTATAATTATCTTCGGCAGTTGCGTCCTTTAAAAGATATCATCATTTAAACAACCATTCTTACATCAATAGTTGAAAGAAAATTTTTGTTATGTTATATATATTTATTTTTATATATTAAATTACTTTATGTCGTCAATGTGGGAAAATGAAAATTTTTATATTTCGTAATTATTGTAAATTATTTTTAAAAGAATCACAAAAATATGTTTTATGATTTTCAGCAAATAAATTAACTAAATTACAATTTTTCTATAATTTTTTGCGTTTTTTTTCAGCCTACTAAAATTCAGCAAAAAATTTATTAATTTTTAGCAAGGCTTTTTTATTTTTAATTCACTAAGTGTTAGCAAAACTTTTGCTGAATCTACTAATTTTGTTGCTAAAAATTAGATCGCTGATTTTCAACAAAAGATTTTGCTGACATTAGCAATTTTTTTGCAAGCACCCTCCTGACTAAAATTTTGCTGACTTTACAAACTTTTTTTTTGAGTGTACTACTCAAACACGGTTATTACGACTTTCATGCGGTTGGTACAATCGAACATCAGTTTTAACACCAAAGTTAGATTGATTCATTGATTCAACTGAATTTTAGTTGAAACACCTAAAATATTCAGAATTCTAATGTTAATATCGATGTACTAACTGAATTTATAAGTTGCTACCATTAAAATATATTTTTCAATTCGGTTGGCAGTTCATTTCTCTGTGTGCACAGTGAAAAAAATAGAAAAAATAAATTTTTTCGAGATTTTAGCAATTTTGAGGCACTAGATTCAGTTTTTTCGCGTTATTTTGTTTTACAGTTTTTTTCTCCAAGTCTACAGCTGCAATTTTGCCGACGAAAGGAATTCCAAAAAATTCCAAATTGGTTTCCGAGATATAGCCGTGAGAAAAATTGTATGTTCTTTGGAAAAATTAAGTTTTAGCCAAAATATACATGAGGTGTTTTGTTCGTTCGATAAGTACTTAGAAAAACCGCACACGAGAAGGAGTTTTCATTTTATGTGTTGCAAAATTATAATCAAACACTGTTTTTCTTATTAAGTTATTGCTTTATTAGTTGTTTTACCAACTAATAAAGTAATGTTTTAAAATTATGATTTTGGTACTCATGGCCAGTGCTTTGCCAACGTTTTTAAAAAAGAAACGGAAAGTACTGCCCGGTGTTATCATTTGGGGTTGGCAAAGCACTTAAATCTTCATAAATCCAACGCTCTGCCAACGCTGATATCACCCCTGAAAGCACTGGGCCAACGCTTTGCAGTTCACATTTTTGTGGCTGCAAAATTACTTAGGTATTAAGAAAAAATTATAGGTTTTCCGACACACATAATTTGGTTTTCATATATTCGTTATATTTTTAATTATTGGGTGATCCAAATATTTACTCTTTTAGTTTTTTGCTAATAAAATCGTTAAAAGTGAAAATATCAAAAAACACCGAAATAGGTGTTCACTAAAATGTTATTTACTATCAAGATATACAATTTTATTAAGATCTGTAGTTTCATGCAGTGAAGGGTTAACGTTAACTACCTTTGCCGCCCTTTTTAACTCAATTTACAGTTGTTTTAATTGACATTTTCAGTAGATTCTACTGTCAAACTGAGTATATACTTCAACAAAAACAATTATTTTTTGTCGATTAGTGTGATTTATTAAGTCTGTCGTTGTCGCGGGAACGCAAATTACCCGAAACGCTTTTTGGTAAAATTGGGTTCCTGCGGTAACGCGTATGGAACAAAGCTATTGTTTAAACAAAAGCTTTTTTTACTCTTAACTTGTTTTTGTCTATTTTTATAATAATAAATTTGCGATCAGTGCTGCCAAACCAATTTGTTAAAAAGTCGTAAATTTTAGTGGAAAAGATCGTCAAAATCGTCATTTTGAGAATGAGAAATCGTCAAAAAATCGTCATTCCCATAAACACCTCATATTTCAATAAAACAAGGAGAAAGTTTACCCAAAACTTCGTTTTATTTACATTATTTGTAAATATTTAACCATTCGATGCCCTTTATTTATTTTATTTTTAGCTCCTTCACAAACGCCTACAAGTCTTAAGAACACATCTCCCTATACTCATTATGCGGAATAGAATTTTAAAATTACCGACCTATTTTAAAAACTCCAAAATTCCATGACGAAATATTTATATTTTTATATTTTTTTTATCGATATTTGGTTTCACAAAATTTCGGCATACAAAAAAATTACATTCAATAAAAAGAAGGTGGAAAATTTTTGTTATCAGTGATTTCGAAGCTAAAATTACTTAAATTATTAAAAAATAACATTTTTGGATTTTCCTTCCTAAAATATATAAAAAAATCCTTTGGTATTCGTTATTTTTTAAATAATATTAAAATAAATGATGAAAATTATATATAGTTGATCTTTAAATTGGTAAATGAATATTTTTTGCTTGATTTGATATCATTTTATGAAATGTCTTAAGATGTTTTAAATAAAAAGAAGCTTCATAAATTTTGTCGTTAAATTATTAGAAAAAAAATTTGGAAATTCGACAAACATTGCAAATTTTAAAAATTGTCATTTTCCAAGCAAATAATTTTGTTAAATCGTCATTTTGTCATATTTAACTTCAAAATCGTCAAAATGGAGACAAATCGTCAAAGTTGGCAGCGCTGTTTGCGATTTATGTTGCAAATTAAAGAGAACGAGCTTAAACAATTGAACAAAATTGGAAATTACTTGTTTAAAATTTTTGGAAAAGCCCTTGAAAAGCTTTATTACTCCAGATGAGTGATTGAAATAATTGCTTTCGGATGCTTTTTTTTTATTATTTATTGATATAGTGTTAGTTAGTTTTAAAATGATTTCTGCATAACACTTGTGTGTTTATTATAAAGTCAACTAAAATATAATATTAAGTCTTGGTGTTTCAGTGCGGGGAGACAAAACTTAAAGTTAGCGGATGGTTATAAAAAGAAGAATATTGAATAAAAGAAAACCATATTGTTTAAACTTGTAGTGTTTCAGTTATAAAATTTTTGTTTTAATTAATTAGTAGAAATGTTTAGTCACAAAGTGATTTTTGTTTTCTCTATATTTTCCCTTATAACAGTGGGTAATTTACAAGTTCAATTTACAGTATGTATGGCGATTTGGATTTTAGTTAAAAATGAATAGTAATTAAATTTCTTAAAATTTCAGTCATCATTGCCAGATGATAATAGTCACTTCAATATGACTTTGGCAAATATATTGCAACCCCGAGTTGTAGGCTCAACGGGTCATACAAGTGTACGGAACTATATTACAAGGTAAATATGCACGTTTAAAAAAACCCGTTTGAATCAGAGCTTTAAAAGAATGTATTCATTAACTAATTTTAAGACGATTTTAAATATAAAGTTTTAGGAAAGAATTGAAGTATAAAAGTATATACAAATAGACTACTAAACTTCACATGCCTCTCAACAACAAAATACCGAGCTCGGGCAAGCAAATGAAAATATTTGTTTACACTTAAAAATTATCGCAACATGCTGATAAAAAAATTTTGCTTAAAACACTCACTTTTATTTTGCTTATATTTTGTTATTTTCTATTAAAAATAAAATATTTTAATTTTATCTTGCTGACTTTATCATTAATATTTGAAATAACTAAAAATGTTATTAAATTATTATTTAAAAAACATGATAAAAATTAATTTAAACTTTTAAATTTCAACATCCCAGCAAAACTTTGGTAATGAGTGCGATTAAGTAATGCATTACCGTGTAATGTATACTCCTTACCTGTATCATTATTTTCAAACAAAAAGTAATGAGTTACCGATAATGGGTTACATAATGCGTTACTTTGTAATGAACACTCCTTGCCTTCAGCATTATTTCGAAACATAAAGTAAGGAGTTACCAGTAATTGTGCACTAATGGATTACCTTGTAATGAGACATCAATACCTTTTACATTATTTCGAAACATAAAATAATGACTTACTGATCATCAATCATATAATGCATGAAATATAAAAGTAACGTAATATTTAAAATATATATATTTTTTTTAATCTATATTTAGACACATTTTTTGCGATTTTTTGTAAGCATGAGGTTAAGGTATATATTTTTAACATCACAAACGGAAACTCTAAGCACAACAATTCATTTACATGTTAAGCAACTTATTATTATATGTGACGATAGCTCAGCTCAGTTGGTAGAGTTTTCTCCTAACTGCCAAAAAACCCTAAGTTCGAATCCCAGTGAGACCACGTTATTAATTTAATTAAAAAACTTTTGTAATAATTTTTTTTTGATGAATATTTATTTATAGACCCATTATTTTTTCGAACCCGGTAATATTAACCAGTTACTTAACCCCCTATTAAGTAATGAGTCAACACTTTACTTTTAGGCTAATCGCCTGTAAAATTCATCAGTGAAGTAAGGTTTATTGTAATGAGTGAAGCCCTATTGCGATTCATTACTTTACTCATTTTTTGGTAATGTATGGTTTTGCTCCATGCCGTCTTTGCCATAAGGGCACACGGGGCCCGTGCCCAGGGCCCCGACCTCATGGGGGCCCCGAAAGGCCGATATATTCGATTACACGAAAGAAAGAAGTTAAATATTTTGTATTTTTCTGGTGATTTTCAGTATTTTTTTTGTCAATTTTTTTTTTTTTTGTTAATTTCAAAAACAAAAAGGAATAGAAAAACAAATTTAACCGAAACTTAAATATTAACAAATACTTAAAAAAATGTATTTGGGCGATTTTTCAACTGTATTTGGCGATGCGAACAAAAAAAAAACTGGCAACCCTGACTGGTGCAGATAGTAATAGTTGACATTGTGTATATTTAGGGAATTTCCCGTATGAATGTCAAAGTTTAACGCAGTCAATAAGTGTAAGGTCAACTCAGTGAAGGCGTGTAAGTGTTTAATGTGAATTATTGAACTTATTTAAAATAAGTTTTTACAAGTTTGACGTCTTAGTTGCAAACAACTTGTCTATATTGTTTTACAATTAATTTAATTATGTCGAAAAGAACATATTTAAGTGGTTCACAAAAAAGAAAAAAAGTTCTAGCTCAAAGAGAAATAGCCGAAAAACTTCCTAAACTCACTTAATTTTTTACGGTGGAAGAAACAAACATGATGACTGATTCCTCGCCTTCATCATCTCAAGATCCGTTTACTTTCGACTTCCAACGGGAAAAAGAACTTACGTCTGACAAAAATGATAATATTATGCAAGTTCCAGATGTAGAGACAGTAACAGGTACATTAGATGCTGTATCTGCTGATCCTGGTACGTACTGTGATGAAATTTTAACGGAAGAAGTATGCGATATTTGGACACAAAAAGGGCCAGAATTTTTTCAAAATAAAGAGTGTGACTTCTCCGAAACTTCTAAAATTTTTCCAGATTCAAGCTGTAAAACAAAAACTAGATACTTGACTAAAAATATGTTCACCCGTATATTGGCGAATGGTGAGTTTTTAGAAAGGAAATGGCTCCTATTTTCACCGTCAAAAAACTCTGTATACTGTTATTGCTGCCGTCTATTTAATACTACTACTGGTCATAATTTGAGTTCTCCAAATGGATATAAAGACTGGAAACATATAAGTAATTTATTAATAGAGCATGAGAACAGTTTACAACATAGGGAATCAATGATGAAATTTGTCGCAAGAAGCAAAACTACTGGGCGAATTGACAGCGAGTTTTTGTTCCAATATAATACAAAAGTCAATTATTGGAAGAATGCACTTAAAATAATTTTTGCAGTAGTGAAATTTTTGGCTTCCAGAGGACTTGCTTTTCGTGGTGATAATAAAATATTAGGGTCTCAAAATAACGGAAATTATTTGGGATGCTTAGAACTAATTAGTGAATTTGATCATTTTCTTGCTGATCACATGCGAAACTGCGGAAATAGTGGAATAGGAAATACATCATATTTTTCTGCAAATATTTGTAATGAATTTATTAATATAATTGGACAGCAAGTGCTAAAAGCGATGGTTAATGAACTAAAAGCTGCAAAATACTACTCTATTAGTGTGGATTCTACACCAGATCTTTCACATGTTGACCAACTCACCTTTATCGTTAGACACGTCAAAGACGGAGAGCCTATTGAGAGGTTTTTGCAATTTTTGCCTATGGATGAACATAATGCTCAATACATAGCAGGTGCCATTTTAAACTTTACTGAAAGTCTTGATATTCCTATAAAAGATTGCCGAGGGCAGAGTTACGACAATGCATCAAATATGGCAGGAAAGTGTTCTGGTATTCAGGCAAGAATAAAAGAAAAATGTGAATTTGCCATTTTTGTTACATGTGCGGCACATTCATTAAATTTGGTAGGTGTTGAAGCTGTTCAATGTGTTTCAGATGCAGTATCCTACTTCCAATTCGTCCAAAAATTATTTAATTTTTTCTCGGCTTCGACCAAGCGATGGAAAATTATTACAGCGAATTTGGGAACAAATAAAGTTTTGAAGTCTCTCCCGGATACTATGGTCTGCACGTGCTAATGCTATTAATGCTTTGCAAAATGGTTATTTTCATATATCGGAAGCTTTAACATCAATTGCAAACGACATTAATCAACCAGGAGAAACAAGAAACGAAGCCCAAAGCCTAGCCAAACAAATGGAAAAATTTGAGACTATGCTATTAACGGAGATTTGGAATGATCTTTTAGGAGTTATAAACAAAACAAGAATAAGTTTACAAAAAAACACTTTGACACTGGACGTTGCAACAAAACTTTACGCATCTTTAATCGATTATGTCAGTAACGCACGCCATAATTTCGATCAGTACGAATCGGCCGGTAAAGAAAAAAAAACCCAATGGTGACTATAAAGATATGTTTGAAAGAAAAAAAAAATTCGCAGCACACGTCTTACTTTTTTTGACGGATCAGCAGAGACTGTACAGTTAAATGACAAACAAAAATTCCGCGTAGAAACGTTTATTCCCACAATTGACACATTACATGTTCATCTAAAAAAGCGTTCTGCTGCATACCAAGAAATTGATGAAATTTTTAGTTTTCTTTCTGAATTAATAGCAAATAATTCTGACCAGTTGTCAAAAAAATGCAAAGAATTTGCCGAATTATACCACAAAGACATTAATGCTAAGGAGTTCATATCAGAATGTTTTCATTTAAGGCAGTAACTCAAGAACATAGCAGCGGAATCATCGGATTTGAGTATCTCAGCTTTACATAACCTAATCAAATCCGATAAGTTAAAAGAAACTTTTCCAAATGTTGAAGTTGCTACAGGAATATTTCTTTGTTTAATGATCACTAATTGTAGTGGAGAGCGGTCAGTTTCTCGGCTAAAGAGAATAGAAAATGAATTACGAACGTCTATGTTACAAAAACGCCTAACTATCTTGTCAATTATGTGCATTGAAAGTGATGTCCTTCAAGAAATTGATTTTAAGGATATAATAGGTTATATTTCTTATAACATTAAATAACATGTATTAAATTTGTATTAAACATAATAAATTTAAAATCATAGCATTCATTCGTTTTTTTTTTGTTTACTTTCCAGTGGGGTCCCCAATTATTTTGTGCCCAGGGGCCCCGACATGCCTTAAGACGGCCCTGGTTTTGCTGGGATGTTTTTATTTGCTAAGTGCGAGTTTACGAACAAATAAGAAGGGAGCAGATTGAAGGACACTGATTAGTATGGAAACCCACTGGTAATAGGTATACGGCAAAGGTCCGCGTGAATGTTTTGCAAAACATTCTCTTGTATGTGCTGAAGCCAGCGTTGACGATTTTTAATACTAAAAGTAGCAAAAAAAAAAATAGGCTATTTTGCTTAAAAAAAAGCTAACTTTTTTCGATGTTTTCAAAATTTAACAGATTTTTTATTATGAGAGCAAAAAAAAATGTTTTGCGAATGGTTCACAAGACATTCATGCAGGTCATTGGTATACAGTCAAAGCCCGGTTTAACGAATAATCGGTATAACGAAAACACGATATAGCGAACAAGCAAATTGTTTGTATTGACTACCTTATATAACGAATTTTTCTGAAAATTAATACTTGAACAATTCGCACTTGATCAACAAGAGGGTATTAACTCAAAATTTTAAAATTTTCAGTAGAGTCAAAAAACTGTTTATGGCCACATTTTAACAGAATTTAAAAATTCAAACATATCATAATAAACAAATTCCATTTGAAAATATATATACATTGTTTTTGTTTTAAATTTTACCACTCATTGCAAAAAAAATCTATTTTTTGAGTTAATACCATTTTTTTTGAAATTTTATCGATTTTTTTTTGGTATTATTTTAAATATTTTATCAACAAAACAGTATCAACTCAAACTACAACCAAATATAAATTAAACAGTTTGATTATTTTTAACATAAATAAAGGCTCAAATCAAAATAATACATTTTTTATGAAAATATACGATTCATTTCTATTTGAACTTTTGTATTAACTTTTGTATTAAATAAAGGTAATCACTACATTATCATGAGTGGTTTTCGAGATGAAAGAGTAATCGGAATACGTTGAAATTTTTACAATAGATAGATATTGATGTTGTTAGTTGATTTCTTTAAAAAAGTGATATTTTAAAAAATTTGAGTTAATACCCTCTTGTTGATCAAGTGCGAATTGGTAAAAAGTATGAAAAATTTCAAAAATAGAACTCTTTCACACAGACCCCGCCCTTCAATTTACGAGAATATCCACTATTGCAGTTTTATTTTACATTTTAATAAACTCGGCATTTTGAGAAAATTTAAATGTGCAGTAGATTTAATACAAAATCTCGTTGCGATATAACGAATTGACCTGACAATATATTGTATCATTCATCATTTGACTACATTAACATTGCATTTTTTTTTTATTTTAAATAACAAAAACTCAATTTAAATCCAAAATTTCTAAAAACAACCGAGGAAGCAAATTTGGATACTGTTTTGAGGGTTCTTATTCTATGAGTCGAAAATGATTTTAAAAAAAACGCATATTTGAGATTTCAAAATTATATTCTAAAAAATTTGTCTTTTATGATTCTTTTTAGAAGGCTAATATTTTTACCCAAAAAATTAAGAATTTTTGAAAATAAATTTTTAAATTTCCAAAAATATGTGTTTTATTTGATTAATCTGCGATTCATAGAATAAGAACCCTCAAAAGAGTATTTAATTTTTTTTTTTTTAATAATTTCTATGAAATTTGAAAATATATTTTTTCAAAGAAATTTTAAACATTTGTTAATTAAGATAAGGTTTAGTATAAATTTGATCACCACATACAGGCATAAATATTCAATATGATTCATGGTTCATGCTTTTTATTTATCAGTTTTAAAAACAGTTACTCACAAGGTCACATAGCAGGACCGGCAAATCTTAATGAACCTTAAATATGTTGTAGAGAATAACAATTTAAGGGACACATATTTTTTTTTAGCTGCCAATCTCACGTTTGGCGTTACTAAGTGGGCTCAAAAATTACCCCATTTTACGTTTTTTCTGGTTATTTCGTTCTATTTAAAGTACCTATGACAAATTTGGTATCATGTGCGCCCCGGTAGGCTAGTTGGTAGCGTGCTGGCTTATCAGTGCGGGGGTCGTGGGTTCGATTCCCACTAGAGGCACTGGTCTGTTTTCGCTACAACGCGCCGAAGGCCATAGTAGCTAGTGCTCGGTTAGGGTAATAGTATATAATTTGTAATTATATGATTATTAATTAATAAAAAAAAAAAAAAATTTGGTTTCAAATGAAAGATTTTTTGAAGACACAGTCAGTGATGTAAAAATTATGTCTAAAGACTAAAAAGTATTTTTGTTTAAAAAAAAATGTGTTTTGATTAATATTGAATCTGGTATTTTGTCAAGGAATTATAGTAGTATTAAGCTAAAAATGATACATAGTAATATCTATTTATTTTAATCGAGGGTGTGTCTGAGCATTTACCGATATTTGAAATCGTTCGGTTTGAAGCGACTTTTCCCGAATATTCTTTTTTCCTATACTTCAAATAATTTTAAAATAAGGCTACTCTGGGTCTACGATATAGGCTTTATGGGGGATATCTCCTTAGTCAGTTAGAAAACATTTTTAATGAGATTTTAAATATAACTTGAAAAATCATTAATTTAAAGCTCTGATTTGATTGAATCTTTTAAAGAAAAATACCGGAAGAAAAATAAACAATATAAGAACAAAGAATAATAATTGTAATCACTAAAATTTAACAACAACAATAAATAAATATTCTGAAAATATCATAAAATTTAATTCTTTAATTTTTTAACTTTTTTTTTAACAGAGAATTAAATTCTTTGGGTTTTAATACGGAAACTGATGAATTCTCCGAAAATGTACCCATATTTGGTAAAGTAACATTCTCCAATATTATTGGCATTATAAATCCTAAGGCCAATGACTTTCTAGCGTTGGCATGTCACTACGATAGTAAATATTTTCAAAATGATCCCGGATTTGTTGGTGCAATTGATAGCGCTGTTCCTTGTGCCATTCTACTTAACACTGCCAAAACCCTACAGCCTCAATTACAACAATTTAAAAATCGTCAAGATTTAGGTTTAATGGTATGTAAATATGTTTATAAATAACACTAATGATGACGTAGTTAGGTAGGTATGGAATATTTTACGTATCAATACTTGTTGAAGATATGCACTGATATTAGTATTCATACAGGAACTATTATATGCATAAACGCTTTGTACATAAATAATGATACAAATGACGGAATTAATTTTATTTTTGTTTCGTTTTTTTTTTTTTTGTAGTTGGTATTCTTTGATGGTGAAGAGGCTTTTAAAGATTGGACCAATACAGATTCAATATATGGTTCTCGACATTTGGCCCGAAAACTCTCAAATAATAAAGTTAAATCCTCATCCAGTATACGTCATATTGATCGCATTGTAAGTGTTTAAACTCAGCATAAATTTTAAATATAAAAAATTCCCAGAATCTAATAATTTTTATACAATTTAATACTGCACAGAGCTTTAAAGAATTCAATTCTTTATTCGATTTTTTAATTCTGATTGACTATGGAATGATTGAATTCTCAAATCACAATTTTACAAATCGAATGAATTCTCAATTGGTCTCATTCGATTTTATTTCTCTAGAATTCAATCATTTTTCATCATTCGATTTATTCGATCACTAAATTCAATCGTTTGGAATTAAATCATTGAATTCAATTGTTGGTAATTCAATCAATTTAATATCTCAATCATTATTCGATGTTGTTTCACTTTTAAAATTTATGAAACAAACAACAGAGTAATTATTTTTTGAAATGAAAATGAAAATTATTCAAGTTTGAGGCCATACTATATATTTCTTTATTAGGATATTGTCCTGACAAATAATCTATACAGTTTTTGTTTTCAAATTTATTAATAGACCACTTTCCGGAATGTGTTGATAGATCTATTTCGGGAATTTTCTAGGTTCCTATCATCAGAACACGTTTTTAAAGAAGTGACAATCCCATGCAAAGCATCACTCATTCATATAACCTAGTTTTTCCACTAAATGAGAACTAATATATGAGCTCGAAGTTAAAGATTATCACCATTGATCAAAACTAAATTGAAAACTTCTTCTTTATGTGCAAGCTCTACCTTTAGTATATATACAATACACGCTTTTTGTTTTTATTCTTTTTTTTATTTTCACACTTGTTTTGTTTTAAATCAAGATGTAAAGGGGGAGTAAACAAGACCGTACTTTGTCTTTTTACAAATTTATTTTATTTTTAATAAAAATTATATCAAACTTGTACAATTTTGAAAATAGTACAAGAAAACTAAAAATACTATTGGAGGTAACAATTGTCACCAGAGAAGACAAAAACTCTAAATTCAATGCTAGTGCTAGTGCTAGCATATTTGTGCAACCATGGGTTACCGACAAATTATCATTTACATACGTTTTGAGCTATATATTACTATGTCTTGTTTGCTCAGTGGGAAATAGTTTGAATCGCAAACCAAAAAAAATTATAAATGAACTTTTTTGTGATTTTATTTTGGAAAATCCATTTTTAGATCACCTATTTTATGGTTTTACCAACTTTTTGCCAACGTTGAAAATTTTGTTTACCCAGTGCTTTTCCGATACTTTTAAAATAGACGGTCCTTTTGTCTAGTGGTGGTCCGTTTGTCTTTTTCTTATATATATATACCATTCAAACTTGTATATACAAATTTTTAATTGGTGTTTAAAAAAAGTATTTAGATTAACACTAGAATGCTCGTAATTTTTGTATACCTACTCTGCCCACAACCCGTCAAAATGACTGGTGTTTTTTAAAATTCGTCAAAAATACATTTTTTTTGATCATTACGGTTGAAGTAACAATGTAATCAAGAGGTCTAGCACTTTAAAACTGCAAATTTGTTGTGAAATATTGTGTTGTTTAAGCGACATTTGGAACAGATAGTAGATACATATATGTATGCTATTTTTGATGAATTTTTAAATAGTTTTTTTAGTGTAACTTTCGTACGCTTTTTAATTAATTTATATAAATTTTAAATTTTGCAAACTACATGAAATTAAAATAAATAAATAAATAAAATTTGAGCATCACATTTTAAATTCATCTCAAAGTTTTATTTCACCTCATATTCTTTCACCACAAAAAAATAGTTTTTCACCTCAAACATGTTTTTCTCTACACAATTTCTTTTTTACATCAAAAAAAAGTTTTTTCACCTCAAAATTTTGTTTTCACCTCTAACAAATTTATTTTTTAATAGTTTTTAGTTTGGCATTTGTAAGGGTTTATTATTATGGAGGACATGACCAAATTTAATGCATGTGCTTGTTTTCTTTTAGTAACTATGATATTTTGAAAATAGCCAAATGGAGTTTTTGCATTTCTTTCAAAATTGTGATTAATTTTTGATATCCGCTGAAGTCAGATTTTCATATCTGAATAATTTTGAGTATACATATTAAATGAATAAATGAAACAAAAAATTATTTTTATAAAATTTCGAGTTTTGGGATTTTAATTAAAAATACAAATTTTTCAAAAAAATTCGTCCAAAATTCGGCACGTGTTAACGTTTCCCAAAAAAAATTAATTCTTCCATTTGCACAAAAAAATTGTTATTATAGAATATATTTTTATTATTGAATCTACAGCATAACCAAAAAATTATTTTTTTTAACATTTACAGGAAGTTTTAGTACTCTTAGATTTAATAGGTGCCGCAAATCCAAAATTTGCTAGTTTCTATCCAAATACCCAAGGATTGCACAGTAGTCTATGTGATATCGAACGTGATTTGGCAAAAGAGAAATTATTGGAAGGTAATAACTTAATGTTTGTGAATCGGCAGGCTCAAGGATTTATAGATGATGATCATCGTCCATTTTTAGAAGAAAGTAAGTCAAACTGAACTCGTGAATTTATACGAAACAGTATAAAAAAATTTTGGTTTCTTATTTTAGATGTTCCTATATTGCATGTAATACCAACACCATTTCCACCACAATGGCACACTCCCAATGATAATGCGGCTAATTTGCATTGGCCAACCATAAGGAATTTCAATAAAATCTTTCGAAAATTTGTTTATGAGTATTTGCAACGTCATAGTCAAAAAATTAATTTAAGATATTTGTAAAAAAAAAATGTAAGTTTTGATAACTGTATTTTGTGAATTGTAAATGTTTGTAAATTATTGTTTTGTAGAAATCTTTTATTTCCTTTTTTTCATTCATTAAAACTAAAGTAAAGAAGCATTTTGGGTAGTTTTCGTTTAAAGATATTTGTACTTGTGAAACTTATCTCCTCTTACGGCCAATAGCAGTTTTTTACCAGGCGCTCTTTGGCCACGTCCTCCTTTGGGTTTTTTACCTACAGCCTTACGACTGCCCTTACCACCGCCCTTTTTATTCTTTTTGCCTTTTTTGCCACCATCATCATTAGCCTCTCGACTAAAAAAAAGAAGTAATAAAAGAAAATTTTGTATTTGCTAGTGATGTCTTTTTAAATTTCATTAAACTTACTCCAATCGTTCATCATGTTTTTGTAAGGATATGGCCTTTTCAATATCGATTTTAGGTTTTTTGTTCAATACACTCTTAATGAGATCCAAATTGACTTCTTTTTCAGGTTGTTCGGTGATGTGGGAGGCCTTGCGTTTAGAACCGGGTATCAATTCCTTAACACCAATACCACGAGCTTCTTTTTCTTTAGGTAATTTATTTTGGAATTTACCCACCGAAGCTGTGGAGGCCTTTGCTACTGTTACCGCGGTTAATAGTTGTCCCGATGAGGCTGCTTCACCGCCTAATAACCACTACGTGGTACTTCATCTTTTCTGGCTCTAACAATATTTTTCATACGTTGTATTTCATTCTTGGCTACCTTTTCATTACGCAAATCGACCTTCTTTTGGAACATATCCTCCATGGGATTAACGTTTTGTGGTACCTCCAATACCCAATCTTTTTGTTTTTCAGCATCTGCACGTTTGAAACCATATGTGGGTACCCATTTCTAATAAAAATTAAGGAAATAATGTAAAAACTATTGAAAACTATCATTTATTAAAACTCTAAATGTAATCCAATTTATACAAATTTTTACTTAATCGTCATTCGTCTTTCAAATTTAGTGCTGTCAATTTAAGTTATTTCGTCATTTTCCAATTTAAGGCTTCATCCTACTATTTCAAGTCAGATAAAGAATAACTAATTTTTTATACCATACATCTTCTTATAGTCAAAATATTGGCAACTTAATAGAAAAAATGTTTGCTCAAATGCATTTTTTTGCTCCTAAACGGAATGTAACTCCATACAATGGATATGGTGTCTCTGTTTTACATACTAAACAAATTGTCACGGATTTGCGGAAAGTAAATTCTATTTTCAACACAATTTACTTTCGCCAACTCAGTCACCATTTGCTTAGTATGTAAAACTGAGACAACATATTGCATGTCGGTACTATTTCTACACATTGTATGGAGTTACAGTCCGTTTACGAAACGTATCCATCCGCTCGAGTAACGAAGCGTTTAATAGTAGCACAGTGGGGTATTTTTGAACGCGTAACTTTTATAAATGTGAACAGATTGCGACTTGGTTTTTGCTACAAAATGTTTTTTTCCATTTTTCTAGATTTGTATTTAAATAACTTTTTTTCAGCTTATTGTACTACTAGATCTTAAGATCATGTGGAGCAAAATTTAAGCCAATATAATGGATAATGCTAACTAGTTGCGACATCCCACTAAATCCATAATTTTTTAAAAATGTTCAATTATAAAGCATTTTGGTAGCAGTTTGCAACAGGTTAGCATTAACCGTGTTCGCTAAAGTTTGCACCACAACACCTTTGGAGCTAGTGGTACAAGAACCACCTAATATCTGATGAAAATCGAACGTCGGAGTTATTTTTAATAAAATTTCTAGAGTAATGGAAAAACGTAATATTCAGGATGCCAATTTGGTTAAAAATTATGTATCACAAAACATAATATTGTTTTTGTTATGGGAACTTAAATAAAATTCCCAGAATATTTAATAAAAATCAAAAGTTAAAATAAAATAATCATATAAAAAGTAGTAAAATACGAGCATTTTACAATTATAAAATGCCCCAGATAGAGAAATACCATCGTTAAAGCGTTTCAAATGCACTTAAATAAGTGGTACAATCGTTTTCAGAACATTGCGATTTATATGTTTACGATGTGAGGATGATTTACCGTCTCAGGGTGGAATTTTATAATGTTATCAAAACGTTGGAAAAACAAATTTTAAAGTGCTTTATCTATAGTCTGTGTTGGGGCATCACTGTTTATACTACCCTAATCTACTACAAACGCAGAAAACAACCCTGTAGAACGAAGAAGCCGAAAGAAGAATAATGCAAGGCAAATCTTGCAACAATTTGAATTCAACAGTCGTTTGTCGAAACTCGCAAAGACAACATCAGAGAAAACAACGCTACGCATTTTTTAATGAAAAACAAATACTTTTAATACATTTAATACATTTAATTTGAATACATTACATATACTTTAAACCAATTAATTTACTGTGTATTCATTTTTACGCCTGCCACGGCAAATAATATTTAGTTAAACGTTTTTCTCTGCCTTTTAACATGTTTTTCTCTGGAACTTTGCGACTTCGCCAATAAAATTATTCGTGAACTTTAAATCGTGAGAAATAAATTGCAAATATAAGAAGTAAAATCCTAAACTATTGTCCGCGAATTTTAAATCGTCAATTTAATTTTATTAATTGCTATAAGATGACGAGAAAGACTGCTACTAAAAATCAGAAGAACCAACAAAATGGTGACAACGAAGATGGTCAACAGCAAGATAGCGACACCCCATTTAATAGCGATAATTTGGACGACACTCTTGTGGAAAATGGTTCACAAGCCGCTGCTAAAGCCAACAATGTGCTGCCTGTCTCAAAACCATCTCTGCCAACACCGTCACCAACACCACCACAGCCATTTGCATCACCAGAGGTTCTTGCAACATTAATTTCTTCAATGACATCTTTAAAGTCTGCCATTGAGGAATTGAGACAGGATTCATGCCGCAACAATAATGAAATATCAAGTCTTCGTTCCCAATTAAGGGAAAAGTCGTCACCAATTCAAGATGTAGAAAATTCCATGTATAAAATGTCACACATACATGAGAACATGTCGCCGTCTACATCTAATTTTATGCCGCCGTCAATTAATAATTTACAAATGTCGTCGCCAACAAATAACAAACAGGTACCGCTGCCAGCAAATCAGATACCGATGTCAACATCTTATTTTATGCCGCCGCCAACAAATAACAATCAGGTACCGCTGCCAAAAAATCATTCACAACAGGTACCAATGTCAACAAATCATTCACAACAAATACCGCAGTCAACTATAGAAAACGTACCGCCGTCATCACATTATATTTCATCAAATTTGTCAACCTTTGTGTCAACTAATAATCAACTGCCGCCGATAACAAATTTCAATGCACCGCCGACATCTGCAACAAGTGTTTATGCTGCAACAATGCCAAGTGCAACACAACATAGCGATTTTCTAACCAAATTATACCATTTGCCACATTTTGAGGGAAAGCCAGAAGATTGGCCATTATTTTTAGCAACCTATGAGGATACTACTGTGGAATTTAGGTACTCCAATAGACAGAATTTGATGAGGCTACAAAAGGCTTTACATGGTCCGGCTAAAGATTCTGTCATGTCAATGTTAATTTACCCGGATAACGTACCACAGATAATTGATGAACTTAAATTTAATTTTGGACGTCCAGAGCTGTTAATAAAATCACAAATGGAAAAAGTTAAAATGTATCCGGCCGTAACTGAAGGTCGTCTTGATGGTATTATTGGTTTAGCCACTTGTGCTAAAAACATTGTATCATTTTTTAGGTCTGCCAAATGTGATCATCATTTAATGAATCCAACTTTGCTGGAACAATTGGTTTTAAAATTGCCCTATTCGAAACAGTATGAATGGGCAAGGTATTCTGTTTCAGTTTTGCCATTCCCAACTGTAGAACATTTTGCCAAATGGGTTGGGGATTTGGCACGTTTTTGTAGTTTGATGCCACAACGTAGTACAGTGTCCACAAATGAACGTCAGCAGCCGACAGCACGTAGGGTTCTTCATAGCAGTGAAGTTCAACCGGCTCGTAGAGAATGTTATCACTGCAAGGGAAGCCACGAGCTTACAGATTGCCAACCATTTAAGGATCTGGAAACAAATGTTAAGTGGGAGCACGTTAAACGTTTGCGTGTATGTTTTGCCTGTTTACACAAGGGTCATAATTTGACACAATGCCGAAAAAAGAAGATATGTACCACTAATGGGTGCAATCGTTATCATCACCCAATTTTACATCAAGATATATCATCAATAAGCCGTGAACAACCCGCTCATGTTCTTCAATGCCACCAAAACAAAAGTACATGTAAGTTATTTAAAATTTTGCCAGTTATGTTACATGGTCCTAGGGGCGCTGTAGCAGTATATGCCTTGATAGATGATGCCTCTGCTGTATCATTTCTTGATGAAAATGTCGCCAAGTCTTTGGGTCTAAAGGGCCAAAAGTCGTCACTAACTGTTCGTTGGTATGAAAATATGCATAAGACGGAAACGGGAATGAAAGTTAATGCAGAAATTTCATCAATAATTGATAACGATAGAAAATTTGTTATTAAGAATTTACAGACCGTAAAGGAGTTAGATTTACCAGTCCAGAGTTTTAGTAAATCTGATTTCGATTATTTGAAAAATCTGCCAATAAAAAATTACCGGGACAAAAAACCGTCAATATTGATTGGTTTGGACAACTGCTACTTGAGTTTACCTGAACAGATTGTTGAGGCCGGTCCAGATTTGCCAGTGGCAACGTCAACAAAACTAGGTTGGATCGCCTATGGCCCCACATCAAAAATAGGTGATAATATTGCAACAGTTTGCCATATAAATGATGGTGATACTTTGAACAATATTAGTAAGATGGTTGAAAGCTACTTTTCTACCGAAAATTTTGGTGTTAAGGATACTGATTTAATCTTGGAATCTGATGATAACAAACGGGCCAGGGAAATTTTAGAGAAATCAACAAAAATTATAGATGGTAGATACGAAACGGGTCTTCTTTGGAAGAAGGATGATACTGTCCTGCCGGATAGTTTTGAAATGGCCAAACAAAGGTTGATTAAAGTCGAAAATAAAATGGCAAAAGATCCAATTTACGCTGCTAACTACAAAACGGAAATGGATAAATATATAAATAAAGGTTATGCCAAACCACTGTCTTCAATAAAGTCTGAAACCAACGATTGTAACAAAATATGGTATTTACCACATTTTGGTGTAATAAATCCTAACAAGCCGGATAAACTGCGCATAGTGTTTGATGCTGCTGCCACTTCGTCAAATGTCTCCCTGAATTCAACTTTACTAAAGGGTCCTGAACATGCCAAGCCGCTACAAACCATATTGTTTCAGTTTCGTCAGGGCCAAATAGCTGTTGCTGGCGATATACAGGAAATGTTTTCCCAGGTTTCCATAATTGCTAATGATCAAAATTCTCAACTTTTTTTGTGGCGCAATGGTGAAAAAGATCGTGAAATACAAACATATGTAATGCAATCAATGATTTTTGGCGCAATATGTTCACCATGCTGTGCCGAATATGTTAAAAATGTTAATGCCAACAAATTTAAACCTACTATGCCTAGAGGTGCAAAAGCAGTAATTGACCATACTTATGTTGATGACCTGGTAATTAGTTTCAACAGCCCGGAAGACGCCTTGGAAGTTAGCACTGAAGCTATACAAATAAATGCAGCTGCTGGATTTAATTTAAGAAATTTTTCATCAAACTGTTTAGAGTTAGAAGTCATGTTAAACAACGGCAACAATGGTAAGTCGAATACACTTAATATGGAAAGACGGAAACAGACGGATAAGATTCTTGGATTGTATTGGAACAAAAATACTGATTGTTTTGAGTTCCACGTTAAATTTCACAAAATTTCCAATGATGTTTTGGAGGGAAGACGATCGCCTACTAAGAGGGAAATCTTGAGTATGGTTATGGCGATTTTTGATCCATTTGGATTTTTGTCAAATTTTACGATATTTTCAAAATTACTTTTACAAAAAACTTGGAAATTGTGTGTACAATGGGACGAACAACTGCCTAAACAAATTTTGGTTCAATGGAATGCCTGGTGGAGAGAATTTGATAAGGTGAAACAATTTTCTATTCCTCGTTGTTATTCCCGTTATTTGCCATGTGCTGAAGATATTCAATTGCACATATTTGTGGATGCCAGTTCTAGTGCATTTGCTGCTGTCGCATATTTGCGTATAAAATATAAAGATGATGTCCATATTTCGTTTGTTGTTGCTAAATCGCGTTGTGCTCCACCAAAGGGAATGACAATTCCACGCCTTGAGTTGCAAGCTGCCGTTCTTGGCTGCCGTTTAAAAAACCTCTATAGAGGAGAGTCATGAATTTACAATTAATCGTACAGTATTTTGGTCCGATTCTAAAACGGTCGTTCTATGGATTCACTCCACTGTAAGGGAATATAAACAATTCGTTGCTTGCCGTATAGCAGAAATTTTATCAACTACATCAGCTAAACAATGGAAGTGGTTACCTACAGAGTTAAATATCGCTGATCAGGCGACCAGAGCCAATTTGTCTGTGGCCTTTGATAAAAATTCAAAATGGCTTACTGGTCCTGAATTTTTGAAACATGAAGAAAAATATTGGCCAACCGACCTACAGTTTGAAGAAACCGACCATTATCATGATGAAGATATAGTTAATCCCATATTAGTTTGTGGCCTGGTGACTGAATCGGTTTTAAATTTAAAACGATTCTCAAGTTTTTTGAAAATGAAACGTTATGCTGCGTGGGTGTTACGATTTATAAACATCTATGTAAAAAAGTCTAAAAAATTGTCAACAGAACTTACAGCCGCGGAGATTGATGCCGGTGAAAAATTGATTTGCCGCCTCGTTCAAGTGAAGTTTATGGTACAGAAAGAATGTGCCTCATTAAAGGAAAAGTTGTTCCGAAGTCCAGCAATATCTATTCGCTGACACCCTGCATTGATGAGGATATGCTGCTTAGAGTCAATGGAAGAATTGACAATGCTTATTGTTTGCCTAATACCGCTCGCCGGCCTATTATTATGCCCCCAAATCACCCAATGACCGTTATGATTGTTGCTTATTGCCATCAAAAAAGACATCACCAAAATGACCATTTAATAATGAATGAGGTAAGACAGAAATTTTGGGTACCAAATATACGCTTAGTATTGAAGAAAGTCAAAAGAGCTTGTCCAACTTGTGTGCGTGATTCTGCCAAACCCGCTCCACCTTTGATGGGTCAACTACCTTCTGATCGCTTGACTCCTTATGTACGCCCCGTTCAGTTATGTTGGTTTGGACTACTGTGGTCCGTTTTTTGTGGCAATTGGTCGTAGAAGAGAAAAGAGATGGATTGCTCTGTTTACGTGCCTAAGTACTAGAGCACTGCATCTGGAAATAGCTGTGGACCTGTCGACTGATGCATTTTTGATTTGTCTGCGAAATTTTGTTAACCGAAGAGGAGTTCCCATAAGAATTAGAAGCGATAATGGCACAAATTTTATTGGAGCCCAGAAAGAAATAACAGCCGAAAATAATTTTTTGATTTTGATGAAATACAACGAAATCTTTCAAAGGATAATATTGAATGGGTATTCAATTGTCCAGCCAACCCTCATGCTGGTGGTTGTTGGGAGAGATTGGTTCGTTGTGTAAAACGATTATTGTATAAGGTATTTGCAGAGGAAGCTCCACGCCTAGAAACTTTTCGAAGCGCCATGATTGAAGCCGAATGCATAATTAATAACAGGCCTCTGACTGAACTGCCAATTGGTCCAGATTCTGAGGAACCGATAACGCCAAACCACTTTCTTATTGGTGGTCTCAGTTCAACACAAACACCTGGTCCCGATGAGGAAAATGTATGCCTGCGTAAGCAATGGCGAATTGCTCAAAACTTAAAGGATAGAGTTTGGAAGAGATGGGTGGTCGAATATCTACCACAATTATTGACACGACCAAAATGGCAAGAAGAAGTTTCCCCACTCCAGCCTGGAGACATTGTAATTATTTTAGATCCCAGCCTGCCAAGAAGCCAATGGAAGATGGGAAAAATTAATCAAGTTTTCTTCGGAAGAGATGGTCAGGTGCGTTCGGCCGAAGTAAAAACGTCAAGTGGCTTAATTCGTCGACCTGCAGTAAGTTAGCTGTGCTCAATTTTAGCGAATCCTCGTCATAGAAAGGATTCACGGTGGGGGGAATGTTGGGGCATCACTGTTTATACTACCCTAATCTACTACAAACGCAGAAAACAACCCTGTAGAACGAAGAAGCCGAAAGAAGAATAATGCAAGGCAAATCTTGCAACAATTTGAATTCAACAGTCGTTTGTCGAAACTCGCAAAGACAACATCAGAGAAAACAACGCTACGCATTTTTTAATGAAAAACAAATACTTTTAATACATTTAATACATTTAATTTGAATACATTACATATACTTTAAACCAATTAATTTACTGTGTATTCATTTTTACGCCTGCCACGGCAAATAATATTTAGTTAAACGTTTTTCTCTGCCTTTTAACAGTCTGTAAACGTTGTAAGAACAAAAAATTTTAAAGTTGTCAAAGCGTTAGAAAAGCGACTCTTTTTGTCGCTTTTCTAACACTTTTGCACTATTTCGAATATTCTGAAAACTCGAATATTCTGAAAACTGTCAATGATTTGACAGTGTTTTTCAAATAATCGGTAGAAGAAGTACGGCTAGTACACTTTTTGCAAACGTTAAAAAAACATTTTAAAGCAGTGTTTTTATTTCATAAACCGATGTAAATTTTGTATGCAAAGTAATCCCGATGTGCTTTTTGCGAACAGTCCGAAATAATGCTTTTTATTTATACCATTGGCAACTAACGCTCTGAAAATGCTTTCATTTTTGTACAATCGAAAACAAACGCATTGTCAGCGCTTTGCTTTTTGTACCGTCCTAATTTTTACCTGTGACAATATACAAAAAAAAACCGCTTAAGACGACAGAGGTAACATTTTTTTATTGTACAAAAAATATTAAAACTTTCTGCGTGTTGGGCTTAAAATTTGTTGAAATTGAAAACAATTTTAGGAAAATTTTATAAATTTTTGGAACTTTGTATTAAAAATTTAAAATTATATAAAAATTTGGTGTGTGGTTAGTTTAAGATTTGTCCTTACCGAGTTCACCTTAAACGAGTTTTACTGTATCTTCTAGAATAATTTTGTATAAATAAATTCGTAAAAACAAACAAAAAGTAAATTATATTTAGTTTATTGCTCGAGTTCAGTTTTGAACTTTTTTTGCAATTATTTACAAAATCTTTTCTTCAGACTATAAGATATTCATACTAGACATTAAGAAAATGTTGTTCCATAATCCGAAAACACAATCAAATCTTTTTTTTTCAATAGCTAGTAATTTTAGACTAATGCCTGAGGTAGGGAAGTAAAATTGCTAGTGTCCGACCGAACAGTTCGGCCAAAAAACTAAATTTTGTCGGTTATTTGATATCTAGAGGCAATGATGACAAATTTTGGTATTGGAAACATGTTTGTTGAGCCGATTTAATTCGATTTTGTGTATAAAATTTAAGAGAAAAGTCAAAGTTTAGCTATAAAGTTAAAAGTTCGGCCGCCGAACTATTTTCGATTTGGCCGAACTTTCTGAGGCCGAACAGTGAATTCATTGCTTAACTACAGACTTTTCTTCAAATTTGACACTCAAAATAGCATCTAATCAGTCCAATAAACATTTTTCCATCCGCCAAATTTGTCCATAATGCTTTAAAATACCGAATACAGACCAAATGCATTTTCTGGCCGAACTGTTCGGTCGGACACTAAAAATTGCATTTAAAATATTTTTTAATACCCTACCTTTCAGAAAAAAAATTGTACTGTTTTTTCAACAAAGTTCCAAGAAAGAAATAACGGGTGATTACCTTTAAATCAGAATTTTTTCAATAGAAGAGTTTTCAAAGAGCTTAATCTTTATAAACTTAATTTTGTAACATAAGTATATCTTCTATCTTCTATATATATAAAAAGAAGTGTACATTTTGATAGTCACTCCATAACTCGAGAATGGCTGCGTAAAATAAAAAATGGCTGAATACGTTTTGTAGAACATGCAATGAGGATGGTTTTTAAAAAAAATTGTTTAAAAATATTTTCGTTTGGTCGGGATGTGGTGATTTTTCTGAACATTAGTCATTTCATGTAAATTGTGTGAATATTAAAAATGTTTGTTTTGTTACACAGCATCGCTTGGATACGGGTACCAGACTTTCAATGAAAATAAAATTTGAAGGCAAAACAACGTTTGTCGGGTCAGCTAGTATATTATATAGAGTAAATTCGATTCAAACGACAATGCAAAAAAGGCATAAATTCGGTTTACCGACACCTCACCAAAATAAATGAAATTTTGTCCTTTAATAGAAGAGACCACGCTGAGTAGAAATAAAAAAAAAATTTTTGTGAGCGATCACGCCCCCTTTTCAGTGGGCGGGGCTCCAAAGTTTGAAATGAAATTGCAAATAACTTCAAAACTACTTGTCCGATCTTAACAAAATTGGCGTCGTTGGAAAGGTCTCGAAAATATCTTTCCAATGAGGTATACAATGAGGTATGTAATATTAACCCCTTGCTGCCCAAATAAAGCATTTTTGTTTTTTTTAAGATTTTTTTTTTAACGCTCTTTTTGTTAAATAACGCCTATATAAGTACATAAAAAGTGTATAAAAAGGGAAAGTCTGTTTTATAAGCTTTCATAAAAGGTGCAACATGACCCCATAGGTCTTGAAATGAAGTAGTTATTAAGGGTTAAAGTTGACCATTAATAGGCAAAACTATGATTTTTGCAAGATTTTGAAAATTAGATTTTGTTGTATGGTATGGTTTAAGATTTTGTATGCAAAAGAAAACTTGTAAATATGCCAAAATTTCTGCGGCCCGGGGCGAAGCCTCAGCGAAGCCGGTGGGAGGACTGGTGGGAGGAGAAAACCCCTAAGCCCGGCCGAAGGCCGGTTACGCAGAAAAAGTATTTTGCAAAGACCCATATATGGTCACGTCGATATATGGTTCAAAATTTGAAAAAGGGTGTGTAAAAAAAATCATTATGCTTTTTTGGGCAGTAAAGGGTTAATATTTTAGGACATTATATACACCATTGGAAAGATATTTTTGAGATCTTTCCGCCTGAGAAATATGGTCACGTCGATATATGGCTCAAATTTTGAAAGAAGGACGTTTAAAAAAAAAAAATATAAAAAAACAAAAATTGTTTTATTTGGGCAGCAAAGGGTTAATATTTTAGGACATTTTATACTCCATTGGAAAGATATTTTCAAGACCTTTCCAACGACGCCAGTTTTGTTAAGATCAGATAAGTAGTTTTGAAGTTATTTCGGATTTCATTTCAAACTTTGGAGCCCCGCCCACTGAAAAGGGGGCGTGAGCGACGCAAAAAAACGTTTTTTTTGGACTCTGTGAGGTCAAATGTTCAAGGTCAAAAAATTTCAAAAAATTCTGAGAGGTGTCGGTAAACTGAATTTGTTCCGCAAAAAATCGTATCGGTCGCGGTCCGCGGAAATCTACAGGTTTTTAAATATACCTAGAATCTATTCTTGTACGAACTTTAGAGCAACCAAGGTTCTTCTGGGACTGGACAGGGAAGGTCTCAGGACCCTTACGGGGTTCCTGACCGGTCATTGTGCTGTCAGGGGCTTTCACAAGCAGATGGGACAGGGACATACCGGATTTTTGCAGGCTGTGCGAGGACGTTGAGGAACTGGAGACGGTTGAGCATATAATGTGCCACTGTCCTAGGTTACAGGGTCTCAGACAGAAATGGCTAGGAGATAGATTTCACGACGAACTCGGGTGTGTCGCTGGATACAATCCAGTTGATTTGCTGAGATTTGTCAGGGAGATAGAACGGCTGTTTCTAGTAAGGGGACGTTAGGATCCGGTTTCTGGGGAGTAAATATATACTTTCTACCTTTCTTTATTTTTATCTTTCAAGCTATGTTTTCTGTCTATTTCTACTCTTTCTCACCGTTTTTTCTCTGAAGGGATTCACAATGGACCGTATTGGTCTCCGAGTGGAGTTGTGCCCTTGGGTACATAACCCTTCCTAACCTAACCTAACCCTAACCTTAGAGCAACTTTTGTCAATCACATATTAATTTTTACAACTTTGAGAATAATATTAAGTTAAGTTTAGCTATATCCCAAGTTTTCTTTTGGTATTTAAAATTAAGGTTTAATTGAAGCTGTATATCTTGGTAATTTAAAAACAAATGTAGTATAAAACATAAATTAACTCATTTTAGTTATATATTAAATACCCAAATTCGTGTTTACTGACAAATTCTCCCAATACCCGAGATTATCTAGTTATTAATAGAAAAATATATAAATAAATCTTAAACTTACATCCAAAGTTTCATCATAAACTTTCTTATCCCTCTTCTTTTTGGTTATACCCTTTTCTTGGGCAAACTTCTCCCATTTAGTCATGGCTTTAGGACCGGGTACCTTGCGTAAACGTGGTAACACCGTAGTGGGTGCCGGCAATTTTGCCACTATACATTCATCCACACGTTCTGTAGGCAATTCCCAGATCTCATTTATTAAAAGTTGACAATTATCGCGTGTTAAATTTAGTAAATAGTTTTCTCTGTTTTCCCTAGAAAAAAAAAACGCACAAGTTTAGCTGTTTCATTATATCAAACAATTAATTATTACTTACTTCAATTCATTTTCTTCCAAATCATTGGGATCTGTTATTAACATCATCCCCACATCGATGCGGCATTCTAAATGTTTTTCTACAGTAATGGGTTTATATTTTTCTAATTCTTTTTGTTGTTTTTCTAAAACCTCTTTAACTATATCCATTGCAGTATATATATTGTTTTTTAATTAACAAATAATTAAAATGTTTAAGACTCATGTACAAAAATCACTGATTTCTTCGGTTTACCGTGGCACGTGTTGATGTTTATTTTTTAATAACAGAGATGTTATAAACTGAATCAGAGTTGTAATAAAAAGTATTTAAGTCGTTTTCTTGGAGAAGAATCAAAATTCAGACTTAACACTACAACTACAAATATTTGTGATACGTTTTGCGTCAGCAATATCACAATATCAGAGCTATGAAGAATTGATTCAAAAAGATCATCACATATTATTTAAAAAATGCGATTTATAAATTAGAGAATCATAAAAAAAATTAATTTTTCTTAGTAGCTTAGTTTTATAGTGAATTTACATTATACCTCAAATCTGGTTTAAACCGGATTTTGGTGACAATTTGGTTATAAAACGTAATTTCAATCCAATTTTTCCATACAAATTCATAACTAGATTGTCGGACAATCTACATTCAAAATTAAGCTGTAACGATACAACACAGTTTTTCCCCTATTAATTCTAAATATGTATTTAATAAATTACAAATTTACTTAAAGGTTTTTTTTTTAATAGTTCCATATAACTACAACAATAAAAAGAAATTTTAGCTTAAACTGCTCTTATTTGAATGGTTACAAAATGTGTTGCTTTAAAAGAAAATATTGCGGAATCGAATTTCTACAAACACTTAAAAAATATTTATATTTAGAATTTTTTAGCGAAAATTCAAAAAAAAAAATGCACACAAGTGGAACTTAGTGGCAAATGGCATAAAAGGCAAATTTAAAAGAATTATGTAAATCTGAATAAGAGATTTGTCAAATATTGTTCAATTTCAACTATCAAATCATTTTCGGTAACTGAATTTATAGTTGATTTATTAATATTAATTAAACTTAGTTGACACCATCTAAATCAATCTAACCATATATTAATTATGGATATTTCACTTATAAGATAGCTGAAAAACTCTAAGAAATCTTTTGGTTGTACTATTACAACTCTTTTCTTTAGAACGGAGATCACGAATGTGAACAACAAATTTTAATATTAGCTCCACTTTTTGAAATATTCACAAATTTGACTTTTACCAAATATCTAGTTTTATCTTTCAAATTTGTTATTAATTCATATACCTGAATAAACGACAAATAACTTTTAATATGGTTGTAAAGTATAGAGTTTGAGCATTGAACTGAAAACTTCAAAATTTTTTAAATTAATTTTGTATGTATTTATTATGGGGAAAATAAAAAATAAATTTTTGAAACTGTATCATTTAAAATCGTTTTTTTTTTTTGAGAAAACGAACTTCAGTTTACTGGAACTTGGTTGGTATTAATTAGAAAACATGTGTTAAATATATTTGAATGTTTTTATCTGACTTTTATTAATTAAGATCTGTCACAGACTCCATGTTTTGAAGGCATACAAATAGTTTTCTTAAACTAAAAGAGAAAGTACGAAAGAAACGTATTAAAGTCTTGGATCTTATTTTCGTTTTAGATATTTTATTAACGAAATCGTAAAAAATTAGGAATTTCAACTTCATCTAGCATAGAGAACAATATCGCTCCTTTCAAGACGTGTACTATATTAAATTAAAGAGCATACTATTTGGATGTTGCAAAAAAAGTTGCGTTATTATTTTCAATTTTGTATTATTTTCGGTGTCCGACCGAACAGTTTGACCAAAAAACTATATTTGGTCGGTTTTCTGGTATATAGAGGCCATCATTGCCTTTGGTATGGGAAACATGTCTGCTGAGCCTATTTATTTCGATTTTGTGTATAAAATTTAAGGAAAAAAACCGAAGTTTTTTAATGCATTACTTAACTTCGCTTTTTTCTTTAAGTTTGACACCCAAAATCGCATCTCATCAGCCCAATAAACATTTTTCCATTCACCAAATTTGACTATAATGCTTTAAAATACCAAATGCAATTTGAACTATAACTAACTTTAAAAATCTAGGCCATATTCATCATCTGCGTCTAAAAGTATTTTAGAAATGATAGGACGCAACCCCTAAGCATCCGAATGTTTTTGATTTTGTTGAACTGTGTTATTTAATTAAAAGTACCATTGTTAACAAAATTTTAACATTTTCTATCAACCTCTTAAAATCCCAGTTCAGCTCTTTAGAATAGAGGGGAAAAAACAATTTAGCCAAAACTAAGTTGATTAAGTTAATTTTTAGATTAAACATAACAACAAATTTTTGAATATCGATAGCAATTTAAAACAAGATACATCAAGTTGGGGGTTAAAGACAATTCAGTTTAAGTGCACAAATTTACAACTGTGTACTTTATTTACTTGAAGTGTTAACACTTCGCAGTACATGTCAAATAAAATAAGTTTGTTTGTTTACATTGCTCCTCGAGTAATTAAACCGGCAACACTCTTCCGTCCATGCATCCATGATGCAGCAATCGCAAAAGTTAAAGTTATACAAAAGTGAAATAATCCTATATTTTAGTGTTTATATAATCTATATAGTTTATGGACTTCGAATGTTAATAACAGCCAGACATAAAATATGGAAAATATCCCCCTATGAATTTCCCCAAGGATGGCCAATGTTGAACTCTCTTAGAGATGATACCAATGATGAATTATATGCTTTTACCGAATATATTAAAATCTACTGGCCTTGCTACATATTACATTTGGCGGTGGGGTCGGTGATACAAAAATATAAACCTCAATGGCAAAGTTGGACAAATGGCTTGATATGTGTATTTATACTGGGAATGACAATGAAATTGATATCTGTAGCCCTAATAGGAACATTAATAATGTCATACTATTTGGTGTCGCAAAGTCATTCAAAAATACTAACGTGGTTACTTTCCGTTGGGTGGATGATTATAATGATATATTTAAAATCGAATAAGATGTTGCAAGAAGATCTTGGTTATACGCAATTTCATAATGTAATGGTCACACTATGTTGGTCTATACTAAGAGGTTGCAGTTATAGTTTACAACTGGAAAAATCATATCGTCTACATGATAGGAATCTCGTTGAAAAGTTTAATCTACAATATTTTCTAGGTTATATATTATATTTTCCTTGTTTAATGTTGGGTCCATTTATGGGATATCATCGTTATATAGTGCAGGAACAACGTGACATTGTTAAGATTACTAATAAATTTAAAATATTTCTATGGCAAATTGTTAGAGTAATATTTTGGTGGGTAATTTTAGAAATTGCCACACATTTTATATACGTTCACTATATGGCGGTAGATATTACGGCAGTAGCGATTTTGGATACAAAATTTGGTTTATATGCTGTTGGCTATTTTATGGGTCAATTCTTTTTTATGTTTTACATAATATCATATGGTCTGGGAATAGCATTTGCTCAATATGATGGTTATAAGCCACCGCGTAAACCTCGTTGTATTGGTCTAGTTCACTATTATTCCGATATGTGGAAATACTTTGATGAGGGTCTGTATGAATTTCTCTTTACCCACATCTACGCTGAAATGTGCAGCAAAACTTCTTCGGCTTTAAGAAAAATCATCGCTACTGCTGCTACATTTTCTTTTGTTTTCCTATGGCATGGCTATTATGGTTACGTCTTTATATGGAGTATATTAAATTTTTGTTGTTTAGTTGCTGAAAAGTTAGTAAAAGCGGTAATTAATTCCTCATTGTATAAAGATTTTATGGTAAATAAATTTAAATTATCTAAAGGAGGTTTACAACGTTTTAATGCTCTTTTGGGTGCACAGATTTTTATCCCGGCTGCCTTTTCAAATTGTTATTTTATAAGTGGTTTAGATGTGGGTAACTATCTGATGTGGGGAGTTTATCAGGGCGGTTGGTGGAATTATTTAACTTTAACATTTTGTACTTACTGTTTTTTTCAATGCTGTGAACTTTTATTGCAAATTAAAAGTGTAATTTAATCTTAAAAACGACTAATTAATTGTATATTTTTGTAAATAAAAATCTATAACAAGATTTATGGAGTGTTTTTATTTTAAAGTCTGATTTGATAGAAAACACTTTAATAAAGACTTTCATGTCTACTTTGATGGAAATAACCGTTATAAAGATAAACGAAGCTTTTACAACTGTTCAGGGTTGTATTTTATTTTACAGATAATACAGTAGTGGTCTTAAAAATGTTTTCATCGACCTTTTTCTATTTTAAATTCTTGTTGTTTTTTATATTTGTCTAAAAACGGGCTTTTAAGGTCCAGTGGTCATATTTGGAACTGTGATCGCATTTGTTTTTTTCATTGATTTATTTTCTTCAAATCACACTTAGTTACTAAAATTCATTTTTTACATATTCTTCATACATTGTTTTATGTTAAACAAATAAAAAAATTAGTTTCGTTAAATTAAAACAACAAAAAAAAAAAATGAATAATAACACAGGTCAACAGCAAAAAAAGGCTTGACTAACCACTATATAGATTTGATGCATCATGGCTGCCTAAGTACAAAAATGGTAAAATTTTTCAATTCTATGGATAATTTTTTTTTAAAAAAATTTTTTTTTTAAAATTTACAATATTTTGAGCCATTTCTCCACTTATGTTGTCATAACTCAAAAACAACTAGTCCGATTTTGTCAAATTAAATTTACAAAAATTAAGGTTTACAATATCTTTAAAGAACTGTACAAATTTTTTTTAATGCAATCAATAGTTTCAAAGTTATGAAACAAATTGTTAGCAAAAAAAAAAAAAATGCTAAAAAAAAAAAAAATTTGAAAAACAAAAATCTGGAAAAAAATCGAAAACTGCAAAAAATATTACTTTTTATTTTTTTGTAGTAAAGCTACATATCATGCGAATTAAACTAGATATGGATCATAAAAATCGATGCATGCTTTACATTTTTATTTACAATTAATTGAAGGTATCGCATATTTACAAGCACTGTAGAAAATTGTACCTACTATATAATGAAAATGCAGAACATAAAAACTCAGGTGCATTTTACGACACGCATTTTGGCAAAACCCCTTTGGGAAAAACCTCTATGACATTTTTATGATTCTAATAATTAAAAAAAAATAAGTAATAAACAAAAGATTGTTTAATTTTTACGATTGCGGTAGGATAGTAATAAAACGCTCATAAATGTGCGTGTACGCTGAAGTGCTCTTATTTTCCGTTAGCTACCTGTAACGGATAATTTTTTTTTTCATAAAAGTCCTTAATGTTTTTTAGGATTCTTGGGAATAATAAAAATTTGCAGCACACACAAACTGTATCCACACAAAGGGTTATCCCAAATTATAGTATCAGTATTTATAAGATCTCCTTGACCCTTTTTATTTCATTCAAGAAGTGTTTGCGATAACGCAAACATCATTTAATACCTACACAAAAATTAGAGTCATACAGCTTAGAAGTTAAAAACAATTTTCAAATATTAATAAAAATGAGCCAGAAAGCCAGAACATTTTCATGTAAAAACGATCCAGATTTATTTTGTTATGTGTGCGGCCAATATATCACCGGGAAAAAAACGGAAGTGGTTCTTAACTTCATTGCAAAAGTCATATCAAGATTGCTATAATATCTATCCGCACAATTTGAACCAGCATTGGACACCGAGTACTATATGCATTCCATGTCGATTGAATTTATCTATGAAGTCTTCTAACGTAAAGTAAGTATAAATTAATAGATTTGGAATATTTTATAATTACAATATTTCTTAATTAAAATTTGAATTCTTCATATTCCTGATTTCAATTTTTTTTTCATTTTACAGACGACACTTGGAAATTTTGAAGCCTATGCTATGGAGAGAAACAGCGAACCACGCATCCGAGTGTTATTTTTGTTTAAGTACAAAAAGCATATTTGATGGCCCACAAATTCGCAAATTGGTGAACGATACTGAATTTGGCAGTTCAATGTCAGAAATTGAGAAGAATGCATGGGATTCGTTGTATGGGTTATTCAAAATTTCTTAGGAAATAACAAGGGTGATGATTACGTTGCGCACGTTGAAGAGATGTTAACTCACTTCCAGAATCTTGGATGCAACATGAGCATCAAATTACACTACCTGCACAGTCACTTAGATCGTTTTTCCTGAAAATCTAGGAGACTTGAGTGAAGAACAGGGCGAACGATTCCACCAAGATATCCGGACAATGGAGGAACGATACCAG